>JACEEZ010007277.1:12500-41396 GCA_016584305.1 Chionoecetes opilio | reverse complement strand
GTTGATATTTATAATGATAGCTCCATGTAATTTTTACTGTCATTTTAAAATTTATGAATTCTTATGTTTGTTTGTATCAATAAACTAAACTAACTAACTAATCAAACTAACTAACAACAAACTAACTAAAATATATATATAGGGAATAAATGCAACTTCAATTGGAAATGTTATAAATTTAGAAGCATTTTGACGTAAACAAGAAATATAACACTGTTCCTTTGGGAAAAAGATCACAAAAACAAAATATTTGTCAATATATTAGTCAACTTTATCCATTTTTTAGGCGCTATAAAAAAGTTTTAAACAAAAACAAAAAACAATTTTCTGCATTTTATGCCATGAAAATACCCCCTCTGCATGAGTAATTATCCTTGCCAATTACTAATTTATTGAAATCACTTTTTTGACCCTCATGACCCTGCCTGACCTGCCCAGTAACACATGCACACAGTCACACCTTTAATTGCCCTTTTGATAAAAATTTGTATAAAACCAAACATACAAATCACACTCAAACACTAGGGTCACAATAGCCAGGTCTTTGGACATCCATAAAACAATAAGAACATGTCAGGAGATGTATAACTTCCGCCAGGCAGCTAAAAAAATTTTTTGTGGCTGTGCTGATCAGTGGCCAGGCACGGGCTCGGCTTGGCCTACCCAACTATTACCCCCCCCCCCCCCCTAGATTTTAAAAAAAAATTACAAATTCACATAAATGACCCAGTGGGAAATAAAATACTCGGAAATCCGCGAATAATTTGACACCCTGGGTATGGGTTAGGTTAGGTTAGACATTCAAACCCTAACCTAACATTACCAAACCAAACCTTTCCCCTAATAAAATAAAAAAAAATTGAATGTGATTTCCCAACAGAAACAGTAAAGGTTTGGTTACTATCTAAGCCGCTTTACCCTCATCCGTGTGACACACACACACAAAAACCCACACACAAACACACAACACACACTGCCTGGAGTCCCCCTACTCCCCTTCCTCAATCAAAGAAGGAAGGCACCGGAATACTCCGGGTTTCTCCCCGGGTGGTTTCGCTCAAAAGCTGAGGAAGCAGCCCCAGGCAAATACGAGGGCATTTTTAAACCTCGTTTTCCCCTTTTGTTAGTCAGTCATCTGTATATAGCTGAAAGGTTTCTACTCTCTCGGGGAAATAGCCCGTAACGCCATTCTTGTGCCTTGAATAAATACCCAGAACATTTTGCACGGGGAACTTACTCAAGTCAACTACCTTATTATATTGCTTACACTGGTGGTGAAAACTTTTTCTAGTATTCTTTTTTTTGTTTTTCTTGGTTAAATTTTCTTGTGTTATGACATTTGGTCATTTAGATTTATAAAGATTTTCTTTAGTATCTCTGTTGTGCTTCAAAAGCAAGATCATCTTTTCTCCTTGCTACAAGGTGATTTATTAGATTTATTAAATTTTTATTGTTTCTCTTCTTTCCATCACCTTTTGTTAGGTTTCCGGGGCGTTCAGTCTCGCTATCATTCCTTAGACAACTCACTGTCTCGCCGTAACAGTTGGGGGCCGTCCGGGAGGGGGAAAAACCTTTTTCGGGTTTTTATTTTCTTAAACTCACTTCAGTGTACATATTTTTTGTGTTTCACCCCAGGATTTCTTTTGTTGTAGAGTTCACTATGTCTATGTTGGTGGGTTATTACTTACTGTGCTAAATGATTTTAGCGTGTGGGTAGCTTTCCTTTTAAAAACCCCTACACGAAGGCCGGTGTAGAGGCATTTTCCAGTTCGTAAAACTGCTTAAATTCCTTATTTTTTGTTTTTATTTTTTCCAAGTGGACACTTCCTCCCCGCTAAGCTAACTGACTATCTTTTCCACGGGGAAACCAGCGATGTTCCAAATCTATTTAAATCCACTCGATTATTAACTTGACCAGTTCAAAACTCAAAAAATTTTAGTACTTATGCCAGATCTTGTGTTGCGTATATTGTGGTACTGCATCTCTGGTATTCTCCACTAGGCTCGTTATACCTTCGAAGTGCGATACCATCTCCAGGGGTCATGTCCCCTATCAATCTCATTCAGGTAGTTCCGTTAATAGCCGAGTTGAATTTCCTGAAATACGCCCTTGGCAATCTCTCTTAACCCTATTGTGGTTTCTGAATTTGGTTTTAACATTTAATCATGGAGTTTGTGGCGGAAGAGTTTGTCGGTAATCCCTCTGGCGTGAAGAACTTTAAAGAGTGAGCACTGCAAGATGTTACTAAAGATCACGAACCGGGGAGCTGTATTGTGCGTTGGTCCAAGTTTACTATTGCCGCTAAGCTTTAGATCCAACGTTATCACTCATGAAATCTAAAACAGGAACACTTAAATGGAGACACCACAATATTAATCATCTGGGCGTTCCGTTGAAGAAACCAATAACTGGACCCTCACAGTCATGACAAACCACCATCTTCTAGAGGTTGGGATTTCTCAGACACGAGTACTTCCCCTTAGAAGTGGAAGAATAAAAGTGTGAAAATGAAGGCATTACAAATTGAAGTTACGAACTATGAAAGAGCAGAAAAAAGACAGCGTGGAAAATAAAAGAGAAGAAAATACAGCAGAGCGTTGACAAGAGCAGAAAAAGAGCGTGAAAGAGAGAAAGGAAGAAGCGTTGAAAAGGAGCAGAAAAAGAGACAGTGAAAGGGAAGAAAAAGAGCGTGTGAAAGACGAAGAAGACGAAAAAAGAGCAGTGAAAAGGAGGCAGAAAAAAGAGAGTGAAAAAGAGAAGGAAAAAAGAGCGTGAAATGAGAAGAAAAAAGAGGTGAAAGAGAGAAAAAGAGCGTGAAGTGAGAAGAGCATAAAAAAAGAGAGTGAAAGCAGAAGAAAAAGAGCGGAAAGAGACAGAAAAAAGAGCGTTGAAGAGAAGAAAAAGCAGCGTCAAAGAGAAGAAAAAGAGCGTGGAAAGAGCAGAAAAAAGAGAGGTGAAATAGAAGAAAAAAGAGCGTGTGAAAGAGAAGAAAAAGAGCGTGAAAAGAGACAGAAAAAGAGCGTCGAAAGAGAAGGAAAAAATGAGCGTGAAAGAGAAGAACAATAAGGAGAGTGATGAAAGAGAAGAGTTAAAGAGGTATGTGTGTTTTTTTTAATTTTGATGTTTAGAAGAAAATTAAGAGCGGGTGATGATGATGTGAGATTATGGGTGTGTGAAAAGAGCGTGAAAGAGCCAGAAAAAAGGAGCGTGAAAGAGAAAAAAATGAGCGTGAAAGAGAGAAAAAGAGCGTGGAAAGAGCACGAAAAAGAGCGGTGTCGAGAAAACCGGTTATGACGTTTCAAGTAAAAAGAGCTGGAAAAGAGAAGAAAAAGAGCTTGAAAAGAGATCAAAAGAGAGTGAAAGAGAAGAGAAAAGAGAGTTGAAGAGATAAAAATTAGCGTGAAAGAGAAGAAAAAAGAGCGTGACAAGAGAAGAAAAAAGAGCGTGAAAGAGAGAAAACGAGCGTGAAAGAAGAAAAAGGGCGTTGAAAGAGCCAGAATACAAAGAGCGTGAAAGAGAAGAAAAAAGAGCAGTGAGAAAGAGAAGTAAAAAAGAGCGTGAAAGAGAAAGAAAAAGAGCGTGAAAGAGCAGAAAAAAGAGCGTGTGAAAGAGAAGGATAAAGAAAGAGGCGTGAAAGAGAAGGAGAAAAAGAGCGTGAAAGAGAAGAAAAAGAGCGTGAAAGAGACGAAAAAAGAGGCGTTGAAAGAGAAGAAAAAGAGCGTGTGAAAGAGAAGAGAAAGAGAGCGTGAAAGAGAAGAAAAAGAGCGTGGAAAGAGAAGAGACAGAAGAGGCGTGGAGGAAAGAGAAGAAAAAGAGCGTGAAAGAGCAGAACCCAAGAGCGTGGAAAAGAGCAGAAAAAGAAGCGTGAAAGAGGATAGAAAAAGAGCGTGAAAGAGAAGAAAAAGAGCGTGAGAAAAGAGAAGAAAAAGAGAGCTGGAAAGAGAAGAGAAAAGGAGAGCGTGAAAAGAGAAGGAAAAGAGAGCGTGAAAGAGAAGAAACAAGAGCGTGATAAGACGAAGAAAAACGACGCGTGAGCAGAGAAGAAAAAGAGCGTGAAAGAGAAGAAAAAGAGGCGTGAAAAATGAGCAGAAAAAGAGCCGTGAGTTAGAGAAGAAAAGGAGAGAGCGTGGAAAGAGGACGAAAAACAGAACGTGAATGGAAAGAGAAGAAACAGAGCGTTTGAAAGAGGAGAAAAAAGAGCGTGAAACAAGATGAAAGAACAAATGAGCGTGAAAAAGAGCCCAAGAAAAAGAGCGTGAAAGAGAAGAATAAAGAGCGTTGAAAGAGAAGAAAAAGAGCGTGAAAGAGAAGAAAAAGAGCGTTGAAAGAGAAGAAAAAACGCAGCGTCTGTGAAGTGAAATGAGAAGAAAAGATGCGTGAAAAGAAGAAGAAAATACAAGAGCGTGAAAGAAGCAGAAAAGAGCGTGAAAGAGCAGAACAAAGAGCGTGAAAGAGAAGAAAAAGAAGCGTGAAAGAGAAGAAAAAGAGCGTGGAAAGAGAAGAAAAAAAAGAGCGGAAAGAGAAGAAAAAGAGAGTGCAAAGAGCAGAAAAAAAAGATGAGTGAAAGAGCAGAAAAAGAGCGTGAATGAAAGAGAGAAAACAGAGGCGAGAAGAAAAGAGCAGGAGAGAAAAGATGAGTGAAAGAGCAGAAAAAAAAAGAGCGTGAAAAGAGAAAGAAAGAAGGGCGTGATGAAGAGAAGAAAAAAAGGAGCGTGAAAGAGAAGAAACAGAGCGTGAAAGAGCTAGAAATAAGAACGTGATAGAGAACATCAGTTAAAAGTCCCGCTCTGCCGAATTACAGATGGTCCACGCCACCTCAAAACTTCCATAAATAAATTACAATTAACACAAAATCGTGTTGAATCTCTTTACCTCAGGTTTTCTCTGATTACGAGCCCTTGAAGCTTTCTTTAGGAGTTCGAATCCTCGTGCCCATGCAGTATTTAGGTACTAAAGAGGTTGGACCTGGCTAGTCAAGCCAAAACCTTATGGAAAGGCTTCTATCTGTTACTAGACACAGTGTGCAGGATAATTGCCGATTATGATGTAGCTTAAAATGCGTACTTACAGGTTACGCGGGTCACCACAGAAGAGATACCGACAAACACTTATCCGCCAACGATGAAACAAAATACTGGTCAAAACTCTCTACCTAGAATTTGCCTCAGAGAAATTCAGAGCCCTCTAAAACACTGGCTCAAGTCGCATATCAGTCACCAATTACTGACGTCTGGTAAATCTCGTAGCACTGGATGGAAATGTGAAAACGCTTAAAATTCCACTCAATCATGTTGCACATTACAGACAAGGATGAGACAAACTACTCAAAGCTGCTAAAATAAGCAGATGTCTTTTCCTTAGACATCGCCCGATCTCGGTAGAGAGGAAGAGAAGGCTCCGTCCATGTAAGTTCCCCCAGGGGGAAGTATTGAAAAGGTGGTACGTCGTTAGATAGTGGTTCCAAGGCCAAGTGTGTTCTGCTATTTCTGTAAGAAAACTGGCGCAAGCTCATAAAGAAATGTCCTGACCCTAGGTGTAAAGATAGCTTAAAAAATGGCGCACATTTTGCTAAACCAGTTGCTTCGGTGTGCAACCACATATAATTTCCACTTCCCTGTGTTACTGATCCTTCAACCCTTCAGGGTCACAAACGGTACTGCTCCCTCAGACTGCTGACTCTGAGGAGCCGCCCGTCTCCAGATTATGCGGAGATATGCTTCTGCCCAAATCAATTCTACTTTAAAAATCAGCTACTTCACGGGAGTAGAACGGAGTATACAGGGGAGAAGGTGTACATCAAGGCTTGGGTGTCACAGACTTTCCCCGCTACCCTCTGCTAGGGTGTTACACTGATTGGTCCCCCGCTTGTTAAGGGGAGTTAGTAGTAACCATTGCTGTCAGTGAGGGAGGATATGCTCTTACCCATTCCGGTCAATAGTAACAGTTCTGTTAGCACTTACGATCTTGGCTGGTGAGTTAGTCATGTTCACCCGCTTGTCACTAATAATCACCAATTTACCATACAACCCCACAGCTAACATGGAAAGAGGATGCAGCCACAATCTTTTTCCTAACTGTTGACGCTTACCCGTGCACAGTCCGAGAGCAACTGGCTCAAATTACCCCCTCAGCCCTTGTCAACTACCCCTCGCTCATACGCCTAACGTAAGTCTTGGCGAAGGTAATTCGTCTGAGAACGACTTGCCGACGGCCAACGATGACGATTGCTACTCTGTCTCGGGGTACCATGCCAGAAACCATTCCTAAAGATCAGATCATCATTCCCCTCTTTCTATTACCAGGACAAAGTTCTTATGGAGGCTATGCACAAATGCATAAACTTTCTGATGATGCCACTTGGGACGTGAAGTTCACAAATTATTGCAATCAACTTGAGAGAGCCAGAGTCATTGGAGATCGCTCTAGGGGAACCAAGCCGGTCACATGAGGAATTACGGAAAACTGTGACAAAATACTCAATGTTATAATTTTTATGGCAGGATTAAAAAAAGACATAATTCAATGATAAATTCATGTCCCACTTGCCAGATTAGGGAAAAAACCGAATCAACATTTCCTCAGTACCCACTCGACCTATCCAAGTGCGGTCTGCGGAAACCTTTTCAAAAGCCATCATTGACATCGTTGGTCCCCATTGCCGGCAAAACTAGGAGAGGGAACCCTAATACATACTCACTATAGGTCCAACCAACCGATACCCTGAGGCTCTCCCCACTTAAAAAGCATTACAGCCATAACACAAGTGTGTCAAAACTCCCTCAACTGTTCACAACCTTTGGCATACCCTAGGGAAATCAGAGTGACCGCGGCACAGTATTTCCAAGATGGCCCGAACGGTCTCTTTGCAGCAGTTCTGGCAGAGCTTGGAATCCACAGACTCGTATCTAACACAGGCCATACCATCCTCAATACACAAGGGGTGCTTTGGAGAGATGCACCAGGACCCTTGAGCGCACTTCTCCGCAAGTGTTGTCACGACAAGGTACGCTAAGTGGGACGACAAGCCTTGCCTTTGTCCTATTCGCCATACTGGGAGACACCCAACGAAGGTCCCTTAGGTGTTGCTCCCCCGGTTTGAGTCATTGTGTTGGTCGTAAGGTTGGGGGCCACTTAAAGTAATCAAGAGGACAGGAGAGTTGCCGTAAAAACAACACTACCAGTATAACTTGTCACTATCACTCCAATACATGAGAAAATTAAGAATACTCTCGACCAGGTCCGCTCATTTGCTCGAGTACTAGCAATATCAAACAAGTTCAAGGAGGTAATGAAAAAACACTTTGATAGTAAACGCTAAAGTAAGAACATCAATGAGGTGACTATATGTTTTGAGGTCCTTGCTTTACATTCCACGTCTTTGAGTTAACCTTTACAAGCTAAAGCATGGTTCCTTGGAGTAACATCAGTAAGAAGGTCAGTGACAATAACTTATATCATTTAAAAACGCACTCCCGACCGCCGTAAAAGCACTCGGCTAATTCACATTAATCTACTGAAATTATACCAGATAGACACAAACCTTGCACCTGATACAAATAACATCCATATTCAAAATACAATGCCAGTTGTTGCACATTTTGTACCTGAAAATACCACCAGCCTGTGAACAGGTTACAGATTGTAAAAAAAAAACTCAACCATTACGTTGGTTAAATCTCAGAGATTAACTAACCAACTGATCTATCCTCTCCCCGGAGATAAGAGGACATAACCACCATATGTAAACCATAAAGATGTTCCTTGGCGATCACTCCCTAAATTATGTTAACCATGTACCTCCGCGCACGATTCGAGCTTCTCCCAGGAACCTCTCTCTTCGTCAACCACCCTACCGACTACACTACCTCGGAAATGTGACGCAGGCTGAGGCAAGAGGTGGGGAGTTATCTCTCCAGCACAAGGGACTGGCTATTGTCCCAGCACAGTTCCGTGGGCGTCAGCCATGTCTTCTGTCCCCAAGAGGGAGCGAATGGACAACTTGAGCCTCTGCAACGGACTACCGCAGAGTAAACGCGGCGTGGGACTGTTCCCGGACGCCTACCTCTACCAAGCATAGAGGATCTCATCGACAAGGTTGGATCAGACTAATTATATAAACAAAATTGACTTAATGAAGGGATACTACCAATTATAACCCCTTAAGGAAAAAGGCCCAAACAGGAATAGTCAGCCTTCATCTAACCCTTTGGTCTTTTCCAATACAGGAGTCATGCCCTTTTGGGATGGAGGAGGAATGCCCCTTCTACCTTCCAAGGGCAATGACTACTTTATTAACAGGATCGGCTGGATGTTTCGTATACTTAGAACGACATTCTGATATTTACAGAGCATTGGGAGCAGCACCTTCTCAAACTCCGTGGAAGTGTTGGACCAGGCTGCAGGGCGCACAACTGACCATCAAGCTGGCCAGCCACCTTCAGCCGAGCCAGGTGACATACTGGGAACAGAGGTGGGACGTAGGCCAAGTACGACCCAAAATGGCCAACATTTCTCCGCAATCTTGGGAGTACCCTGCCACTACTACTCGGAAGGCCCTACGGGCTTTCTGGTATATGGCAGGTTACTAACGGGATGCGTCCCAACTTCGCGGCCGCTACATCCCCTCACCCGGCTCACTAGTGGGGCTGGCTGTGACTACAACTGGCAACGGACGTCTGCCAAGCCGCTTCAACAACTTAAGAAGCTTCCTGTCCCAGGGTCCCGGACGCTCTATCGACTCCGACTTCGCCAAACCCTTTGCCTGCAAAACAGATGACAGCGGACAGGCCGGCCTTAGGACTGTACTCTTTACAAAGAGGTGGAGCGGGCATGTCTTCACCCCTGGCATACCACTCCAGCAAGTTCAACATCGACCACCAACAGGCGGTACAGGCACCATCGAGACAGAACTCCTGGCAATCGTCTCCAGCGGTACAAAAATTTCCAGTGTTATCTCCAGCCAAGTCAGATCCCTTTAAAAGTCTGACACTGTCACAACCCTCTGTTCCTTCCTAAATCGTGCCAAAATTTACCAATCACGCCTTCTCCGATGGTCCTCTCTTCCTCCAAACCTTACAACCTGACCATCATCCACATCCAAGGGGCACCGACCACATCATTGCAGACGCTCTCTCTCGCACCTAGAGGCGCACCTGTGACCACAGTCAAAACTCATACGACGTCCACTTATTCCCAGTGGGTCGTCTTATGGGTGGGAGGTATCATAAGCCTCGCCTTAGCCTTAATCCTGTGGTGACCCACACACACACACACACACACACACACCACACACACAACACACTGCCTGGAGTTACCACTACTACCCCTTCCTCCCAATCAACATCGAGAGGAACGGGCCACCGGAACTACTCCCGGGATCTCGCCGAGTGTGTTTCGACTCCAAAGCTGAGTGACGCAGCCCCAGGCAAATACGAGGGCATTATAAACCTCGTTTCTTTTGTTAGTCAGTCATCTGTATATAGCTGAAGCGTTTATAACTCTCTCGGGGAACATAGAGTAACGACATCTTGTGCCTGAAGTAAGTTACCCATCAACATTAGCATCGGGAACTCTACTCAAAGTAAACTCACCTTATTATTATTGCTTTACTACTGGTGGTGAAACTTATCTTAGTATTCTTATTTGTTGTTTTTCTCTGAGGGTTAATTATCTTGTGTTAGTACATTATTGGTTCATTTAGATTATATCAAGCCATTTTCTTGTCATGCTCTGTGTGTCTTCCAAAAGCAAGATCATCTTACTCAGCTTCTACAAGGTGATTTATAGATATTATTAAATTGTTATTGTTATCTACTTCTTTCCATCACCTTTTTGTTATGGTTTCGGGCGTTTCAGTCTCGCTACTCATTCCTCTAGACAACTCACTGTCTCGCTCGTAACAGTTACGTATATGTTAGGTTAGGTTAGGATAGGTTAGAATAGGTAAAGGTTAGGTTAGGTTAGGATAGGTTAGGTTAGGTTAGGTTAGGTTAGGTTAGGTTAGGTTAGGATATGGTTAGGTTATGTAGGTTAGGTATATGTTAGGATAGGTTAGGTTAGGTTAGGTTAGGTTAGGTATAGGTTAGAATAGGTAAAGGTTTGGTTACGTATATGTTAGGTTAGGTTAGGTATAGGTTAGAATAGGTATAGGTTAGAATAGGTTAGGTTAGGTTAGGATAGGTTAGAATAGGTTAGAATAGGTAAAGGTTAGGATAGGTTAGGTTAGGTATAGGTTAGAATAGGTAAAGGTTCAGTTAGGCATAGGTTAGTCTTTTTGTCATTTTTGTTGAAAATCACACACACACACACACACACACACACACACAAAAAAAAAAAAAAAGTGATTTGCGACAGAAATGGGTAGCAGATTCATCCAAAACGCATCACAACTCACCAGAAATAAATAGTTTCAATCACCACAGTGAATTCGGTGTTCATCTGGAAATGTCCCCAAGCTTGTTTTGAGGTTTGCACAGGGAAAAAACTGTAGTTAGGTAGTTTAGGTATTTAGGTAGTTTTTGAGTTTTGTAGTTAGGTTCTGGTAGTTAGGTAGTTTTTAGTTTTAGGTAGGGTCCCATTAGGGAAAGCATTCACCATATTGAACCAAAAAAAATCTACGTTGTCTGAAACAATCTTGCCAACATTCATAAACTACATTATTTACTCAGCGCTGGTGACCATAACCCACCTTCCCGCCCAGATTCTTTCCTTGGGGATATAAAAATCAACTCTGTTGTTAGCCATAACAATAAGGCAAAAAGTCACTGAATATACCACAGTTTTAGTTAGTGGGACAAAGGGCTACTGAAACAGGCAATGGTTATAAACCATTGCTTATACTCACTACAAATGTCTAATGGTAGTCATATTACAATGGAAATTACGTTTTTTTTTTTTGGCCCTCAAGGGTTAACCGCAGTGGTTAAAGATACGGCGGCCTATTCTAGTTGGAGGTAGAATACGGGGCAGCGGTTATAGATACGGAAACAACAGGGATAAGATTACCCACGCTGTAGGTCTCACGGCCTCTTGTAGATTCCTTATTTTTCTTAGCAATATGTGAACTTATATAGGGGGTCTCTTCTCTTCTCTCTCTCTCTCTCTCTCTCTCTGTCGTCTCTCTCGGTTGACCGACGTTTCGTAATAAGGTGTTCGTACCCCAGGTTTTGTTAGTTGTTCCGTACACAGATTTGAGTTTTTTTTGTACATCCATCTGGGGTCGTTTTGTAACTCTAGTAGGTGTACAAGTTGCAACTGAGTGTACGAAACGGGAACTATGATTTCATATAGGACTACGACAATACACTTTTAGGTGTACGAAACAAATTGTGTACGAATGACTCACCCCCTCTCACATCACACACACCACTCTCTCTCATGAATGACACCAGGATGTACGAAAAAAACTCATAATTAGTTTACGAAAACAATAAACAAAACCTGGGTACTTAACAACTGTGTGTTACGAAAAACTCCCTGGAACCCTAACATTATGGGAACTATGGGCTCTCTCTCGCTCTCTCATCTCTCCCTCTCTCTCTCTCACACCCACTCTGAGTCAAACCTCTCTCACTCTCACTCAGACACTTCACTCACTCTCTCACACACTCACTCCCTCATTCCACATTCTCTCACACTCGCTCGCTCTCTCCCTTCACCTGTTGCGTTGGGAAGCTGGTGCGTGGGTGGGAATCGGATATTCTTAAAGGGTTGCTACCACGCTGAAAACAGCACCACGCAACACGAGCCACGATGGCGCCGTAGTACTCCCGCAGGATACTGGTCCCCCACCTTCTGCAGGCGGTTTAAGACATGGCCACCTCCTCCTGCCTGCTACTCTTGGACCTCTAGTATCTCACTCGTGGACTTCCTCCTCCTCGTGACCTCTCAGTATCTTCTTCTGGTGACCTCCTCCTTCCTCCTCCTCTTGTGACTCTAGTATTTCTCTGGGTGACCTCATCCTCCTCCTCTCTTGGACCTCTAGTAGTCTTTGGTGGAGCCCTCCTTCTCTTGTGACCTCTTATGCTTAGGATCGCATGTGTAGGTCGTTTGTCCAACATCTCAGTATCGTTTATAAGGTCTTCCTCCTCTTCTTCTTCTTCTTCTGGTGACCTCTTAGTATAGTTCATAGGGCTCTTCCTCCCTTCTGTTGACCACCTCCTTCCTTAGGACTTGGGTTGTGGGCCCGGGCGGAGGGCGGGTTCTAAATAATGTCTTGGACTATCCACGACACACTTATTTAAGTTGGTGTTTGCAAGGGCAGCAGTGATTGTCGAAGTCGAGGATATCGGCGCTGGGACAGAGGCGGCCGCGTGAGGCGGTACGTGGACGGCAGCGGCGGCCAGCAGGGTGGTCAGGTCAAAGGTGGTGACGTTCAAGGGGCGATGAGGTGACCAGGTGGAAGTTTCGGTGGGTGTGGAAGCGAGGGACACTGCATCAGGGGCGGGAGCGGGTGCAGGCGGGGCAGGTGTGTCTTCTTCAGTTCTGTTCAGTTGTGGTCGAGAGTTTGGCATGACTTTTTAACGCACTCCCTGCCGTGTTTCTTCTTGCACTGTCTGGTCCTTTAATTAGAGAGAAACCGCAACTCCGAAATGCCAGGTGGTCGCTGGCCCCAGTTTTAACTCACAATTTGGGTGAAAAGTTGGTCAACTTTGAAAAGAAAAAATATGGGCTTATCCACTGCACTTAAAACACAAAAAGTATAATTTTAAGAACGAGTTTCTTCATAGTATATTGTATAGAAGCTGATTCTGCTAAAACATGTATTTTAACTCAAAAACCAAGTAGGTTATAGTTGAGGAGGCGAGGTAAATGTACTCTATGATATTAGACAGTCAATAACGTATGTTTAGAAAGTTATCTATACCTTAGGCAGTCAGATGTTCCTGTTTATTATTGTGTATCAATCAGATAGAAAGCCTGGAAGTGCAATGAGTCGACGCGTGAAGTGGCAATGTTTTTGATTCAATCTCCCCGCCACAATCTCCCCCCGCCCACCACTCCCCCGCCGCGGCGTGTCGCCTCCACAATTATAACCTACATTGTCGCAGCAACAAGCCGATTTGGGCATTCTTTATTCTTCGTTTTTCCAAAACATTGCTTATTGTATTTTGACAAGCGTTTGCCAGACGCAGCAGTACTGTCTTAGAAAACAGTGTGACATCGCCCAAATTTACATGCCACAATATACATGTAAAAAATATATTAAGCTTTGCTACTCGAGGCGAGTAATTTGCATTAAATTGCTATCTTAGAACGTTCAATCGTAATGCATGTCATGCATACACTTACTAGAACAACAGAAGAAAGTTCTTTTTTAGTATTCAGATGCGGTGCATCAATATTTATCGCGAAATTGATTTATGAAAATATTAGTCGCGGAGGGAAAACACAGTAGACCAACCTTTGAGTTAAAACTGCCAGCGACCACTGGCATTTCTCGAGTTTCAGTTCTCTCCAATTAAGGCGTATTTTGTAGTGTCCTTCCGGAGTAAAATTATACTTATTTAAGCTCCGCCCCTGCTTGCCATCACAAAATACGATTGCAGCGCTGCCAAAGCTCTTTCTTGATGTTGCCGAGAGTAAAAGTGTCGTACACTTCATTACCTCTTACAGAGGCTCAAGGAATATCGTTAAGGTTGACATTATTGAAGGCACAGCAAAGAGTATAGCGTGATTGTCTGTATTACACATCGATATCTAATTGTTTTGAGCTCTTAGTGTAATGCCCATTATTCGGGAGATGATAGTAGGGAGAATTATTATCATAAATTCCCGAGTTATGTCTTGTAAGTAATTCTTTTTTTCAGTTTAAACGGGTGACTCATCGTCTTTCTTTCTTTCCGCCTCTTTTCTCATCATATGGCCATCCTCCCACGCCATTTTTTTTTATTTTCTTTCGTGCCTTCTCCGTTTTTCTTTCTTCCTTCCTTCCATTCCCCCCCCCCTGACATGCCGTATGCGAGTCACAATCCGTAGGATAATTTTTCCCTGCGATCAGTGATAACTAATGATTTTCAGATCTTTTCATCTTTCCCAGCTATCTGGTCAGACCAATAATTTTCCCTAGATTCTTAATGTCTTTCATAATAATCCCTATCGTATCGGTTATGGTCATATATGGACGTGTTAGTAAAGATACGCGCTAAAATGAAAGCCAAACCAAATTTCTGTGCTCCATATTTCATACCCTCTCACTCTGAAAACGCGTTCGGAGGTTTGAGGGAAAAAAACAAATCACTCCCTTCTTGGGTATTAGATTAAGGATATTAATTCTTCTATATCAAAGTAACAGGTCTATATTATAGGCAGCCTGGTCTTATGTACGCGAGTTTCATTATTTAAATAGTTATTTCGGGATTATAAGCTACTCATTTGAGGCCACGTCTAGATCTTTCAAACAATTCCCCTTTTATGCCGAAGGCCATGATCTCAGGAGGAGTCAGTCGTCTCTCCGCTTCGTTGTAGGTAAGACCTCTGCACCTCGCTCCTGTTTCCCCCCCTTCCTTATATATTATATCTTTTATTTTCTATAATATATTATGGTACAGTTCAGTTTTCACTAATGCATAGGTCTGCCCCATCCTTATAAGTGTTATTAACAGGAGTCGTCTCTCCGCTTCGTTGTAGGAAGTCTCCATCCGTCCTTCCCCCAGGGAGAGGCTTCAACGGGGGGCGTCCCACGCCTTCCTCTCAAGAACACATGGTCATTGTGTATCCACACACCCAACTCCTTACTCTCACATTCTCTTTCCTATTATATATATTCAAGGTATACCTATAGTGCTCAGTCGATGGTATATAGGTGGTAATTTTAAGAATATTCTGTAAAGGGAATTTATGCTCTAAAGTACTTGCCCGATCCAGTTAGAGTTTATTTTATGTGTCTAAGGGCTCAAAAAGCAGTAATGGGTTTTATGGCGAATAAATGGATGATGTTTCAAATATAAATTTTTGTGTTTATTATAAAAACCCCAGGTGATTATTCTGTGTTAGGGGACAGTAAATTTCCCCCCACTTCCAAAAGAGTTCAGCCTTACTCGGTATAATTTCACGTACCAATCACGACACCAAATCAATCTAATATATTAATATTAATCAAAAGTGCCCAGGGAGTAATCCAGTGAACACTCGCCGGGGCTTGGTGGCAGCAATTCCCTTTAACCTAAACCCCCTTAAACCTTTCCCCTTAAATACATCCCCCTGTTTAGTACTCTCCGCAGTGAGAAGTGGTCAAACTATAATCATATAGTGAGTCAGAAGACTAAGTTAATCCTCCGTTCAAGTTGTAATCTTTTATCAAATCATCCCCAAATAATATCATTCAGTAACGTAGTCCCCATATAAATACCCCATACCAGTTCCCCCCAAATACCAGCAACACATTAGAATGGCCTAGCATTGTTTTTTTAACTCTATAGATGGATTTTGATATTAAACTGAAATGTTTAGGGCGCTATGAAACTTTTTATTTGAATATCTATTTGCTAACAGCCATTTCACGAGGGTGCGTCGAGGATGTTTAATGCTATCATGGACCTTACGTATGTAGGCTACGTGTACCTACATCTACGTTTCACGAATATTCTTTGCCTAAACCTAGATGAATGCTGGTTGTGATTCATCCTCCAGTGCTCTCCCCCGTTTAACATCCATGGGGGGTGGGGTGGTGGGCGGGTGTGTGATGGACGTGTGGTGGGTGGGTGTGTGGTGGGCGGATGTATGAGGGGCGTGTGGTGGGTGGGTGTGTGGTTGGGCGGATGGGTGATGGGCGTGTGGTGGGTGGGTGTGTGGTGGGGCGGATGTATGATGGGCGTTGTGGTGGGTGGGTGTGTGGTGGGCGGATGGGTGATGGGCGTGTGGGGGGTGGGTGTGTGGTGGGGGGATGTGTGGTGGGTGGGTGTGTGGTGGGGGGAGGGGTGATGGGCGTGTGTGGGTGTGTGTGTGTGGGGGGGTTTGGTGGGCGGATGGGTGATGGGCGTGTGGTGGGTAGGTGTGTGGTGGGCGGGTGGTGGGTGGGTGGGTGGGGGTGGGGGGGTGGGTGCCGGGGTGGTGGTGGGTGTGTGGTGGCCCGTGGGTTACACACAGTCGAGACCTTCCTACGCGTGTTGGAGCTGAAATCAGACTGATAAATGTTCGTATTCGTGCCCTGCGATAGTTCTCTAAAAGGCTTTCTTTTGTGTGATAAACATATATACCAAATTTATACATTTCATTGCAAATGTAATTCACTCATGAATATATTTTAAATATTTGACTATACTATAGCAATAATACACCAGTTTTGGTGCTAAGCCAGCAAGCATCAAAGAAGATTCGACACTTGAAAAATTCGAGGGATTGGGAAATTTGTTCCCAGACGTCGCTGGAGAATTTTAATATTTTTGACTTCTTACCTGTTAAGAGTCACCTACTCTACTCCTTACTACTCCTTCCCTACTATTAATTAAATACAGTATCCTTTGCGTGTCGTGCGCATGTAATGAATGTTGAATTGGATGAGAATTAAAGGAAAAGAGAAACATTTACGGGAGGGGTTTTGATAAGATTTTCCCCATGCACGCGATCTGGGTTGGCCAGGCTCTTGAAACCACCACCCCACCCCACGACTGTATAATTTTACAGGAAAAGAGTAAATATCGCTGCCGAAGTGTATCTGCTCAGTTTTCTATGCACGCAAAAAAGTAAAAATAAGTGGCGGAGCTTAAATAAGTAAAATTTTACTTCCAAAGGCATGAACAAAATACGCCCATAGTGCTGTCTGGGGCCCTTTTAAATTTGTGTCTGGGTCTTTAATTAGTGCTGTCTGGGTCTTTAAATTTGTGTCTGGGTCTTTAATTAGTGGTCTGGGTCTTTAATTAGTGGTCTGGGTCTTTAATTAGTGCTGTCTGGGTCTTTAATTAGTGCTGTCTGGGTCTTTAATTAGTGCTGTCTGGGTCTTTAATTAGTGCTGTCTGGGTCTTTAATTAGTGCTGTCTGGGTCTTTATTAGTGTTCTGGGTCTTTAATTAGTGGTCTGGGTCTTTAATTAGTGGTCTGGGTCTTTAATTAGTGCTGTCTGGGTCTTTAATTAGTTGTCTTCTCTTATTCTATCTTATTAGTTTCTTTCTTTTTCTTTCTTCTTATTTTCTCTGGTCATCCAAAAACTGTTGATTGTTCTTTTTGCTTCTTCCACATTCCCCTCTCCGAACAAATACTCCCCCACTATAGCCTCTTCCTCCTCTAGTAAGGTTGTTGTAGCCTCTTCCTCCTCTAGGTAAGGTTGTTGTAGCCTCTGCCTCCTCTAGGTAAGGTTGTTGTAGCCTCTTCCTCCTCTAGGTAAGGTTGTTGTAGCCTCTTCCTCCTCTAGGTAAGGTTGTTGTAGCCTCTGTCTCCTCTAGGTAAGGTTGTTGTAGCCTCTTCCTCCTCTAGGTAAGTTGTTGTAGCCTCTTCCCTCCTCTAGGTAAGGTTGTTGTAGCCTCTTCCTCCTCTAGGTAAGGTTGTTGTAGCCTCTGCCTCCTCTAGGTAAGTGTTGTTGTAGCCTCTTCCTCCTCTAGTAAGGTTGTTGTAGCCCTCTCCTCCTCTAGGTAAGGTTGTTGTAGCCTCTTCCTCCTCTAGGTAAGGTTGTTGTAGCCTCTTCTCCTCTAGGTAAGGTTGTTGTAGCCTCTTCCTCCTCTAGGTAAGGTTGTTGTAGCCTCTGCCTCCTCTAGGTAAGGTTGTTGTAGCCTCTTCCTCCTCTAGGTAAGGTTGTTGTAGCCTCTTCCTCCTCTAGGTAAGGTTGTTGTAGCCTCTGCCTCCTCTAGGTAAGGTTGTTGTAGCCTCTTCCTCCTCTAGGTAAGGTTGTTGTAGCCTCTGCCTCCTCTAGATAAGGTTGTTGTAGCCTCTGCCTCCTCTAGGTAAGGTTGTTGTAGCCTCTGCCTCCTCTAGGTAAGGTTGTTGTAGCCTCTTCCTCCTCTAGGTAAGGTTGTTGTAGCCTCTGCCTCCTCTAGGTAAGGTTGTTGTAGCCTCTTCCTCCTCTAGGTAAGGTTGTTGTAGCCTCTGCCTCCTCTAGGTAAGGTTGTTGTAGCCTCTTCCTCCTCTAGGTAAGGTTGTTGTAGCCTCTGTCTCCTCTAGGTAAGGTTGTTTGTAGCCTCTTCCTCCTCTAGGTAAGGTTGTTGTAGCCTCTTCCTCCTCTAGGTAAGGTTGTTGTAGCCTCTGCCTCCTCTAGGTAAGGTTGTTGTAGCCTCTGCTCCTCTAGGTAAGGTTGTTGTAGCCTCTTCCTCCTCTAGGTAAGGTTGTTGTAGCCTCTGCCTCCTCTAGGTAAGGTTGTTGTAGCCTCTGCCTCCTCTAGATAAGGTTGTTGTAGCCTCTTCCTCCTCTAGGTAAGGTTGTTGTAGCCTCTGCCTCCTCTAGGTAAGGTTGTTGTAGCCTCTGCCTCCTCTAGGTAAGGTTGTTGTAGCCTCTGCCTCCTCTAGGTAAGGTTGTTGTAGCTCTTCCTCCTTAGGTAAGGTTGTTGTAGCCTCTTCCTCCTCTAGGTAAGGTTGTTGTAGCCTCTGCCTCCTCTAGTAAGGTTGTTGTAGCCTCTGCCTCCTCTAGGTAAGGTTGTTCTAGCCTCCGCCTCCTCTAGGTAAGGTTGTTGTAGCCTCTGCCTCCTCTAGGTAAGGTTGTTGTAGCCTCTTCCTCCTCTAGGTAAGGTTGTTGTAGCCTCTTCCTCCTCTAGGTAAGGTTGTTGTAGCCTCTTCCTCCTCTAGGTAAGATGGTTGTAGCCTCTTCCTCCTCTAGGTAAGGTTGTTGTAGCCTCTGCCTCCTCTAGGTAAGGTTGTTGTAGCCTCTGCCTCCTCTAGGTAAGGTTGTTGTAGCCTCTTCCTCCTCTAGGTAAGGTTGTTGTAGCCTCTGCCTCCTCTAGGTAAGGTTGTTGTAGCCTCTTCCTCCTCTAGGTAAGGTTGTTGTAGCCTCTGCCTCCTCTAGGTAAGGTTGTTGTAGCCTCACACTTTTCTTTCTTTCATTACTGTAGGCTGGGCACCATAGCAGAAAAGTCCTCCTTTTCCGCCCCACATAAATCACAAGCCCTCTTCTTCTTCTTCTTCTTCTTGTGACCTTTCGTCTCCTTCGTTAACAAAACTTATTAACTCTTCCCCTGTTTATTTCACCTGGGAAAGACATTTTGATCAGTTTTCAATCCTTTGATTATCATCTTACTTCACTGTTTCTCGCCGTGAATGTTGTGTGACCGATCCGATCCGGTGTGGTTTCGGGGGGCAGCCTTTGCTCCGCCCCCCCTAACGCCACCACACGTCTGTAAATAAAAAAGAAACGATGTCCTGGCGACTTTAGTGTTGTCTACGGTACATGTAAGTGAGTTTGATGTACCAGAACCATGGGCCCATACTTATAAAGATTTAGGATTCGTCTTAGACTCGCTCGAGTCTTAAATATGGCGGCCGGCGTCCTAAATCATTTCGAGCGCATCCTAAATCGCTAAGACTCGTCCTATTCGAGGTTTGGCTAGGACAGGGTGTGAGGTGTCCAGCGAGCGGGCGGCGGCTAAACTCGTCCAAGACTAAACAGGGAGTGCTCCACCCACCCCTGAGAATTTTTCGTGATAGGAAGATGACTGGAGAACTTTTTGATCATAACAAATCAAGCGATACCGCTTGGACCGAAAAGGGTTATATATGTGACGCTAGTGGGAATGTTATAAAGCAAAAATAAAAAATAGGGCCCATAGTGCATGAAAGTCCGAGGTGTTATTTTTTCCCCTTTTTGGGTATATGTTCCTCCTCTTGATTATGATCTGATACGATGAAGTGCATCCCCACAAACTTTGAGAGAATGGTATCATTTTGAAATAAAACGATTTAGAGTAGGCTCCAAAAATAAAAATTTAAAAAAAATTGAATAAGTCGTGTTTTTTAAACCGGGAAAAAATACCATTAACTTTTTTTTCTTTTCCCACTCCGTATCTTTAATTTTCTTTTTTTGTTCTTGATATATCTTTTAATATCCCAAACCCCCCTCTAACCTAACTTAACATTTTTGGGTTGAAAGAACTAATTCTAGGTATATATGTATCGCATTATTATTAAATTTTGCCCCAGGAAGGAAATTGGTTTAAAAGACCCGATGAAGAAATCTACCTATGAAAACAGGTTAATTGTCGGGCTCGAGGTGCCAAAAACCAAACGGTAAATTTTCCCCAGGAGTTGGCGGTGTGTTGGGGGGCCAACCCCCGGCAATCGCGCACCAAAAATTTTGTTTTTTTTAAAACCAAAAAAACTACATAACCAAATCCAAATCTACCCTAACTTAACATAACCTAAACCAAACCAAAAATAACCTAAATCTAACCTAACCTAATGGGGAAATTTGGTAATAATGGACGATACTTTGGGGTCTTTTTTCGGACACCGATATTTTTCCGGGGTTTTAAATAGGTGCTTTTTTCTAAGGGAGATAGTTTTATTTGCGCAACCCCAAAGAAAAAAAAAAAAAAAAATCATCACCAAATTTAGGGTACCGTTTTTCCCTTTAAAAACCTGTATCCCCTCAGAAAACACTTAAAAAATTTGGCCGGGGAGAAATTTAGTCGGTTTTAAGGGTTTTTAATAAAAAACCAAAACCTAACCTTTTATTTTTAATAAAACCCCAAAAACAAACCCTAAAAAATCTTAAAAACAAGGTCCCCACGCAGCGCCCCAAATGTTGGCTCTACGTATTTTATTTACTGTCTTTAAGAATCTTTTTATATTTTAATGATGCCGATCCTTACTTTGTCTACAGGCCGTATTAAATTTCAGCGATCCAAAATGTTATATTATTTAGTTTTGGTTGCGGGGTCCCGGAAGATGCCAGTAGAAATGCTCTTAGCCGAAAAGCCGTGTGACGAACGCGCATTTTTTTTTGCCACCACTGGGGGCATTTTTTTGGTAGCAAAATAAAAAAAGATGCCGGAAAAAGTGTCTGTGTGCCCGGGCCTTTGGGTTGGTTAGGGCAGGTCGGGTTTTGGTTAGGTTAGGTTACGTTAGATTGGTTAGTGAACAGCAAAAGGGGGCTCGAAGAGGGGTGCTGGGGTTGGTCTTAGATTTTTGCCCTCTTTAGAATAGGCTCAATTCCTTCTTCTTCTTAGGGCCAAAAGTTTTGGGACATGGTGGAAACCGGGGTTTTTTTTGGGGGAAAACCACAAAAAGGGAAATATGGCCCCCCCCCAAAAAAAACCCTTAAAACTAGGGAATTTTCCTAGTTCAGGGACTTTATGGGGGAAATTTTCCCTTATATGTGTGCTCCCCCCAAAAAGACACTCAAAGGGGAAAATAGATTCCCCCCAAAAAAATCCCTAAACTGGGGAAAAATTCCCTAGTAAAATGACTTAATCGGGGTAATTTTTCCCCGAAAAAGTTCATGAACTGGGGAATACCTAGTTAGGGTTTTTTTTTGGGGGGCCATTTTCCTTATGTGTGTGCTCCCCCCCAAAAAACTCCGGGTTTCCCCACCATGTCCCCAGCTTTTTGGGCATAAAAGAAATGGGGGGTGGAGCCTTTGTTCTAAGATTTCCCCCAACCTTAACCAAAAAGTATACAAACCAAACATTATGGTTTTTCTTTAAAAACTACTAAATCTGAAAAATTTTTCCCCGGGCCAAGTTTAGTGCTTTTTCTGAGGGAGATAGTGTTTTTAATGGAAATGGTACCATAATATCGGTGAAATTTTTTTTTTTTTTTTAAGGGCTTGCCAAAAAAAAACTATCCCCGGGTAATAAGGGGCGGATTTTCGGGGTCTTTTACAAGACCCGACTATTTTTTCTTGGGCCTCAATAGGTTTTGCTCAAATGGGATTTTTTATTTTCGCAAAAAAAAAAAAAAAAAAAAAAAAAAAAAGAAAAAAATAATTTAAAACCTAACCTTTAGGTTTTAATAAAACCTAACCAACTGAAGGGTTTTAATAAAAACCAAACCAAACCATATGGTTTTAATGAAACCTAACCTAACCTTAACCACAAAGTATAGCTACATTTTTTTAATCTTTTTTTATGGTTTCCCCCCCCCAAAATAAACTTCATTAGAAAGGAAACGGAAAAATTTGGAAAAGTCCTTCCCCCCATCTTTTTTTTTCTTGCCCCTATGCCAAAAAGCCGGGGGGCACGGCGGGAAATACGGGTTTTTTTGGGGGGGGGAAGCAAATAATTTTTTTTGGCCCCAAAAAAAAAATCATAAAAAGTCATATATGAAAAAAATAAAAACCTAACCTAACCTTAACCACAAAGTATACCTAACCAAACCTTTAACCACAAATATACCTAACCTAACCTCCCCAAAAAGTTACCAAAACCTAACCCCCTTAACCAAAAAAGTAACCTAACCTACCTAACCTTAACCACAAAGTAACCTAACCGAACCAAACTTAACCTTAACCAAAAAGTAACCAAACCAAACCCTTAACCACAAAAATACCTAACCAAACCCTAACCTAACCCCTTAACCAAAAGTATCCTAACCAAACCAACCTTAACCCAAAAAGTTTAACCAAACCCAAACAACCCTTTAAACCAAAAGTATACCTAACCCAAACCTAACCTAATTTTAACCACAAAGTATTCCAAACCCAACCTAACCTAACTGGACTTAGAATTTTTTGAGGCCCCTCATATTTCTAGCGGCCGTGTGGTTTAACCCAAGGGCTGAGCGCAGCGGGAAACCCTTTACAGATGTAAAGACAATAACATACAATACTGTGGCTAGTTCATTTAAGTCAAACCCGGGAAAGGAGGAGCCCCAAAAGTTTTCCCCAAAGCCCCTATTTGGGCCAAAAAAAATATCGGTGTCTCTAAAACGCCCCGCGAAACTCTCGTCCTTTATAACCTATTCCATTAGAAAAGAACCATTGTAGGCCCAAAAAAAAATAGTGGGTGTCTTTGAAAACGAGGGGGGAAGCCCGTCCTTTATAACCGCGTCCTTACTATCCTTCCCCTCATCTGGGCAGGGAAAATTCCCCTCGCAGGACTAGAATTTTTCCTTTGCTTGAAAAAGCGGGCCCAAAGGATGAAATCTTGTCCTGAAAATATTTTTTTTTCTCGTCGATAGAGCAAGACAAGCAATGCTTGTGTCTTTTAAAGGGAACTTTGCATATCGGTACAATTATTTTATAGATAAATTCATTCTTTTGTAGTTTTCAGCAATTATCATAGAAATTTTTAATTTTGTTTTTTTGATATTTTTATACCTTCTGTGACTCTTATAGGGTTTCATAATAAAAATTTGGGCTCTTTTTTAATGTAGCGCTCAGCGCTTGTCAAAAACCGCCGCCCTAGGCCCCGGTCTTAGACTTTCCTAAAACCTTTTGGGCGCGGGGTTAGGACGAATCCTAGGACGAATCCTAAATCTTTATAAGTAGGGCCATGGTCCTTAAAACACACGAGTAGAGACCCAGCACAATCGCTAGTTGTGTTCTAATAAAAAAAATGAAACTTCAAAGAGGTAGAAAACGAAATTTTTTTGACTGCCTTCATATTTTTTTCTCCCTTCGAAAGAGCTTTCTTAGTATATAATATTTAAAAGGCGTACGACACAGTAAAAAAGAGAATTAAAAATTACTGAGACACATTGGGGTAGATACAAAAGGGGGGGGATGTAATAAAAAAACATGTATGAAGGGAAAGAAGTGAAATTTACCCAGGTGACATTCACTGGCTGGATGGAATATAAAATGGAGTTAGACAAGGATGTGTCTTCCCCAACTTATTTTAAACCGTATTTAAGGAAATGATCGTGAGAATCAGGAATCAAGTAAAAGGGGTAAAAATTGGAGGGGAAAAGTAGGGGCCCGGCCATGCTGATGATGTAGTTTGATGGGAGAAAGTAAGGATGAATGGGGGAAATTTTGCACATAAAAAAAACATACGGAATGAATGGGACCTGAGTTTAGGAAAGGAAAGTAAATCATGGAGTTTAACGTGAAATAGGATCTGGGTGCTTCAGCATAAGTCCTAGAAGTAGTAGAAAAGTATGTATACCTAGAAAGGAAGTAAAAAAGGAAGGGGTAGGCGGTGAAAGCAGAGGAAACTTAAAGAAAACAAAGCAAGGATGAAGGGTGTTATAATGGGGGTAACAGTCTTTAAAAAAAATGAGGTAGGCGGGGTTTAAAAGGAAAGGGGGGGGCTGTACCCTATTTCCTGTATGGGTCAGAATGACTCATACAGGGGGAGACATCTGCACTTGGGAAAAAGGGTCAGAACATATGGGAGATGGGGAAGGAGCTTTAGGGAACTGCAAAGAGGCCCTAAGGGGAGAATGGATGGAGCCCTTCAGGGGAAAGGGAAATTTAAAAGGAAACTGGTTTCCACAAAAAAATTGAAAGACTTTGTGAAATGAGGGCAAAAAAAAATCCCAGGGAAAAAAAAAATCAAGTTCCCCCTGGGGAAAAAGGAATAAGAGTGGAAAAAGGGGAAAAAACTGTGGGAGGAAGGAAAAGAAAAGGGGTAAAGGACATCAAAAAGAAAATTTAGAAAAAGGGGTATTTAAAAGGGAGGGGGGAATGGCCCGGAAATTTAACGTTTTCAGGGTACTACAGGGGGAAACAGAACCGAGGGGGTGCCTGGCAGTAGGAGACTGGGGGGTAAGTTACTCTATAAAGCAAGAAAAGGCACCTTGGAAGTCAACGGAAGGAACAGGGGAACCCGAGAAAACCCAAAATTTACTGAGGGTGGAGCGAAAAAACCGTAGAACATGTCTTGTGGGAAAGCACAAGTATGGGGTCAGAGGGAAAGGGGTTATAGGCAATAGTAACGTCAGGCAGAGAGGGGGGACAGGAGCTGAGCAGAAAAAACGGGGGGGCCCCGTGTCGGTGTTGGGCTGTAGGGGACAGAGGAGGGGGCAGGAGGCTAGAGCAAAAAACGGGGCCCTGTGACGGTGTTAGGGCTGTAGGGGGCAGAGAGGTGGGACAGGAGGTAAGCAGAAAGAGGGGGCCCTGTGTACGGTGTTAGGGCTGTTGGGGAGAGAGGAGTGGGGCAGGGGCAGAGCGAAAGAAGGGGCCCTGTTACGGTGTTTGGGGTGTATGGGAAGAAAAGGGGTGGGACAGGAGGGGAAGCAGAAAGAGGGGCCCGTGTACGGGGTTTTGGGTGTATGGGGGGCAGAGAGAGTGGGGGAGGAGGGTAGAGCAGAAGACGGGGCCCTGTGTACGGTGTTAGGGGGTTGGGGAAGAAAGGAGTGGGACAGGGGGCTAGAGCAGAAAGAGGGGCCCGGTACGGGTTAGGGCTGATGGGGGCAGGAGGAGTGGGGGGCAGGAGGCTAGAGCAAAAAAAAAAAAGGGGGCCCTGTTACGGTGTTTGGGTGTATGGGGGCAAGAGGAGTGGGGGCAGGAGAACAACAGAAAGACGGGGCCCTGTTACGGGGGTTAGGGCTGTATGGGGACGAAAAAAGGGGGGGACAGGAGGCTAGAGCAGAAAGGGGGGGCCCTGGTACGGTTTAGGGCTTTTGGGGGGCAAAGGATGGGAAGGAGACTAGAGCAAAAAGGGGCCCTGTGTACGGTGTTAGGGCTGTATGGGGGCAGAGAGGGGTGGGACAGGAGACTAGACAAAGACGGGGCCCTGTGTAGGTGTTAGGGCTGTATGGGGACAAGAGGGGTGGGACAGGAGGCTAGAGAGAAAGACGGGGGCCCTGTGTCGGGGGTTAGGGGTGTTGGGACAGAGAGGATGGGGGGCGGGGACGAGCAAAAGACGGGGCCCTGTGTACGGGGTTTTGGGGTTAGGGACAGAGGGAGTGGGACAGGAACTGAGCAGAAAGACGGGGCCCTGTTACGGGTTTTGGGCTTTGGGACGAGAGGAAACTGAAAAATTGTAAACCTCCCCAAAATGTTCCTAACGCAGTGTTGGGAGATAAGAACACAAGAAAATGAATTAGGATGATAACAAAAAGGGCTTAAAACTGAAAAATGTCTTTTTCCCGATTAAATAAACAAGGGAAGAGTTAACAAAGGGTTTTTAAAAGAAGGAGAGAAGTGGGAAAAGGGGCCCATGAAACGATACTAAGCGACAACGGTCACAAAAGAAAAAGAAAACCACCCTACTTCCACAACCCCCAACTACCAACCCGCTCTCTTCCTATTATTCTTAAGATCTTCTAAGTCTAAGGCCCGGTTCACACTTCACGTTTTGCTACGTGCGTCTTGTTATCGGACGTCCCCCCGGTGACGTCACATGACTTTACCTGTCTACTGGTTCACTCCCCCTTGCTATTATCGAAAAAATTGCTGTATAAAAACCCCCCTTTCTTTCCTTATTCCCCCTTTTTTACCCCAGACACACCTTTACTCCCTTTACTAACCCCCTTCACCCCTACCCTCCTATATAGCGCTAAATCCCCCGACAACACGTTTTGCAAAGGTTACAATTGTGGTTCTGTTAGCGGGGTCACAGGTGTTGCCCCTACGCAGTCGTCACTTTTTTCAAAATCACTAATAATTACTACCCTTTTTCCGGCCTGTAGGGGGTTGGTGGCGTAGCGTGAGCTGTAAGGGGAAGGGTGGTATATAGTACTCTAGAGGGGCAACGGAGAGGGTTAGAACTAGAGAACCGAAAATACGCAGGGAAATACGAGAGGTGGGTTGGGGGAAAAACCCCAAAAGCGGGTGGTTTCGGACAGGGAACCAAAATATTTTTTTAAAATCAGATTCTTTCCTTACAAAGGCCGTTTTTGCGGGATCCTGATTGCAACCGAAAAATTTTTCGGTGCTCAAAATTTTGATCCCTTTCAACCATCCAGGGAAGATATTGGCCCGACCCCCCAATCTTTGTTGTTGTTGTTGTGACCGTTTGCAATCGAAAAATTTTTCCCATTGCAACCAAAAAACCCCCGCGAAAACCCTTAATATTTTCTTTTCCCGAATCATGATAATAAATATATTTTAAATCAGACCTTGGGAAAAAGCATTTTTTTTGTATTGCAAAACTTTTACGTATAATGTTCTATAAATTGTGGGACCACCGCTCCACAGCCCGCCCAAAAAATTCGGACCTCCAAATTTTTTGCCTCCAGACGCACGTCTTTCAAGTCCACAAACAGGAATGACGTCCGGAACTCACGTGACTCAGTTGACAAGACGCACGTAGCAAATACGTGGAGTCTGAACCCCGCATAACTCAAAGCCCTATCCACTCCTACGCTGATGATCCTACCCTGCATTTTACAACGTCGTTCATTAGACGTGCAACTCAACAGGAACTAAGTGATTCACGGAGAGATGCCACCGAGCGCCTAATTTCAAAAGGCGTTTTCTGCGGGGGAGCAAGAGAGTTTTCTCTTGCAAGAGAAAAATTTAACTTGCTCAAATTTCGCTTGCTGTTCAATCATCCTGAGAAGATGCTTGCCCGACCGGCAAGAGATCTCTTGCTGGAGCAAGAGAAGCACGTCAGTGAAGTGTGTCAGCGTTCGGCTGACGTGGCGATGCTTTCTGCTTCAATAAAAGAATGACAACAGTGAACTTTCGACAAAATCAATTACACTTTCTTATTTTAATGTCTCATCATAAAAGTTTGAATCAAATAAGGGAGTTTGCGGCGTGTAATCAAGGATAACATAATCGTCACAGCTGTATATATTGCTTTATATGCATTCGAACAGCTGGAGGTAAACACTGGCATGTGTGACTTGATCTAAAATCAACAACTTCACACACCTCACTCTTACCCGATTTACTGACAATACCATTGGATATTAAAAGACACTGAGACTACTATCGGCTTCCTGAGGAAATTTTGCATTGCGTTAGTATACATTTATCACTGTCATGTAAGTACAAGTATACGAAAACAAGGGTTGAGTAAAACAGTGCATAAACATTTTCTCCCACTTGTTTGGCTTCATCACCTCATTGCTCGGCTACTTATCATCACATTACATTTCTAAGCACACTTCCTGAATCTGCACACTTTTCTGACTATGACGGTACAGGATGCGTCCCAGTGTGACAATATTTAGAGGGTAAAAATAGTCATTTGATCTTTGTTTTGCTTACATCTCAGCCGCCGCGTCGCCTTCTCATGGAGCAAGCGACGGCGAGCGTTTTCTGCGGGGATACAGCAAGAGAAAAGTGACCACTTGCAAGCGAAATTTCTCTTGCTCCCCCGCAGAAAACGCTATTATAACTTCTGATCTTTCTATAATTTCTGATTGGGGCAAAGCAAACCTTGTTTTGTTCAATGCCTCAAAAACCCAATTTCTTCACCTATCTACTCGACAAAACCTACCAGATAACTATCCCCTCTTCTTCAATGACACTCAACTGTCTCCTTCTTCTACAATGAACATTCTAGGACTATCCTTTACTAAAAATCTGAACTGGAAATCTCACATCTCATCTCTTGCTAAAACAGCTTCTAAGAAGTTAGGTGTGCTGTGGCGTCTGCGTCCTTTTTTTTCTCCCTCCCAATTGCTTGCTCTGTACAGGGGCCTTATCCGCCCATGTATGGAGTATGTCTCACATGTTTGGGGAGGATCCACTCATACAGCTCTCCTAAACAGGGTTGAGTCAAAAGCTTTACCTGCCCTTGGTGGTCCTTGATCTGTGGCCGATCGTTTTGTCAACCATTGTGAAACACTCTTACGCAATTTATATATCTAGATTATTTTTCTTATAAATTTTTATCTCTTTCTCTTTCTCTCATTTTCTCTCACTCATATCTCTCTCTCTCTCTCTCTCTCTCTCTCTCTCTCTCTCTCTCTCTCTCTCTCTCTCTCTCTCTCTCTCAAACAGGTATGGAAAGAAGCTGTCAACACTGCAAAAGAGAGAATGAGAGAGAGAGAGGGAGAGAGACACGCCCACAAACTCACTCTCGCCCCTCCTACTTTACCACCACCACCACCACCACCACCACCACCACCACCACCACACAACAACAACAACAACAACAACAACAACAACAACAATAATAATAATAATAATAATAATAAT
>JACEEZ010007277.1:0-5000 GCA_016584305.1 Chionoecetes opilio | reverse complement strand
AACCCAGGATTTCCCCCTTCAACCAGTTCAACCATCAGGATTTCCCCCTTCAACCAGTTCAACCATCAGGATTTCCCCCTTCAACCAGTTCAACATCAGGATTTCCCCCTTCAACCGTTCAACCATCAGGATTTCCCCCTTCAACCAGTTCAACCACAGGATTTCCCCCTTCAACCAGTTCAACCATCAGGATTTCCCCCTTCAACCAGTTCAACCATCCAGATTTCCCCCTTCAACCAGTTCAACCCATCAGGATTTCCCCCTTCAACCAGTTCAACCATCAGGATTTCCCCCTTCAAACCAGTTCAACCATCAGATTTCCCCCTTCAACCAGTTCAACCATCAGGATTTCCCCTTCAACCAGTTCAACCATCAGGATTTCCCCCTTCAACCAGTTCAACCATCAGGATTTCCCCCTTCAACCAGTTCAACCATCAGGATTTCCCCCTTCAACCAGTTCAACCATCAGGATTTCCCCCTTCAACCAGTTCAACCATCAGGATTTCCCCCTTCAACCAGTTTCAACCATCAGGATTTCCCCCTTTCAAACCAGTTCAATCAACCATCAGGATTTTCCCCTTCAAACCAGTTCAACCACCGGATTTCCCCCTTCAAACCAGTTCAAAACCATCAGGATTTTCCCCCTTCAACCAGTTCACCATCCGGATTTCCCCCTTCAACCAGTTCAACCATCAGGATTTTCCCCCCTTCAACCAGTTTCAACCATCCGGATTTCCCCCTTCAACCAGTTCAACCATCCGGATTTCCCCCTTCAACCATTCAACCATCCGGATTTCCCCTTCAACCCGTTCACCTCCGGATTTCCCCCTTCAACCGTTCAACCATCAGGTTTCCCCCTCAAACCATTCAACCATCAGGATTTCCCCCTTCAACCAGTTCAACCATCCGGATTTCCCCTTCAACCAGTTCAAC
Organism: Chionoecetes opilio; assembly: GCA_016584305.1. Lineage (NCBI taxonomy): Eukaryota > Metazoa > Arthropoda > Malacostraca > Decapoda > Majidae > Chionoecetes > Chionoecetes opilio. Next base: position 4,067 of record JACEEZ010007277.1, on the reverse strand, counting down.
CATCCGGATTTCCCCTTCAACCAGTTCAACCATCAGGATTTCCCCCTTCAACCAGTTCAACTATCAGGATTTTCCCCCTTCCCAAACCAGTTTCCCTCAACCAACCATCAGGATTTCCCCTTCAACCGTTCAACATCGATTTCCCCCTTCAACCAGTTCAACCATCCGGGTTTCCCCCTCAACCAGTTCAAACCATCCGGATTTCCCCCTTCAACCAGTTCAACCATCCGGATTCCCCTTCAACCAGTTCAACCATCAGGATTTCCCCCTTCAAACCAGTTCAACATCAGGATTTCCCCCTTCAACCAGTTCAACCATCAGGATTTCCCCCTTCAACCATTCAACCATCAGGATTTTCCCCCTTACAACCAGTTCAACCATCAGGATTTCCCCTTCAAACCAGTTCACCATCAGGATTTCCCCCTTCAACCAGTTTCAACCATCAGGATTTCCCCCTTCAACCAGTTCAACCATCAGGATTTCCCCCTTCAAACCAGTTCAACCATCAGGATTTCCCCCTTCAAACCAGTTTCAACCATCAGGATTTCCCCCTTCAACCAGTTCAAACCTCAGGATTTCCCCCTTCAACCAGTTCAACCATCAGGATTTCCCCCTTCAACCAGTTCAACCATCAGGATTTCCCCTTCACCAGTTCAACCATCAGGATTTCCCCCTTCAACCAGTTCAACCATCAGATTTCCCCCTTCAACCAGTTCAACCATCAGGATTTCCCCCTTCAACCAGTTCAACCATCAGGATTTCCCCTTCAACCAGTTCAACCACCAGGATTTCCCCCTTCAAACAAAACCAGTTCCAAACAACCATCAGGATTTCCCCTTCAACCCGTTCAACCATCAGGATTTCCCCTTCAACCAGTTCAACCATCAGGATTTTCCCCCTTATCAACCAGTTCAACCATCAGGATTTCCCCCTTCAACCAGTTCAACCATCAGGATTTCCCCTTCAACCAGTTCAACCATCAGGATTTCCCCCTTCAACCAAACCAGTTCCCAACCCACCAGGATTTCCCCCTTCAACCAGTTCAACCACCAGGATTTCCCCCTTCAACCAGTTCAACATCCGATTTCCCCCTTCAACCAGTTCAACCCCAAAACCCCCCAGGATTTCCCCCTTCAACCAGTTCAACACACCAGATTTCCCCTTCAAACCAGTTCAACCATCCGGATTTTCCCCCTTCAAACCAGTTCAACCATCCGGATTTCCCCTTCAAAACCAGTTCAACCCATCCGGATTTTCCCCCTTCAACCAGTTCAACCATCCGGATTTCCCCCTTCAACCAGTTCAACCATCCGGATTTCCCCTTCAACCAGTTCAACCATCCGGATTTCCCCCTTCAACCAGTTCAACCATCCGGATTTCCCCCCTTCACCCAGTTCCAACCATCGGATTTCCCCCTTCAAACCAGTTCAAACCATCCGATTTCCCCCTTCAACCAGTTCAACCATCCGGATTTCCCCCTTCACCATTCAACCATCCGGATTTCCCCCTTCAAACCAGTTCAACCCCGGATTTCCCCCTTCAACCAGTTCAACCATCCGATTTTCCCCCTTCAACCATTCAACCATCCGGGTTTCCCCCTTCAACCAGTTCAACCATCAGGATTTTCCCCTTCAACCAGTTCAACCATCAGGATTTCCCCCTTCAACCAGTTCAACCATCCGGATTTCCCCCTTCACCAGTTCAACCATCCGGATTTCCCCCTTCAACCAGTTCAACCATCAGGATTTCCCCCTTCAACCAGTTTCAACCATCAGGGTTTCCCCCTTCAACCATTCAACCATCCGGATTTCCCCCTTCAACCATTCAACCATCCGGATTTCCCCCTTCAACCAGTTTCAACATCCGATTTCCACCCTTCAACCATTCAACCATCCGGGTTTCTCCCTTCACCTTTTAACCATCCGCATTTTTCCCCCTTCAACCAGTTCAACCATCCGGATTTTCCCCCCTTTAACCATTCAACCACCGGATTTCCCCCCCTTTAACCAGTTCAACCATCCGGATTTTCCCCTTCAAAACCATTCAACCATCCGGGTTTCCCCCCTTCAACCAGTTCAACCACCGGGTTTTTCCCCCCTTTAACCAGTTTCAAACCCTCAGGATTTTCCCCCTTCAAACACAGTTCAACCCATCCGGATTTCCCCCTTCAAACCAGTTTTAACCATCCGATTTCCCCTTCAACCAGTTCAACCACCGGATTTCCCCCCTTCAACCAGTTCAACCTCCGGATTTCCCCCTTCAAACCAGTTCAACCTCCGCATTTCCCCCTTCAACCAGTTCAACCATCGATTTCCCCCTTCAACCAGTTCAACCATCCGGATTTCCCCTTCAACCAGTTCAACCATCCGGATTTCCCCTTCAACCAGTTCAACCATCCGGATTTCCCCCCTTTAACCATTCAACCATCCGGGTTTCCCCCTTCAAACAGTTCAACCATCCGGATTTCCCCCTTCAAAAACCCGTTCACCATCCGGATTTCCCCTTCAAACCCGTTCAACCATCCGGATTTCCCCCTTCAACCAGTTTTAACCATCCGGATTTCCCCCTTCCAAACCCGTTCAAAACCCCCGGATTTCCCCCTTCAAAACCCGTTCAACCATCCGGATTTCCCCCTTCAACCAGTTCAACCATCCGGATTTCCCCTTCACCAGTTCAACCATCCGGATTCCCCTTCAACCAGTTCAACCATCCGCATTTCCCCTTCACCAGTTTTAACCATCCGGATTTCCCCCCTTTAACCAGTTCAACCATCCGGATTTCCCCTTCAACCAGTTCAACCATCCGGATTTTCCCCCTTCAACCAGTTCAACCATCAGGATTTCCCCCTTTAACCATTCACCATCCGGATTTTCCCCCTTCAACCATTCAACCATCCGGATTTTCCCCTTCAACCAGTTCACCATCCGGATTTTTCCCCCTTCAACCAGTTCAACCATCCGGATTTCCCCTTCAACCAGTTCAACCATCCGGATTTCCCCCTTCATGTGTAAAAAGTACCAAAACACAAAATGTCTTGCTTAAAACAAAGTATATAGAAACCCCATCTTCTACAGTGTATCTATATAGCTAGACACTATCTTCTAAGTTAACTATATATGCTAGACACTATCTTCCTACCCGTGTATCTATATATGCTAGACACTATCTTCTACAGTGTATCTATATATACTAGACACTATCTTCTACAGTGTATCTATATATACTAGACACTATCTTCTACAGTGTATCTATATATACTAGACACTATCTTCTACAGTGTATCTATATATACTAGACACTATCTTCTACAGTGGGATCTATATTAGACGAAAAGTCAATAGCCGTATTCTAAGACATTTTGTTTTTCTGTCGACTAAATGCTAGTAATTTAGATGTCCCTCAGGATAAATTTCCCCCTTAGAATCCTGAAATTTCCCCCCAGGGGGAAATTTCCCCCAGATTGGGAAATACTGCTTAAAGGTTTATTAGCAAAACTTTTACAGTAAACCCCTAAAAAAAGTATTAACTTTTTTTCTGTTCTCCGATGCAGTGGCAATCCAAGGCAGAGTTAATGGGCAGGGCATGTGGGTGTTCTTAGGCCACTCGACGGTGCGAAAGGTTTTGGTTTTCTTCGGGGATCGAACTCGGGTCACCGAGAACGCCAGTCGGAGACGCTAACCACTCTGCTACCGCCTCCCCGTTATTAACTATGCCTTGAAGTAATGCTTTAATAATAAAATAATGAAATAATGAAATAATGAAATAATTTCGACATGAAGAAATAGTGAGAACATAAATCCTCGCGTCTGATCCAGAAAACAATATATATATATAAACGCTTCGGAAATCTGCTGCTATTATATATCTACACATGACAGCTTGGTCGTACAGAACACCCTAACAGATGCATGCCACAACAACGTAGTGTGATAATATTAATTTGATCTTACGTAATGAATTCTTGAAACTTCTGCTGCATTTCAGCCTAACATCTGCCACGGATGACAGCTGCAGCGTCCCCCAAAAACCCTAGGAAAAAATTACCTTCACTGAACAAAATTTAAAAA
>JACEEZ010007276.1:0-18590 GCA_016584305.1 Chionoecetes opilio | reverse complement strand
TTAAAATTTGTGTTTTGGAAGGACGGCGCACCCTTGCCTCACTCTGTTTTCACAGGAAAGAAGCTATACCTTCCCCAACATTTCACAGCACCTCTCAGTCCCAGAGAACAGTATCAAACTAAAGCCTTGCAAAATCCAGCAAAGTCGCAGAAATTCAGAGTGATCCGATCACTACCAAAGTTTCTTGGATCAAATAGGCTGTAAAAAACCCCCGTCGAAACTCACATGGGCGTTCCAAGACCGAAGCGCAAAGACGGCCCGTTGTTGACTTACCGGGCGTGAACCCAACTGCTGGGTCTCTGATGCTTCGCAGATGCTGGGATCCATGTCAGCAATAGAAGAAAGCACCTTCCCGGGCACGCTGAGCACGTTGTTACCCCTTTTTTCTTGTTTTTAACGAAAAACGGGGGGTTAACCCATTTAACTACAGAGTTCAATGACCTGTAGGGGGATTTCCCCTGATCCCTATCTTGACGGCAGGTTTGCTTCCCTCCCAGAGTACACTATAAAGGGGTTTTTTAAAAACGTGGTCGAGGGGTTTTAAGTAATGTAAAAGTTTGAAGTGCCAAAAAATCGGTAAGAAAATTCATTATAATTTTTATATAACGTATATTATATTATATATATATTATAATATATATATATAATATATATATATATTATATAATAATAATATTAATATATATTATATAATTATATATATAAATATATATATATATATTATAATATATTTATATATTTAGGGTTCCCAAGAAACCGACGGTATCGGACACACCCACAATTTGCCCTTGTTCCTGTCGTGACAAGTTCAAACGGGGAAAATTTTCCCCAGCTCCCCTCGTCTTTACGGGTCGCGCTTTCGTTCAGTTTTCTGCTCGACTCAGAGGTGGGGGTAGTTGTCGCGTGGTCGTTGCCCGGTGTGGTGTCCTTGGTGGGGGTTTTTTTTCTCATACTCAATTACACTATCTTAGTGGGGTGACTTATCTTTTTAAGTGTGTGCCTCCCGCCCCTTGATTTCCATCCTATAAATTGTATTTAATCCCTATGTATCTATTTATCGATGAAAAAAAAAAAAAAATGTTTTGGGGGTCTCTTTTGTTTTCCCCAGGTCTAACGTGATGGCGTGTGAAAGCGATCTAGGACGTGGTATACTGGAAAACCCCAACATCGTATTCCCGGGGAATCTCTTCCGTCGAGAGGCGAGGTTTCCGGGTTTTTTTGTTCCCCCACTAGATCCAAAAGTAGGTTTTTTTGCGCGGGCGTTCTACCGTGAGAAGGCTTGGAAAAGTGTGGCACTTTGCGAACATTCCGAGTGGGAGGTCGGGGGGTGAAGAAAAGATCCCAAATGTACGGGAGTAGGGCCTTGGGAACCAAGTCACGGAAGAGGAAAAAAATGAAGAGATGCTTTCAGAACAGCCTCGAAGACATTTTCGACATGCGCATTCCAAGGAAGGAACGAAGATCCCGAGGAAGAAAGGCGTTTTTGGAGGCTCAGAGGGGGGACCGCAGAGTGCTCGATAGCTGGCGGGGACGAGAACTAAAGCGGGGGGACGGGAGAAGCGACGTAAGAGACAAAGGAGGGGAATAAAGAAGAAGGACGGGTGCTTCGTCATCCACTCTTGTCGTGAGTGGCTTTGGAGTTTCTACTCATCCTCACGTCCAACAAAGAAACGAGGACGACGACTTAAACTTGGGACACCACAAATGTCCACCCTCGACCCCAAGGAGAAAAAACCACCAAGGAGCGGGCCCCCCTTGCTTGGGGAGGCAAAAATTTCGTCCATCCTGCGGACACCCCCCTACGCCGTGCGCAATGAGCCCGGCCACGACATCGAACTATCACTGTTTTTCCGTTCGTCGATACCGGGCCAAGTCAAAACCCGCGAAGAGATTGCCAGTCTCGTTTTAAAGCCGAACCCCTTTGGCCCTCTTGGGCGGCAAGTTGTTTCCCGCTAGGGGCGGAAGGGCATTGGGGGAAAGGTGGCCGTTTTGGGGTCCGGGGAGGATACGGAGGAACTTCGGTGTTCCTGTGTCTGCAACGGGAAGGACAAGCGTTGCGGAAACCCCTTTGAAACTGGTGCGGAAAACAGCTTGGAGGGCAACATTGGGAAAGGGATTCGAAACGACAGCGGCCATCACGGGGGTGGTTCAAAGGAGCGTGTATCGGATTTAACGTGCACTGGAGAAACCCCCCGGTGTGGTGGCTGCCGCCCCACATCCTGGAGTTGTTCTGAAGATTCCGGGCTTTTATGGGTCCATCTCTGGTCCTAACTCGCCCCTTTTTAAGGGCTCCAAAATCGTTGGCCTACCCTTGACCAGAGCCGACCACAGCCCCGAAAAACCCACCGCTCTGTTCCGACGAAGAAATACCCCTTGAATGCCCGGGCACTTGAAACGTTGCTTTCTGTGGGAAAATCCACGCGAAAATACAAAAAAGATCATCCTGTCAGGGGTGGGGGTACCTCGGAGGAGGGGGCCCACATCCCTTTGTGCTCCTGGGGTTTCCACATGGCAGATGGTGGGCCCAAGGCCATCTACGCCTGAAGATCAGCTTTTCCCAAAGACCAGCTGGGGATGAGCGGCGGGGTTGGGAGGGGTCCGTAGAGTTGCGTTTTTGACCCTGGTCTACGGAAAACTGGAAAGAGGCAATGATTTCCCTCCTACGCAAAAAGAAAAGACCTTTACTTCTCACTGACGGAAGAGGGGTCTGCGACGAGGGGTTCGCAGTCACGGAAAGGGCCCTGCGGCGCATCTCTGGTCCCTCCGAGAACCTGATCGGACTGGCCATCTTCGAGACCGCATCAGCCGGAGCAGAAGGCGGAGATGGTAGGGGGGATAAAGGTTTTCGAACCAAGAATCCCCCCCGCGCCCCGAGTCAAAGGGGACACCAATAAATTCAATAGGCCGCTTCCCCCTTTCCTCATGCGGTCGTGCAGGTTTTGAAAAGCCTACTAGGAGGCGCCCCCCGACCTTCCTTGAGCTGACCTGAAACAGGAAACGGTTCATGTTTAAAAGGCGCGAAAAGAAGGGGGGTGGTGCCCCCTGAAGGTCAGAACGACCTCGCAGAAGGAATAGCCCTCATTACGCCCCTCGGAAACCGGACGAAGGGGGAAGGGAAAAACCATTTCCTTTGAAGTTTGCCGCCCCCGAATTTTTGACTGTTTTACACCTATCTTTTCCCTTTTTAAGCCTTTTTAAAATTTGACATTAAAAAAATAGCTTTGTTAGTTTTCGCATTTATCTGGGCTTTGATAAAGAAAAAAGGGGCCTGAGGATGCTTTTCGTACTTTTGAACCCCCCGCCAGTCCCACAAAGCATATGGCGGACCACCTTCCCCACGCCCTCCCTCGTCACCATTTATCAAGCAATAAAGGCCTCCTGCCCATTTTTCCCTTTAAAATTATGACAGGTGCTTTCACATGTAGAATGCATCTGGTTATGTTGAAAACTCCCCTGTAAGGGTCCGGGAAAAATAGGAGGGAATAAGGGCAGAGCGGTAGCAGGTGGGAATGTGCATGGGAAAACGAAAGCGCTCCAACCCCCCACTTTTTGCGTTGCCTCTTTTGATTTTGCTTACCGCGCCGGACGAAACGGGTGGGAAAAAAATTTCTTGCAATGGCCCTAAAGCCGCGGTCACAGAGAAATTTTCTGGCAATATTCACCGGCAATATCAGTGAAAAAATTTTATTCCCGTGATTGATCACACAGCTTTCTAGGGGTAGCCGATTTTTAATGCCAATTTGGGCTTTAAAACGGATCTAAAGAAGCGTTTTTGGAAAAAAAGGGGGAAATAGGGAAACGGGGTTCCAAATGGGTGGGAATGATTGAAAGGGTTTTGGTAGGGAAGGCGTCAGGGTAATAAACATCAAACATCAAACTCGTGATCAACAATATTTTGGCCCAGTTCAATTCCCCTAAAAAGGAAAAACCCCCAAACAAAGAAAAAAAAAACCATCCCTAACTCATGAAAATTTTCCTAAGTGTATATATCCTTCAAAATGTTTTAAAAAATGTACAAGACTTCACAATTGTTTTGTAATCGGTTCTTGCCATATTGGGTTGTTTATTTTAGTTTTGTATTTGAGTTAGAGCGTGCTTTAAAAAAGAATGCCAAAATAAATCTATTGGGGGAAAGGGAAATTTAGAAATTGCTTCCCGAGAAAGACCGAATGTTGGTCTTAAAAAAAAAGGGGCCCAATTTTAGCCGAGTTTGGGCCCGTTTGTTTTTGCCGGCTGAATATTGCCAAAAAATTGCTCGTGTGACCGGGGTTTTAGTCCCCAGTAAAGAGGGAGGGAAGGGGTTAGCATGGGGGGGCCCCCGAACAGAGAAAGGTAAACAGACTATGTTGTGTGCATAAATTCTTTTCGGGTTTACTCTCGGGGCTGCTAGGGGAAGAAGGGGAAATAACGGATAAATTAGACGATAATCCTACCCTAAGCAAATTTTGGGGTTTTTTGGGGAGTCGTTTAGGACCAACAGCGGTTTTTTGACAGAGAGGGGATGAAGGCGGTGGGGTACCCGGGGAGGGGAAACCACAGATAATTTTAGTAGTGATAAGATAGTTGAGTGCATGGCCGATCAAGCAAAAAGCCCTCGTCGCCTGAGCGCGAGGGGGGGAAGACGTAGGGTTTTTAAGGAGTAAGGAATTGTAGGGGCGGTTCAAAGGGGTGAGGAAGGGTTTAGGATAGGGGGGGTCCCTGTGGTGTTGGTGTCCTTTCCCAAGACGCTTTGTTGACGACTTTGGTACCCAGGGCTATTGCTCTGAATGTTGGTGGCTTTTTCATGGCAAACCCAAATTAGTGGGCTGTACGGAGGCCCTTTGCTACCCCCCAATGATCCTCCAAAATCCCTTTTTTTCAATTTTTAATGAAACTTTTAAAAATTTTGAAATTGTCTCCGTTGCATACCATTAAAAAAATAAGTTTTCGGGCGTTTTTCTACATGGCAAAATCTCGAATTTTGAGGTAGTGCCTATTTGGCTGTAAGACACAACAATGATATAGTTACTTTTTGCTGCCTTTTGGCAAAACCAATTTTATTCCCATATAAAATTTTAAAATAAATTTTTTAAGGTCTTTATCTGCATAAACCCAAGAGGGGCCCCCAATTTTTTGACGTTTTTTTCACAAAAAGGCATAAATTCGGACTAAAAATAACCTGAATTTTAATTTGGATCTATACCAAATTTTTCGTGGACAAGGAATCAATTAGACAAATAAAAATATTAGGCACCCCCTTATAACCATGCACACCTGCATAACAAAGATAAGATAAGTATTTTGACCTATCTGACACTTTGAAAGTACCAATACAAGGTTTTTGCTATAAAAAGGGGCCCACCAACCAGGACAAATTTTGGGTGGACTCGAACCGCTGCCCAAATGGGCGGGGACTCTAAAACCCCGTCGTGATTCTCCCAAAAGCGTCCCCCGGGGGGTTGCAAAACTAAGGGAGCTCATATACATTTCAATAATGCGCTACTTTTGAATATTTCAAACTATATTTTATATAATGCTCTGTTCCCTGTTCCCGGTTGCTCTATCTGTCTGTCTTTTTGGGGTCAAGGCAAAAGATTGTATTTAAAGTGGCCCCAGCCCAAAAAAAATCGAATTTCCAGGCACATACTACATGTGATTTAAAAGTCCTGGCAGATTTACGCTTACAAGAGTAAAAGACCCGCAGAAATTCACACACAGAAATATGTGAGATCAAAGCACGACGATTCGAGCCCCAGTTGATTCCACAGAATGAAGGAATCTGTATGCACTTTTATCCCATATGTGTTGCAGGAAAACCCGGGGGTACCACAGGAGTGCTAAAAGCGATCATCAATCATCTAGAAAACTCCCAAGCTGTTGATAACGCGATGGGGTGCTGCAAGTTCCAAAGACACCCCAAATCACGGATAATAACGGGACCGGGACAGCTGCAGAATGACAGTTTAGCATGAAGTCAACCACTTTTGGAATGCCTTTGGGTGTCCCCCCTCAAAACTGTTGTTTTGAAATGTTTGAAGGTTTTGGTTTTTCAAGACTGGGTCCTACGGAAAATTTTTGCATGAGGATGGAAATGGGCTTAAACATGTGAACAGATCCATCGGTAGGTGGCAACTTTTCGTCCGGGATTAGCAGAAATCTGAAGGAAGTGTCACCCCCAACCATACTAAATAGCAAAGTACTTGATGTACCAAATCCCTTCACCTTCCCCCGGGATTGACCCAGTTTTATTGCAAAAACATGAAATCCTTCAGGAAAATAACTTGATCGGGTTCACTTGACTTTTTTCTGCGGAACGTGTGTGCTGTCTTTAGAATTGCGCACCGCATCTGCTTTATCATAAACAAGTTTAGGAGTTGTCTAGATGATTGATAAAATGCTTATAGCACTCTCTGTGGTACCCGTGGTTTTCCCTGCAACAAAATGGGTTTTTTCCTTTTGGTTTTTGGCATGTGAAAGTGCGTTAGAAGTAAAAGCACAGAGTTCAATTATACAAAGAAACCCCAACACCAGAAACCCCTTACAGGGGTTGTACCTAAAAATGAAGAAAACTTTTTGTAAGTGTGATTTCCCTTTAATTTAGATATGCAGACATAAAACAAGAGAAAGGCCCTACAGAAATAAACAGAAGACACCCAGACAGACGACTGACAGACAGACACGGTAACAGGGAACAGAGCAGCTTATAATTATTTATTTTTATAAAGATTTAAAAGCTTGATATGAAGTATATGAGGCACCCCTTTAGTTTGCGGGTGTGCATGATTTTAAGGAATGCCAAATTTGTGTTTATTTTTAACTAGATGGATTCCTTTCCACAAAAACGGGTTAGACCCCAAAAAAACATCCTGGGTTTTAATTTCAGCGAAGTTAGGCACATTTAGTGAAAAATCGTAACTTTTTGGGGCCATTTTGGATTTATCAAAAAAGGGACCCTTTCTAAATTTTTTATATACATTTCTTCTGGTAAAACAGTCGGTCGCACAAATGGAAAAATGTAACATATATTTGTTGAATCTATACACCCAAATATGGCACACCTCAAAATTCGGATTTCCCTTTTTTAAAAAAAAGGGCCCCAAAAAAAAACTATTTTTGAAATGGATATGCAAGGGAGACATATGTAAGTTTCAAATTTATTATAAAACCTTGAAAAAAAGTGTAGTTTGGGGGATCATGGGGGGGGGGGGGGTGCATGCCCGACAAAAATGGTTGGACCTTTTTTGATAGCGGGCCCTCTTTTCAGGCATACCCCCATATCACAGGATGGGGTGAACCTTTCGGGGAAGGGGTTCAGATTTTGTCTGAACCCCTGAAAGGGGAAGTAGGTTGCCAAATTGCGGGTTTTTTTTAAGATATAGAAGGGGAGATTAGCCCGGGGGGTCGGAGAAAAGGGAAAAACCGGGGACCAGGAGGAGTTTTAAGCGGGATCTAAAGTGATTTAAGAAGAGAGAGAGGGGGGGTTAAAGGGTATAGGGGCAAGGACAAGAAAAGGGGTTGTTTAAGGGGGGCCCCCGCCCTATTCTTGTTTACTTATGGACTGCTGCAAATTTAATGGTAATTGGGGGTTTGTAAAAAATTTTAAAATAAGTTTCATTTAGATTGGCCAAATTTTTTCCAATAAAATAAAGAGAAAAAGAGGAAATTTGGTTTGGTTTTTAAATTGCTTTCAAAATCTTAGGATTATTGAATTTCTTTTATTTTTTAACCTTTAATCTTTTACCATAGAAAAAATTTTATGGGGTTTGGTTTTTTTTTATCTTTGTTTTTCACGAGAAAAAAAAAAACTTAAAAAATTGAAAAATTTCCCCCCGAATTAGCTTGAAACATTAGGCCAGTTCTAATTGACATACACAAAAAAAGTCCACCATATTATCTTGTTTTGTATCCTCCACTTTTATTGATACTCATATTTTAAAAACGGGAAAAAAAATTTTGCAGATGAAAGAAAGTTTAGAATAACTTACATTTTTCAGAAGCTGAAAATTTTCAGAAACTAAAAAGAAAGTAAAAAATTTTTTTGAGTTTGTAAATGTTCGTCAGAACCTAATAAAGGGGCTTGGAAAATAGGTTTTATTAATTTTGGGGGTTTTTTATGAATGTTTGTAGAAGTCAGAACACCGGCCCCTCGCAGGGCAGGAAATTTGTCACTCAAGGTAAGGCTCTCATTTCCCGGAGGGGCACTTTTTTAAACATACCCGATGTATTTGATTTCTCAGATTTTCATTTTATTTTGTATTTGTGCCCTTGGATTTAAGGGTTTCCAACAAAAAGGATGTTTTAGAGGGGGGGTACCTCAACCCCAAGGTACTGCGACAGTACCCTTTCTTTTTAAAAGTCTCTCTTTTTTCAAAATTTGGAACATAGGAGACAAAATAAAATCATTTCCGCCTGTAAAACGAGATGGTTTAAATCTGTGTCAAAATCAAAGTCTAACCTGAAACATATAGAAAAAATGAAGAATCCCCCCAAAATTTCTAGGCAAATTTCCCCCATTAAGGATAATCTTATTGATGTTGGGCTAACCACTTTACGTTGTATTTCTCGTTATTATTTCAATGTTTGCTACGAGGCTTTTTTGGTTATGTCTTTTTTTTTGGTGAGTCATTATTTTCTGCCTTCTATTTATGCCTCCCAGCATACAGGTATGTTATGATACTATGCTACTAACTATGTGCTCCGTTAATTCCCTTTATTTCTTTTACCCTTTTCATTATTTTAATTTATGCTTCATTTATATTAAAATCGTCTATTATTTACACCTCTAAATTCTCTTACATCTTTTTGTTACTATTCTTCTGTACACCATGTTGGGGTTTCTTTACTACCACTACTATTGTTCCTATACTACTGTGTTGCTTTTGCCCCTGCCTTCATTTCCTTTCGCTATTTTCCGTAGTGTCCTTTTTGTTACTACTGATCTGCTACTTATATTATAGTTATGTTATATGTCCTAGCCCCGGGTTGCCATCTGTATATTGTTCATCATTTTTCATTATTTCTTTACGTTGTATTTTTGAGTGAAATGCTGTGCCATACTGTGTGTTTTTTCCCGCTTTTAATTTTTCCCTTTCACAATATTTTCCCTTTTGTCTTTTACCTAGCTAAATGCATTTTATTAGTAGTGTGCATATGTGCGTGATATGTATGTATGTATATATATATATATTTTTATATATATATAATTTAAATATATTATATATTAATATTTTATATATATATATATATATAATATATTTTTATATATATTATATATATATATTATGTAATATATATTATATATATTAAAAATTTTTTAAAAATATATTTATATATTTTTATGGTGTTGGAGGGTATGTGAATATGTATGTAGGCCCATAACCCGCGGGGGTCAGTCTGATAGTATCTCTAATTATTTTGTATAAATTTTTTTTTTATTTTTCCTTTTTTTTTTCTTATTTACTTTTTCCCCCCTTTTTTTTGGGCACATGGGAACCCCTATAATCCCCTTTTGATGGGTTTTTAAAGACAAAACCCTATAAAATAATTATTTGGGACTGAAATAATTTGAGCTTAAATGGGCATGCTGACTTGCCCTCTTTTAATTATTTCACTATGAGGAGTTAAAATAACACTAATTCCCTCTCAAAACCTTCTCAAAATCTCCCCCTTAAATTGATCCCCTTTAGAAAATGTTTGGTAAACTTGCATTCTATTTAAAAGCTTCCCTAATCCCCCCACAATATTGCTTTCTGAAAAATTGGTTGGGAAAAATTCTACTCGCCTCTTTACATCTTAAATTTATGAGGCTTACCACACCCGAGAACATAGAGAAAAAGGAGGAGTTAGTCAGTTCTTAGCTCGACTTTTATGCTGAAACCCATTAACAAAATAATTTTGTCAAGATGATTGGATTGTGCCTTTTTTGAAATTTTCTATAACTATATTTTTTTGGAATATAGACCAATAGAAAATATTGTTTTGGAAGATTCTTTTTGACTTTAACATTAATCCTATTAGAAAATGCTTCCCCCTCAACCAACTAACACTTTTTAATCCATGCAAAATTAAATTTTTTTCCACATAATCTCGCCCTACCAGGTTTTCCGATATCCCTTTTATTTTCCCTTGGTCAAACCCCCATCCTTTACCCTAGGACAAATTTACTCCCCTGTCACCCCGGAAATTCACTACTCACTATCTGACCATCTCCCAATTTTTTTTTAAATATTTCATTAATGTCGTTCCTTGCCCCAAATAAAATTGTATCAGGAATTTTTACAGACAAAAATAATTATTAGCCTAGTCTATCCAATTGCTGGAATGTCCTCCTCAGTTCTAAAACAAAATATCCTTTCATACTTTTATTTAAACTTGATACGTTACAATCACTTTTTCCCAAATGACAAATTTATATCGCAAAAAAAAAACTCTCTAAACCCCCGGATAAGTTGGAATACAAAAATCGATTAAATACAAAAGTAAATTTTTCAATTATAAATTAGGGATTGTTAATCATAACACCTACAAAAAGTACCCGGGAAACCTTTTCCCTTTTAAATTAGGGCACCAAGTTAAAATACATATGTATTTTTTTGAACTTTTTAAATAATCTAAAAAAATAGACGACCATAAAGAACTAACAGGTAGCGGCCACCAAAAACAAAAAATCTATTTTAATCAAAAAATGCTTTTCTTTAAAAAAAACCCCAAAATTTCAAAAGCCCCCAATGAACATTTAGTGAATTTCAATCAAACTCAATAACTATACCCCAGCAATAGAAATGCCTGATTAATTTTTATCGAAAATAAATTATCAAAACAATTGTTTGTCCCCCAGTCATTCTATTGACATTTTAATGACATGGGGGGGGGCGGTGGCCCAATGGTTGCTTTGGGAAAGCGAATCAAAGTCCCGAGTTCGAATCCTGCCGGGGGCAACTCTTTCAAGGCCTGGTAGGGGGGCAGAAGGTCCGATTTCAGTCTCACCCAAAAGCAAATATCAAAATCCATTGTCGAGTGGCCGAAAAAACCCCCCAAAGCAGCGTATACTGCGCCCATTTCAGTGGACGGTGGGCTCTAGGGGCTTATGCGCCTTTAAGAAGTTCCGAAAAATCAAAGAAAATGGGGTCTTCACCAACCACAGGGTTTTCCCATAAAAACCAGCCTGCCCACCATCGGGCGAGATCGACAACTCAAGACTCCTATGCCTACAGGCGCTATAGGCTACAACGTAAAAAAAATTAAAAAAAAAAAAAAACAGGACCCCCAAAAAAAAAAGTCAAATGTAGAAATCTCTGTTAAAATAATTTAACGAACCTGAGAAAATTTTTTACCCCATTGCTTATTTTTAATCAATCCCTATTTTTCAGGAAATTTCCCTCTAGTAAATGCTAATATACAATCAAATTGGGGGATACGCCGGGGGGGGCGCGCCTCGCCCCCTACGACACCACTCCAGGGGGTCACCACGCCGAGTTCCCCTCCCCTTTCCCCTACCAAGCAGCTTCGGGAAACACCTGTGCATAAATTGGCCCCGAGAATGATCCAACAATTTTTTTTGCTCTATTTCTACCCTTCTTTTTCTCTAAAATATTTGAGTTGTCAATGAAAAAAAGTTTCTGCCATATCTGAAACCAAAAAAATCTTGAAGAGTTTCAGTAGGATTTTGGTCAGGTTCAAGACTTTTGATGCCCTTTTTATGTTTCCTCACCTTTTTCCCCCCTTTATGATAGATTATAAATTTTCGGTATTTTCGTTTTTGTTTTTTTCCCAAACTTTTGACACGGTTAACCACACATTCTTTTGAAAAATTACATAATTTTTTCATACGTGGAACCAAAAATTCAGGTTCAGGACTCTTTGCGATCAGAATCAGTTTTGTTTTTTATGGTCCTAAACCTCTAAAGGAAATTTTTTAGGGGGTCCCACAAAGAAGCGTCTTAGGGACACATTGTTCCTACAATTAAAGATATTCTCAAGTTTTTTAGTTTTGCGAACTATCCCCCTTTTAAGACAACTTTTTATCTCAAAAGGCCAATATGGGAAATTTAATCCATTCGGCCCAAACAAGACCTTGATAAACTAAATAATTGATTTGAGCAATAGACTTTCAATCAATAAATAAAACTTACTTCATGCTATTTTCTAAAATAAAATTATGAGTTTCCTGATCTGAAAATCAACAATAATTTAAATTTTAGTAGATCCAGTAAGGAAAAAATTTTTATGAGTCTTGTTTGATGAAAGCCTTTTTTATTTTTTTTTTTTTTACTTCACAAAGGGCCCGGGCCCCAAGGGCACAACAAAAAGGGGTAACACAAAGCCCGTTAGTTGCCGTCCCAAATAAAAAGACAGTAAGTTAAAAAAAAAAGGGGGGTGGGCCAATTTAGAGGAAAAGGTGTCTTGCCCCAATCTTCTCTTGAAAAGTTTTAAGCCCTGGGGAATTTTAAAAAAATAGAAACGGGAAAAGAGATTCCAGAGTTTTCCCCAAGTGAAAGGGATAAAGAGTAAAGATACTGTTTAAACTTTTTGCATTAGGAAAATGGCAAAATGGGGATGAGAATGAGTAGGTTTTTGGTTGCACGAGGCCGCGGGAGGGGGGGAGAGGGCAGCAGTTAGCAATTTTTCAGAAGAGCAGGGGAGCATGAAAATCCCCCGGAGAAGATAGAAAGGGAGAAGAAAATTTTGCGGCGGGTGTTTTAAAGTTTGAAGACAGTCAGTCAGAGGGGGGGTTGATAAGACTAAAGTTTTTGAACTAAACCCGTTTAGGAAGCTGTTTTGAGTGGCTCCCCCCCAAAAACATGTGAAAATACTCCAAAACAATGGGCGGATAAGGCCCCTGTAAGGAACAACCCAACTGGGAGGGGAAAAAAAAAAAGGACGCGATACCACAAAACACCTACCTTCTTAAAGCTGTTTTTGCAAGAGGTGAGATGGGGAGATTTCCATTTTCAGATTTTTAGTAAAGGTTTAGCCCAAAGAATGTTCTTGTAGAAAAAGGGAAAGTAGTTGAGTGCATTGAAAAAGAGGGGAAAAGTTATCTGGTGGGTTTTTGTGGAGTAAAGGGTTTGAAAAAATTTGGGGGTTTTTTGGGGTATTGAGAAAACAAGGTTTGTTTTGGGCCCCAACAGAAATTATAAAAAGATAAAAGTTGGGCACTGGGTTTGGCATCTCTTCGGAATAACTTAGTTTCCTGTTGAGTTGGACGTCTAAAAAAGCCCAAGGGCCTAACCTTTAAATTCCATTTTAAGAAATTTTAAACCCAAAAACCCTTTTGGGATGAAATGCCATGCTGTAAAAAAGAAAGAGATTTTATGCCCTGTAAAATACAAAAAACTCTTTATCAGGGCGCACATATCCCCACTTTAAAATTTACTGAAACCCCAAATCTGGGGGCCCGTTATGACACTCTTTCCTAAAAATGCCTAAACCACTCACAAAAAAATTTTTTCGAATCTTTACAAAATTTTTTTTTCTTAAACACACACTCCTTTTTTAAAAAAACACAAAAAATTTTTAAATTTAAAGGGAATAATAAACTTTCGTTTGAAAAATTGTAGTATAAAAATCAAAAAAACCGCCCCTTTTTCCTTCCCCTCTAAATCAACACCCCAAACGACATAGAGAGAATTTTTGTTTACCACCCCATTGTCTAAGCCAGTGCTCTTCAACCTTCCCTTAAAATTTTTTGGATGTCGTCCCCCCCAGTCGTGAGAGCCGTAAGAGCTGTCCACCACTTTTTTTTTTTTTCTCCTTAAAATCTCCCGACTCTGACATTTAAATTTAAAAACTATATCATTCTAAAAAATTTTAAAATAGGTAAAAAAAAGGCGCTTCACTCCTTTTTAAATTTACTTTTTACATTTTCTTCTGTATAATTTCCCCAATACGAAAGGCATTCTAATCACAATACCCCTTTCAGTCAAAACTGTATATATACAAGGAAAATTTAAACATAACCTTCCGGGAATTTCAAAAAAAAAATCATTGGCTTGGGTGGGTTTCCCTTTTCTGTGTGTTATTTCAAAGGGAACTGGGGTCAACCCCTGAAGAATACTTTTCAACTGTTGGGTGAAACAGTAGGGGGGGGATTGCCCTTTAAATTTTAGAGTTTTGGGTAGGGGGTTAACCGTCCCGCCAGGAAAACTTTAATTGGGATTCAATAAAAGTGGTCGAGCCCGGGGTTTTAAAGGCTTGTTTTAAACAGGAAGTACCAGAACAATAAGAAAAAGATATATAAATATCTTTTACACTGTAGATTTTACATTAATAAAGTCAAGCAGTTAGTTAAATTACGGGGGGCCCAAATTTTAAACTAAGTTAAAAAAGACAGAGCCGGGAACAGTTTACTGTCTGACAAGGGTTTTCTTCCCCAAACCCCCCGGGGGTGGGGGGAACACAGAACCCCCACGGAGGTTTTCGTGAGTAGGACCCCACCTATCTTTAAAATCGGAAAAAAAAATACCAATAACTATCCCCTCTTTTTCAAAGGGAAATCAACGTCTCCCCTTTTTTAAAAAATGAAAATTCTAAAGGGCTATCCTTTACTAAAAATCCCGAATGGAAATTCACATTTCATCTCTTTCTTTAAAAAAAGCTTCTAAGAAGTTAGGGGTTGGGTGGCTCTGCGTTTCCCTTTTTTTTTTCCTTTCCCCCCCAATTTTCTTGCTCTCTCAGGGGCCTTTTCCGCCCATTTTATGGAGTATGTCCCCACATGTTTGGGGAGGGTCCATTTTATTTTCAGCTCTCCTAAACAGGGTTTTAGGGCAAAAGCTTTTTTGTTTTCATCAACTTTCCCCTCCCCTGACTGACGTCCCTTTAAAACTTTAAATCACCGCCGCAATGTTGTTTTCCTTTCTCTCTTCTACCGTTATTTTTATCTCTTGCTCTTTCGAATTTCTAACGCTGCCTCCCCCACTCCCGCGGCCTCCCCTTACAAGCCCCCCTTTTTACTCTTCTCATCCCTTTCTGTTATCTTCTAAAAGCAAGAGTTAATCCCGATCTTTAAATTTTATTCCCTTTCCCCTGGGAAAATCTGGAAAATCTCTTCCTGTTTCCCTTTTTTTCCCCTTTCCATGACTTAAATCTTTTCAAAAGAAAAGTAACCCAAGGGAAAACCCCCCGAATAAATTGGCCCTACCCCCTGTTTTTATTTTTTTCTCTTACGTTTTTCTTTTTAGGGACGGGGGAAAATAAGCGGGCTTTGTGGTTTTTCCTATTTTTTTTTGCCCTTGGCCAGTTCCCTTTTGATTTTAAAAAAATACAAAATAATAAAAAAAAAAAAGGAGCGCAAGTAAAACGTTTTCCGGTGATTTTCGGGGTTCTGTCTGTTCTCCGGCCGTTTTCAGCATATGAGGGAAAACTGCCCGGGAAACTGTTTTTTCCGGTGAGCCCGTGAGCGAGGTTTTTTACTTTTTGGTTTTTCCCCAAACCAGGGTTTTCCACCATAGATGGGGATGGCGTGGCGCTGGGTCTCCCCTAATGTCATCAAAAGGTGGCCCGTAAAATCGCACGCCAGGCCCCCGGTACAAGACACACAACATCCAAAAATCCTTACATCCATAATTAAAATTAAACAACCTAAAATCCTGGATTTACCCATTAAAACCCCACATATAATAATAAACCCGTACGCTAAAATGGCCCGCCCTTTTCAATTTTTTTGGGAAAATAGCTTAAATCGAGGCATCAGACAATTTTCCAATTTTCCCCTTTCCAATTTTTGACAACCCGCATAAGAGGATCCAAATTTTAAATGGCAAATTTCCCTTTCTATTCCTTGGTTTAAAACTAAGCTTTTCTACACAGACATGATGGGCCCCAAAAAATAGCTGTTGCTTCTCAGTTTTTCCCCCGTAGTCCTGACTATTAAACCCGGACAACCCCGCAATGCAATACATAAGGGGCCAAATGTTTTTGAAAGCTGCTTTTTAAGAATAATCACCCCGGGAAACTCCCAAAAAGGGCACAGAATGACATTCCATATCTGAGAATGGATGAAACTTCCCCATATTGGAGGTTTAGGTGTCTTGGGGAAAAAGAAGTCCAAAGGGTTTCCTGCATTAAAAATCAGGGATCTGGTAATACAGGGGGGGGGTATTCGTACCCCAGGGTTTGCTCTTCTGTCTGCATACCATGTTCCCAGCCACTGCCCGCCAGCCCTATATAATATAATATTTTTATATAATTAAAAATATATAATTTTATAAAATATATATATATATTTTAAAATTTTTTATATATATTTATAAAATATATAATATAATATAAATATATATATATCAAAAACTTTAATATCAGAAAAAAACACCTCTTTTCTATAGGGTTTTTTAATTTTTTTCACCTTCAGTTTGAAACCATTATTTTTTCCCTTTTACTTGTAAAAAATATCCCCACCTTTGCCAGTTTTAAAAACATAGGGTGTTTTTCCCCTTTTCTATTTGGGCAAAGTGGGGGATGATTCGTCCCCCCCCACCTGTCCACCCCAAACAAACCCGTCCCCCCCCCTCACTCAGTCTCGTCCACCTTTTTGGTGGACCGTTTCCCCCCCCGGTTGAATGCACTGGGGGCTCAAGCCTCTTCCGCCACTTTACTATTTTATTGGGAACCCTTTTATCTGGAATTCTCTTTCCCCCAGCTTTTAAGGAAAGCTCCCTCTTTCAAATTAAATTTAAAAAATAAACTTAAAAAATTATCTCCTGTTCTTTTATTTTGCCAGGTCCATATATTTTAAAAAAAAAAATCTTCCCTTAACTTTCCCCCTACTTTTATCATCATCTCCCCCCCCCCTTCTTTTTGATGTGTACCCTTTTTTGCAATTTTAATTTTTAGGTTTTTTTATTTTCTATTTTTATATTTTTTACTATTTTGTACTTAAATTTTTCATTTTTGTTACTTTGGGGGATTATTGTTTACTCATAATCTACATTTTTCTTATTAAATTTTTTTTATGAGTTCGTATGGTTTTTTCGTATGATTTTTAACTTTTCCTGAAAAACTCTGCTTAATTAAAAAAGGTGGCCTTTTTAAGTTGTAAAAAAAACATTTTTGTATTTCTGCGGCTATTATTAAGGGTTTTTAATTTTTTAAATGTTTTTTCAGCGGGGAACAAAGGAAAACTGAGCTCTAATCGCTCCCGTAAATGCTTTAAAATTATCGGGCCCTATTGCCAGACGATAAGTAACATTGAAAGGCATCAGGAAACTAAAAAAAAGCATTATAATTTATATTTTTTTCGTCAAAAATGATGTAAACAAAAAGAGGCGTGGGACTCGCTTGATGCGGGGGGGGGGGAGGGAGCGGGAGGTTAAAATCCCCTTTTAAAAATCCCTTTTTTGGAAAAACCCATCTACCATGTGTTTGTCCAAGGGGCCCCAGCTTAAACCCTTATAACCTTTGAAATGAATTTTTTTGAATTTTTAGAATTGTCAATTAATCAGGGTGGGAGGGCCCCCTTAAAGGTTTTTTTATACAAACTGTAAAGTTTTTTTAAACAAAAAAAATTTATTGAAAGGAAAAATATTTTAGAGGGTTTTTAAAATAATAGCAATTAAAAAAACCCTGGGTTTGATTTTGTAAAGGAAAAGGGATTTTATCCCGGGGGTTGAGAAAAGCTGGGTAAAGTTATTTAAAAGGACAGGTTAGGGAGGCGAGGTGATGGATTTGCGCTTTTATGCAAAAAACTTGCAGTGTTATGTTAATAATGATATTAAAAAAATAAAAGCATAGGTCCCATCAGTAGAGGTTTTCGGAGGGAACTGAAAAATTGGGTTTTTGGGGGGGAGTGTATAGGGCCCCCCCAAAAAATGTAAAAAAGATTTACTTCCATATGGGGAAGAAATAAACAAAGGGTTGCATATATTATCGATTTTGCGTGGTAAAGGGGATTTTTAAACTTAGGAATATAGATTGAGATTTTAAATTTTAGGGGACAATGCGCAGAGGGGAAATTTTTAAATAAAAGTTCCCCGATAACCTTTTAAAAAAGGCCCGCAATAAAAGGAAACCCAATAGAGGAAAATAAATTTTAGATTTACACTAAAAAAACAGGGAAATTTTTTCACAAAGGTGAAATTTTGGGGGACCCCCTTTGGATACAGCAAATTTATTGTGAAATCGGGTTTTTCTTAAAAAGGAAAGTGGAACCCGAAGTGAAAAGAAAAAAAATACCTGGCTTCAGAAAAAGGGTAATTTGCAGCTTTTAAGACACCTAGAGGGGGTTAAATCGGGGTTGGGAGGATGGAAGGGAAGGGGTGGTCGGAGGTCAGGTTTTGGGCAGGGGTCAGTGAGGGGCGGAGCTGATGAGGATTTTAATTTAATTTTAGAGAATTTAATTGCAGGTCAGAAAAAAAAATAAATCCTTTTTAAGGCAATAAAAAACAAGGAAATCGACCCCCAAAAAGGAAGAATGCGAATTTAAAAAAACAAAAATTGGAGAAAAAAAAACATGTAAACCCAAGGGGTTTAGGGGAATTTGGAAAGAAAAACAGTTAACGTGATGGCGAGGACAGTGAAACATTAAACCCCTGGGCTGCGGCCCAAACCTTCCGGGGAAAGGGTCTGTGAGCGACTGCGGCATTCCTTCCGGGAAACGAATTTTCAATTGCCAAAGC
>JACEEZ010007275.1:0-34574 GCA_016584305.1 Chionoecetes opilio | reverse complement strand
ATATATACGTTATTGTGAATGGAAGGTGGTAATTTGATGAGCAAATGGAATGAACTGAGCAACAAGTATCCGTTTTCCCCGGAGGTGACGGGGTATATTGACTGAATCAAATAAAATGAGCGTTTAAGATTCATAAAAATTAATCATACATTAATATGAGACGTGATGGTAGCAGTGTTTGACCTGAACAAGAATTTCCGTGATAAACCTACGAACACACAGCCTATACACATAGTTCCAACCACAAATGTCACTAGGTCGTACCGCTCCAAACGTGACGACACGAGGTCTTGATATTTCATCCAACTCTTTCTATATTAACTTCTGGTACATTCGCGGTCTTAGATCTAACTTCCAATCTCTGGAACATCACCTCTTCTTCTCTGATCCATGTTTTTTTTCCGCTACGAAACCCAGGTGTCTGTGAATACTGGCAGAGTCCCTTGTATGTTACCTCTGGTTTTTTTTCTTTTTTCTTTACACCATAAGTGACCCTATAACTAGGCCCTATATAAGGGCCTATAAGGCCTATAAGACCCCTATACAGAGAAAGAAGTTGGGAGGGAGAATATATTGACGCAAATGCTACAGGACACCTAACTTCTCAGAAGCTGGTTAAAAGAGATGATAAGTGAAATTTCCAGTTGAAATTTTAAGTATAGGATAGCCCAAGAATGTTCATTGTTAAAGAGTGATACAGCTGAGTGTCATACTAGATGATATGAGTCTGGAAGGTTATGTCGAGTAGATTGGTGAAGATATTGGGGTCATTGAACAAATAAGTTTGCCCTTTTTAAAAACTAAAGAAAGATCAGAAATATGGCGCTCTGTGCCATCTTTCCGTGAATCACTTAATTCCTGTAGAGCTAGACGTCTAGTGAACGACATCGAGGAATGCAGTGTAGAGTTACTAGTCATCAACGTATTTTGTTCCTTTTTTGTTTACATTTGTGGCTATAGCGCGTGTAGGCAGTGAGCTCCAGGGGTGGGATGGTAGGCTCTCTGGAGGTTCATTTGAGGGCTGTGATGGTTGGCCTCGCGCGTGAAGGCGCAGGCAGGATTTTTATAGTGACGCCTGTGATTAGAGGCTCATGCCGCCCCCCCTGTGTCATCCTATGCACTCGCAATCGAAGATAGGGTTAATGGGCAGCATGTGGGTGTTCTTACGCCACTCGACGGTTGCAGAAAAATGTTCAGTGAATTTTGGAACCTTTCGGGGATCGAACTCTGCTCTCCGAGCACGCCACTCGAAGGCAGTAAACACTCTACCACATACTTCTACTACTACTGCTACTACTGCTATTACTACTACTACTGCTGTTACTTTTACTGCTACTAATAAATAAATAAATAAATAAATAAATATATATCTATATAATATATATATATATATTATATATATATATATATATATATATATTATATATATATATATATATATATATATATATATATATATATATATATATATATATATATATATATATATAGGGCCTATATATATATATATATATATATATATACATATAATATATAATATATATATATATATATATATATATTATATATATATATATTATTTACTAATAACAGTAATGATAATATCAATGATAATGATATTAATTGAATGTCCATTAGCACCACCACCACCACAACCACTACCACCACCACACCATCACTATGCCTCGTCTCCTCCACCCCGCCAACGGTAATGCTTTAACACATAAGAACATAAGAAAAAGAACATAAGAAAATAAGGAAGCTACAGAGGCCGCGAGGCCTACACGTGGTAATTCCTGTCACCTAACACTACCTACATCCACCTTTCATCCCCATCCATGAACCTATCCAGCCCCTTTTAAAGCTCCCTAATGACTCAGCACTAACTACCTGTCTATTGAGACCATTCCATCAACCGCAGTTGCGGCGCCTTAAAACTAATCAATCATCAATCAACCATTCCATTCATACAAATATAAGACATTATTAAGACATGCATGAGTGATCTGTTTTTCTGTACCCACGCCTCCCCCTGTCCAGTGCCTACACTGCTGCCTCACCTTCTCCTTGTCCCATTCTCAAAACCCTTTCCTTAATGCTTCCCCCCACCCTTTTCATTCCCTTCCCACCCCACAGCCTGCGAAGCCCCCGTCCCCTTCATCTCCTCAAAAGGCCATACACAATTTTTCAAGACGCTTTCCCCGTTTTAAGATTTCCCATCCATATTTATTTCTCCACTGAGTGCACTCCCCCTTTTAGTCCCTCTCTGTTGCGGGCTCAAGAGTACCCCCTCGCTCGCCCGGTTTAGGGAAAATTTTTCGGCGGCAGTTCACTTGAAAAACTTTTTTTAAAAAAGAATCCACCTTACCAAACCACATACCCCAGCCTAACTATTCAGCTTTTTTTGGTATTTAATCTCTGAATCAGAAACAGGGGTATTGGGAACACTCGCCGACTGGAAAATTGAACCCGTCGACGCCCCGGAGTGATCCTATCGGCGCATTTTCCAGGTACCGCTCGTCCTTCTGGGGCATCATGACTACGTACCCTCTAAAACCATAACCTTTTACCTTACAAGCGCTTAGCAATACAATAATTAACGTCAGTTTCCCAAGCGGGTTTGTTGGCTCGTCACTGGCAAGAGAATGAAGGCGTTTGGGGCTTTAAAGCAATAACATGTTGTTACATGTTTTGTTATAGCCGCATCGTCGCAAAGTGCGCAAACAAATGCTTATTTTACATTCTGCCCCCCCCGTTATACTAGTTCCTGCGGGCCTGTTTCTCCTCGTGTTTTTCTTTCTTGACATTATAAAATGGACGAATTATTTAAAACCCAAAAAAGAAATCTAGGGACCCAAAAAAAACGGTAACAAAAAAAAAAGATAATAATATTTGAAAATAAAGGTTTTGAATTTGAAAAAACTACAAACTTTCTGCTACTTAAGAAATAATGTTTTTTATACTTCTTGGCCTGGATAGGGGGATGACGGGGTGGCACGTTCCTGAACCCACACTTACACAAAATGTAAACTGGAAGACGCTTATTTAGTCAATCCTCACGGACACTTGTGTGTTTCACGTGGTGGAAAAATATCCCCCGGGCCCTTAACCCCTTAGACCGAACGTACTTTCCATTGAAATTTTTGGGTACCATTAGACATTTTTGTGACGTAAAAAAATTTTAAGATATTACCTGTTTATTTTTCGTTGTCGACTAACAAATTTGGGTAATTCAGTTACTTTTCGAAATTTGTAAGCTAGCAACAGCATTTTTTCTATAAAAAAGGAAGAATTGGGCGTGATGAAGTAAGCACCATCCCCGCTGGGGTAGGGCGGTCTACTTGGGTGCCATCATGAATCTGAATAAAATCCCACATGGGGGGGTGTCTAAATTATGTATTTTTATACGGAATTCCAATATGACTTATTTTTTGGATAGAACATCTCAAACCCTACATAAATTTAAATTTTCCCCTAATTTCTAAATTTTCCCCTTTTACACCCCCTTAAAAATTTTTTTTAGAAGAAAAAGGCAAATCATGTATATTGAAAAACCCAAATCAAATTTTTCATTTCATTAACATTCAATCGCTGTATATCCCTGAATAAAATTACAAAGATTATTCTCCTGACTTTTGAACTTTGCCAGTTCAAAAGTCCTGTTTTGACTCATTTTTGGACATCAGCTTCGTGCTGGTTTCCTGACCCTGACCCCTCCTCCCTCTTTTCATGTGAAAATACTTAGCAGAAGCCTCATCACCTTTTTTAAAAAACCCTCTCATGCTTTGTTGGGGAAAGGGCCCCATTTGAGCATTTCCATGGGTGTGTTGCGAGGTTTTTTCACCTCGACTGCTTAGAGAGCGGTAAAGGGGGGCTCTGACACATTTTTGACCAGCTGATCGGTCCCTATGCGGGAAGCATCACTTTTAAATGTCAGGTGCCCTTTCTGGTCCTAACAGAAGAGCCCCCTAGCTGAGCATCTGGGTCCTCTCTCCCTGATGGCCAGTTTCTCTCCACCCCCCAAATCCTCCCCTTCTGATCCCAGAGCCAGCATTTTTTGGGGGATGGCTTCACGTGGGCAAAACCAAACAATCTTCTCACATTGGCATCACAATTTCCCCACCCCCTTTCCCTCGTGACTTAGGGCGCCATTAAAAAGAGGAGGGCCTGGCCCTTCAATCCAGGAGTGTTTGACTTTCACGTTGAACCCATAGAAAATACACCCAATGATGATTCCCAATGCAGTGCAGATTCTTCGGGTTCTTCCCTTTAATCCATTTTTGACACCCAAAGCCCGGAATTTATTATGTTGTACCCAGCGGTTTGGGGGTTTACTGGTCCTTCTCCCAGACCACCCTGTGGGGAAGCACTCCTCCTTGACTGCACGCACAGACAATTTTATACCCATAGTGTTGACATTTTGAGAGATTTTTGAATGCCCCTTTCAGGCAGTTTGATCATGGGGGGCCAACGGAATACGGAGAAGTTTGGATTGACTCAAGTCTGTAGCAAAACAAGGATTTTCTTTTGGGCCCCGGGATAACTTTTTGTCTACGAGTGGGGCCTAAAGGGCCAAAAATAAAAGGGCGCAGGGGAAGTTCACCAGTGTGAAAGTTGCCCCCAACCAACCAGCTTTCCCCCAGGTGCTTTCCAGTTCCGCATTACCCCAGCTTTCACACCAGTTTTTGTCCTCTGTAGAGTCTCCTCCAATGGCCAACAGGTTTTATAAAACCCCCTCTCTTTCGAAAGAAAACATGATCTTAGCAATCTTCTCCGCATTGACTCCTCTTTGTTGTTTTCCTCTGAGATAAAGTGAAACAGATAGTGCTCCCGGTTCACTAACAGACTGTAGTGTTTTTCCTTAAGCATAACGGGAAAAAATTATCATTTTCCTCAGCTTCCATCACACATTGATCAGGTAAATCCACCCATCAAAGAGATGCGGAGATGCCCCGCCCTCCCTGCATTTTTTCTTCAAACTCTTCCCCAGCTCTCTCAAAACTTCTCCTGTGCTCTCATTACTTTGCTCTTATAAATCACTTTAAAATGTGTTGTCTTCTGTGTAATTCCTGCATCAATCAAGCTGCTGTTGCTATTGCTGCTTTGGCTTTAGCCCTATGCCATATCTTACACTACAAGGGCAATGTTTGAAAGGTTTGGATCTCTCATATTTTTTTTTTCTGTACCTTATCGAAGCTGCAGGCTTAGTAAATTTCTGGAAAAAACTAAATTTCGGGAAAAAAACTCATCTTCAGCACCACTTTCTCCAATTCCCCAGATCCTCATCACCATCACCAAAAAATTTTTTTCACCTGCCCCCTGACTGCCTTCCTGCTGCTGCAGCAGTTTCCCCCTTTGGGTCTTTTTGATTCTCTTCCCTTCTTTCCACCCCTCCCTTTCTAATGTTTCTCAATTTCCTCTGTGCTCTGGAAAATCGGGCCACTTATTTGTGGGGTCCTTTACTTCCAACCTTCCCTCTTCCCAGATGTGGGCCTAGACTTTCAAGGAAATTTTTCTCTCTTTTTGCAGGAACAATTAATGTGGGCGGGATATCACAGCCCCACTGCGCCCCCTCCCACCTCACCTGGAAATCTGGCACTTGCAAGTCAAAATATCAAAAATTTTGTCAAAAATTGAAAATAAACCTCTCTTTGGTTTCAAGTTTGCCCTTCCCAAGAAACCTTCACTCCCTATTCCAACCTCCTTGACTTGGATTGATGGTCCCCCTTTTTCTTTTGATACGGTGGCTTAAAGAGCATTAGCTTTTTTCCCACTGAAAATAAACCCGGGGGGAGTTCCTTCACCCCCACCCCTTGCCTTTTGGGTAGTTCCTCCCTGTCACTTAACTTTGCTCCCTCAAGTCGTGTCCCGCACCTCGGGTATCCCACAGTTGGCAGTTCAAACCAAAAAACCCCCCCATCCCAAAACAAATTACTCAAATGAGAATTTTGATTTCGTCCTTGTTCTGACTTGAGCCTTTTTTCTTAAAAATTCACACTGAAATATAAATAATTATACATCAGTAAGTTTTTAAACCCTACAGACATTATTATAGTAATGCACAGGAAAATATTAGGAAAACCCCAAAAATATTCCTTTCATGGTTTTTTATTTTGTTTCACGGAACTTGACTAGCAATGGGTTTTGGTAATACACAAAGCTTACCGCCTCTGAAAAGGAGCGTTTGGGGTTTACAAACGAAGCTGTCTGCAACAGTGCAAAAAGGGTGATGCTTTGCTTACATGCGTCTTTCATTATCCCCTTACTTCTATGCGTTTATTTCTATGGCAGCATATCCCAAAAACGGTATGCAAAATTTTAAATTACTTGAATGAACCTTTTTTTTTTTAAATTTTAATGATTTATATTTTTGAAGTAGTTGAACAATCTGTAACAGAAAAAAAATGTAACACCCATGACGGAAAATTGAAGAGGCATTGCTGGGAAACTGCAAAAACAATTGATCACCCATTTAATAAAAACCCAAAACTCAAATTGATGTAGGTTGGGGTTTATCAGAATTATATTTTTTCTTCAATTTGTTTTCTACCCCCAAAAAAACTTATTTAAACCCCCCTCGCCTTTAAATTGAACAACAAAAAATATAACCCCCCTACCGCTGGGGAAGAGGAATTTTGGGGGCCTCTTTTTTTAAACCCTTTGTTTCTTTGGGCGGCACAAACCCTTCTGGCCCCCCTTAGGGAAGGGGAGGCTCTCCAACATTTTATATTTTGATTCAATGCGGACGGCCTTTTTTTCTCTTCGCGGTAAAGGTCGGTGAGCCCCCAACGATGAAGGGGCAGACTCTCATTCCCCTTTTAAATTAAAGTAGGTCTGGGGTAGAGCTCCTTTAAAGGCTCGGTTCGTTCTTTTATTCTTTTTTTTTTATTTTATCAGTTTTCAAAATTGATACTAATGACGTTTCGTGGAACATAAAACTAAAATGAGCTGAAATTGTCGAGGCAGGCCAACAGGGCATGGGGGGCCCAAGAGGGGTTCCCGGGAGAGGGTATTGGTTCCCCACCCACAAAAAAAGTCGCTTTTGTTATCCGCAGGAGAGCAACGCAAATGAGGACAAAAGAATAGCCACAAAATTACAATTTCCTAATTAAACGAATACGTGCTATTTTCTTTTTCGTAAATTTAAATTTTCCAAAAACGGCTGCTGCATTTTCTTTAGCTGAGCCGAGTTCCCAAAGGGGTAAATATGACCCCCAGGGTCGTGAGACCTTTCAGGGGTCTTAGGATACATCTTGGGGGTTTTAAAAAGGGAGTCGAAAAATGCTTTAAGGACACGGGGGGTTCGATATATGCCTGAGTAGTAAAAATTGATCGATTATGCCCAGTTTTAAATGATTTTGATTGTCTTTTCGTCTTTTTAAAGTATAGTAGTAGTATGGGCTGTCAACCATAGTCTTGGCGGGGTGGGGCCAATTGACCGGTTTGTGAGAAAAACCTACCTGTGAGACAAACCTCCCCTTTTTTTTTTCACCACAGCCCAACACAGTTCCACAAGGATGAAGGTCTACTTTGAAGAAAATATAGCACCCCCAAAGGAAGGTCATCCCCTTACAAACACAAAACCCACCAACGCTGCTTATATAAGTTATACAGTGTCTTCAAAAAAAGGTGGCGGACGGGCAATTACGGACTCTCCAAAAATTGCGCCGCCTATTTTAAAAAAAAAAAAAATAATATTCATATGTAAATATCCCATATGCATATCCTATGGACATTTTTTTAAATTTATATTTGTATAAAAGGGTGAATTTGACCCTGAAAACTGCCGAATGCATATTTTTAACACTTTCAAAGGCGGGGGTTTTTGGACCCCCGGCCTATAAAGCCGCCCCCTTTTCGCTCTGCTTTAAATCAATTTCACCTCCTACTTTCTTTATTCCAATCCTACTTTTAAAGAAAATTAAAACACTGCAATACTTATACATAAATTTTTAAATTTTTAAAAATTTAAATTAAAAATTAATAAATTTAACATTTTATGAAAATTATTATTAATGATGAAATTAAAAATGCCATTAATAATGAAAAAATGGTTTACTGTGTATCACTCTATGCAAGTTAAAATGACTGCATTTCATGTTTTTGTCTCTTGCTTTTTTATTCACGATAGTGTTGCGTGTGTATTGTACTATCAATCAATCTTGGGGGGATCGCCGGGGGGCGCGTCGGGCCCCCCACCCTACGACCCCCACTCCCCGGGGGGGTCACCACGCGCGAGTTCCCATGCACTCCCTTTTCCCCTACAACACTCTCGCAAAAAACTCAAATTGCCCCGCCACGAGCCTTGTGGCGCCCCCCTTGGGGTCCTCCCGCCGGGTTGTCCCCTCAGTACAACCCGATGGGAAGGATCGGTTTTAGGGCGTGCCACATCCCATATGCCGAAATTGCGCTGACGGGCTAGCAGGTAATGGGCCCCGAATTTCACCCCCCACGGGGGCTCGCTGATTTACACGTAAAACATCCCAGCGTACCCCATGATTCGGAAGACCTTTTACCAAAGGGCTTGATTCGTCTCTTCAAGTCCTATTTTGTGTCCATGGGCCCAACCATAAGTAAGACAGGGACACAAAGCGACTTTAAATCCGGGCTTTGTCTCCTGGGCCCGGTACCGACAAAGCCAAAAAACTCCCGCTGAAAAGTCCATACACCCTAGTACATAACATATTGTACTATACTACTGAAAATTTCATTCCTAGTTTTTGTTGTTCATTATTCATCCCATGTCACAAACAAAACCTTATCCTTAAATTTTTTTTGCTACCTATTAATATTTCAGCTCGCCCTGTGTTATGAATCACTGTGGGACCCTACGCATTAATTAAAACCCAAAAAAAAACAAAACCTTGTTTTTCACCATTTAGTTTTCTTTAGATAAACGACAAAAACCACCTGTGTCGGGGCACCAAACTGAACAAACCCAAGATTTCCAAAATGTTGCATTTGGGTTCAGGGTTTGGGTTATTATTGTATTTTTTTCATTGATCAATATTTTATCGGTATTTTTTTTTTTTTTTTTTTACCAAAGGGCGAATATCCGGCTTAACACCCCCCCTTCCCCGGGCGGTTTTCCCGTGAAGTAAATTCTAAAAAAGCTGTACTCCCGCCTTCCCTGTTCACGTGATGGGGTGTACTGGCGAGGTGTTAAGGGTGCACTCTAAATGCCAGAATCCCAAAACTGCCCTCTCAAAAAAACCCATGATTGACAAAAAAACCCAATTCTTAAAAAAACATAAAAGAAACTGAACCTTAAATACAGTACACTGCTTTCCTTGAATAACTACTGGGGGAAATCTTTAAAAAATATCCCCCCCCCAAAAACCAAAAATAACAAAAAAAATCCTAAAGGGGATGGCCCAAAATTACAAGATATTTGAAAAAAACCCTTTGGGTGGCTCCGTGGATGGTGTAAAGGTGAAGGGGCAGCCCTGGGAGGGGAGGGGGGGGACACAAGTGCACAGAAATCAAAGTCCAGGAAGGAGTGTGGAAAACCCCATCAAAACTCAATGGCGAGGGAGGCCCGGGAGGGGCAAAGGGTTTCGGATGAAACGAAAAATATTCAAGCGTGAAAAACCCGGGGATCATCGTCATGCGTTGATAATGTTGTTTTTGCTTGTGTTGCTGTCCCAAAATCCTGAGCAAACATTCCCCAGTTTTTAAAATAGGCCAGATGGCCTGTACTGTTACTGTACTGTACTGTCCTCAAAGGGCCCTTCCCTTTTGTGTGTTTTGGGGGTTGTGAAAATGTGCAGTGCAGCCTAATGATGACTAAAATGAACGTTGGTATGTTTTTACTCTTTTAAGAAAAACAAAAATTATTTTTCCCCAAAAAAATAACCCCCTTAACCCTAACGAAATTTCCATTGTAATTTCGGTGCATTAGAAAAATTTTTAGTGCTTAACAATATTTTTGTATGACCTTTTTTAGTACCTTTTCCCTAGCTAATTTGGTATATTTAGTTCTTTTCGTAATTCATGGCTCGACAACTACGATTTTTTACGCAAAGGAAGGACTGGGCGTGAAGGGGTTTTAAACCCTTTGTGGGTTGTGTGGGGCCCTGATCGCCGCCATCTCCCGCGGGTCTACCACACTGTGTTATTGACGATCCCTGGGTCCCCTTGACGTATCTGTTTTAATAGTTTCCTTTTGCCCCTTTTTGCTCGCGGGGAATAACCGAAAGATATGACCATCAGCGCGTTTGGACGGCTTGAGGGGGGCGAGAAGGGAACGTTCCTCGGGGAAAGCAGCGAGAGTCAGATGAGAGTAGTAAATGTGTGGTAAGAGAGGTTGGGGGCGCGAGGGAGTGTGCTTTAAAAGGGGCCGCAATTATAAAATTGCTCCTATTTGGGGAGGGATTGTAGCCAGATAGGATATTGGGGGGGGTGCAGAAAAGGACGAGTACACGAGCTTGAAATATGTTTTACTACACTGAACTGAAACTCAAGATTTTTAAATGAAACTAAAAATGAAAATTCCAAAATTTTTTCCACGCTGGTGCCCTTTGTAAACCTTACAAAAAATAAATTTTTCTCTACGCGTAGGAAAAAATTTTTTATTTAATCTAACCTTACCCCCCATGGTCCCCATGGCTCCCGGGACCAGAAACACCAACATTTCTCTGCTTCTGACTTTGCAAGGGCCGAAGGTTAAATTGCAGTTCTTGGTATCAAGACCGGCGGAGCCCGCTGGGCATGGATAGTAAAGCCGGAGGGACTAAGGAGATCGACCAATCCTCGTTAGTACTCTTTGGGGGATCCCCAAACTGCGGTTTTCCGAGTGCTGAGTTCTTGGAAAAGATCCAGACGTTGTTGCTACACTTAACTTCATGTCAAGTCCGAAGAATCTCAAGAAAAGGGAACCATACTGTGTTTCATCTTGAGAAAATGAAGACTTACATGGCTCATGATTTTGCGGTGGCGTCTCAAATCGTTTTGATGTGCTCGGTGCTCTCGGGGCCCTGTAGAACGGGGTACCTTCAAACGTGAAACTCTACAGGCGCCCAAGGGGTGGATTGGGGAGCGCCCGAGGTCAAGGCGGGTTTTTTTCTCGACGGAGACGCGGGGGGGAAAAACGAGGGAGTCCGCGCTGCCAGGCTGGCTTTTGGACCAGGACTAGCCAGGGCTCTGTCCCCCGCCGGCTAGAACCCCCCTGGGGGGAGACAAGGAGAGGTATGTCAGGGGTCTCGCTGAGGATGTCGAGGGTCTTTTAACGCTTAAAAGACCTCCGCCCGCCTACCAGCCCTAAGAAGCTCCGTTCTAAATCTCCTTCTCGGGGGTTCTATTCAACGCAGATGGGCGCCTCGTGTCGGACATGGAGGGCAATGGCTCGTTGGGCTGAGTAAATTTGGGGGCATTTTTTTCACGGGGGGGAACCCTCCCTGAGCAGCTTTACACCACTGGGTTACAGGCATGGATCCCATCCTCCATTTACGAAAAAGCACCCTCTCTTGACGAAGTCAGAGAGGGTGTAGCAAATTGAAGGTGGAAAGGGGCGGTGTTTTTAAAATCAGTGCGGAGCTCCTCAAAGCTGGGGGTGAGGCCATGATCCGCGGGGTTTCATGCTGTCCGACTGCCGTGTGGCAATCATAAACCCTCCTCCCGACTGAAAAGGGGGCTGGTCGTCCCCATCTGAAAAGGGAAAGGGTACCGTCAGACTGCAACAATTACCGCGGTATTTCACTGCTCAGGTACCGGCAAGGGGGCTTGCCCATCTATTTGCTGACACGAATTTGCAGTCATCTGTGAAGCATCGAGACCTCAGCAGTCCCGGGTTCCGCCCGGGAAATCAACAAGGACCGTACCCCAGCGCTTCGTGTCCTGGGGGGAACGCCGATGTGAGTTTTTGACAGGGAATGCTTGCAGCCCATGTTGATCTCAAAAAGGGGTTTGACTCAGTGCTCGGGGAAAACACTCTGGGATCTTCTGCGACTTCGGGATTCCCCCAAGGACTATTTTTTTTGATAACTGGTCTTTTTCTGGGCCCCGAGAGTCTGTGAAATGTGGGGGGAGGTGTATCCACTTCTTTCCCGTGATACAGGGGTGAGGCAAGGGTGGGCCTTGCCCATCACTTTTCAACGTGTAGGGGGGTGGGGGGATTGGACAAAAGGTTTTAGATCAAATGATTTGTGGAGCATCCGTCGGCAACACCGCACAAATCCTGTCTTTTTTTTTTGCCGTGATGCAGTAATCTTTGCTGAGTCCTGGGGGTCCGGGGATGGCTCTCGAGGCGCTGCACGAGAGGCAAAGCCTTTGGATTGAGGGCTCCTGGCTCAAGACCCGGGCCAGTTTTTTTGGAGGCTTACTAATGAAGCTACAGTCTGTTCATGCGTGTGGCGAGGGCATTAGATCTTTAAATTTTTTCATACCTTGGTAGCGCAGTCCCTAAATTTACGGCGGTCCGTCAAAAAGTCTTTCGGGGATTGGCTAGCCCCGGTTTATGGACTCGCTCGCGGAGTATTTTTGGGGTTTTCGTACCCGTGCAGGGGGACAAAAGATCCGATTTTCAAATCGCTTGTGACCCCTGGATTACGCTATGGTTTTTGAGACATGACACTAAAAAGCGACTTGAAGAGCGAAACAATCCTTTAGTAAAAGTGTCTTTGCAGAATCATGAGGTATCGCTGGGGGTGATTAGTGTCAATCAGCGATTGCACCGTGAGACTGAATCGGGGCCCATTCCCCTCATAGTCCCCTCAGCGCCCCCTTCGGGTATATAGGCATGTGGCAGCTACCCTGAAAACCCATCCTTCCCCTCGGGTTGTTCTGTAAGAGACAAACCGGGGTGGAGGAGGGCCCAAGGGGGGGCCCACAAGGCTCGTGCTGGGGCAAGTTTTATGTTTCTTTTCGAGAGCTGCTTGGCATGGGAAGGAGCCGCATGGGACTCGCGCGTGGGGACCCCCGGGAGTGGCGTCGAGGGTGGGCGAGGGGACGCCCCCCCGGCGTTCCCCCCAAAGATTGATTTATTATTACCTTTCCTAACTAACCTAAATACCCTCTAAGAGCGGGGGCTATTTGGTCCAGTAACTGCCCACGTTGTCTGTTTTTACAAAACCCGAGTTCTGCAATGTGGGAGCACCAACCGTACTACCGCCCCGAACCCTTTTATACCACCACCAGGAATTTAGCTATGGCTCTCCGCAACGAGGTAAAACGTGCTGACGTGCTTTACCCACACCCATCGCCCCCCGGTCCCCTTTAGGGGGAAAATTTGTTTAGGGGTTTATATAAAGGGTAAAACGACTGCCCAGGTCATTTAACCGACAGACAACATTTTGGCACTTATATCATTTCCCAGAAAAACCGGGCGCCAAAAGTTTTTCTATCTGGGTATCTATTTCACTCCAGGTACGAACAGGCTACCGTAAAGAAATCCTTGCTTAAAGTAATCGTCCCGACCCATGTTTGGTATGCCGTGGGAATTTATTCACTACATATTTAATATGGGTTTTTTTACCTAATCAAAACCCCGTTCTATCTCTCCCCCCCACTGCATATTATAGCTAATCAAATAACTAGGATACTTATCGGGTAGTAGGGTTTTCATTACTGGCTTGATTATCTGCTGGTCTTGTGATCCGATGTGGTTGCCGGGATCGAGGGCCGCCCGTGAAAGACAAGAGTGGAGGTGGGGACGAGTAAATTTTTGGCGTCAAATGGGGGTTTTACACAGTTATCCATGACGCACGGGATCATCATGTGTTGATTTATAACCAGTCCATTGGTTTTCAATAATGTATAAATTTAAAGTTGTACAAAACTCTTCTTTATACAAACACGTATTATTAGTAAAAAGATGTTATTAAGGGGAGGGTCTGGGGTGTACTGAAATTTATTAATTTTACTATCACGAAAGGCTGGCGTGACTGATTCTCCAAAAAGGGGGCAGCGGTCCCCTCTACCAAAACTATCCACGTGTATTATTCCCTGTGGCCTAGAACCCAATAGGCAGCAGCCAAAGACCGCGCTTCTAACCAAGGTGCTAATTATAAGGTGCAAATGCTTAATATTACTGGGAATGTTTCAATTATCCATCCCAGTATTTACCATTTACTTCAATTACCTTAATTATAACCCATTACCATTTAAATTATATATACATTCCTACTCACACTCCCCTATGACGAGCGGAAAATACCTCACTTACAAGGGGGGGGGGGGAAAGACCATCACAAGCAGGAGGACACACAGGACCATCACAAAGCAGGAGGATACACAGGACCACCACATGCAGAGGTAGTCACAGGAAAATCACATTCAGGTATGACACCATCCCGTTCAGAGGAGACAACAAGGTTACACGCTGGAGACAAGGGGCGATTAGAGACGACTGAAACGGACTGACAGGAAAAAGGGGACGTCTGTCCATCACTATCAGGAGAGGGGTCAGATGAGGTTGTCGGCAGAAATCGAACTTGTCTTGCATCTGAAATATATATGAAATATCATTTGCTGCTCACTCTCCCCCCGAACAAAATTTGTTTAATTATAAGTATAGTTTTAACTGTCTTTCAGAATAGGAGACCATCATTCATGATGTATTCAAAGTGAAACAACTTCAAATCTATACTCATTTTTGTCTATAAATCCTAAACAAAATTAACAAATATAATAAAAAGGCAAATGTCAGTAAGCAAAACGTAAATCCTGAAATCATGAATATATTGTATTGTATACGTAATGTATTCCTACATTTCCATATTCAGCATAGCTAATCATGAAATAAAATTATGGATATAATGAGAAGTACGACGATGATCTCCCAAGCACTGGCATACTGATATCATTACGTTGTTTTTAGGGATGGAAACATACCTCTCTCCTCACTCACATGATCCACAAATTTTGGCACATGTGTGTGATTCCAGTCTAAGGTGCCTGTGTGAAGCAAGTAAAGCACACTGAAATTGCAGCTACCCGACTTAATTTATTAAGGAGAAGTGCACCTAACCACTAGCTATGGAAAACACCCCATATAAATTTTTTTTTTTTTATGAATGCCACCTGACTGACAGTTAGGAGTCTGCTAAAAATTAATAATATTGGCTCCATGACATTCATATTATTCCTATTGTGTGCAATGGTTATACAGTATGTTAGCACATGAAGCAGGAGTGTATGTATGCCTAGGCTATCTAATATTTCACAATATAAAGAAATTCCTCAAAACAAATACATACCAAATTGTGGGTCCATTATTTGTGCAGCCACAGCATGTGAAGTATGAGGACGCGGCTCATATAGCACATCAATGTTGGTACCACTGGTAGAATAATCAATATCATTATATAGGTATCTCTGTTACTGGTATTTTTATACAATCTGGATGTCATGAATATAGACTGATATGGTGAGATATATGGTACAAACAGTTTAGGATTATGTTCACTATAATGATCAGTACCTGATTCACTTGAATGTATTGATGCCTTTGATTCCACTACCTTTGTAGTGTGTGATGAAGCACCTGAAAAATAAATATGTTTAATTATAATTTCAATACTACAGACCAATGAATCAAGTAGGAGTATACATAAAAATGAGCAGTCATATTATTTTTGCAATACATAATATAATTTGATATTATTTATGTTAGATACTAGCCCCATATACATATTACATACTGTTTATATTTTGGTCTGGGTAGCATCCTCTTTCAGTTTGGAGGATGTCTTTCCAGTCACATAATTTGTAGATGAGAAATGATGACTGCAGACCTTGTAGATTCTGTGCAGCTGTTTTGCACTGACATTCATGACACGAGGCACACAGACAGCATTCTGCCACACGATGCACCTGCAGAAAACATTTTAGCAATAAGTTTTTTTCAATTATGTTTACAAAAATGACAGAATATAAAATTGCATATCACACTTTCACAGTAACCTATATAGGCCTCTTATCTACTATATATAGTGCACTTTAAAACATACTAGTGCAGGTACATGAGAGATCAAGAGACATGCTTCTTTTAGGGTTCCAATCTATTTACTGATATCGAGTTCAGATTTACTAAATATTTCATTGATATATTTCAAACAATGCTGTTTCACATCACAATAACGAAGTCACGATTACAAAAACTTCACCAATATCTTATTTGCTTGTATACCACCAAGGATTGCATATCAGTATGAACGTACAATAATTTAAACACCAAATCACATCCTTAATCACTTCATAGACTTTACAGTTACTGAATCACCACTGATTTAATTATTTATAAAAACACTAATAGTGAGGGTAACAATGACTTCCAAGGACGAAAAATTCCAGGTATTTCGTACCCTGACACTGAAGAATTCGCTCTGATTATTGATTTCCATTCACTTCTTTTTCAGTTTACATGTGTTCAATCTAGTGTTGCTTTCACTTGACTTGAAGAAAATTATATTCATAGTTTTTCTTGCCCTGTATAGATTTTAAAAGTTTCAAGTAAGCGCTGCGCTGTTCTAACCTAACCTCAAACTCAAGAGCGGTATGCCTACTTGCTTGTAAAACCACAACACCTTGTAAAATCACTTTTTTATTACCTACGTACTTAAGCATGCTAAAAATAAGTGGCTTCGCCGAAAAAAATTTGTTGTATCAATCAAATACACACAAGAATCTACCATAAATAAATATTTTCATCCTAAAAATACTGGGATGCTGAGAGACTTAATGATACCACCTACTACCACCTATATACCTACTGGAAGCATTAATCAATGTTTTCTGTATCCAAAAAATTTCTAGAAAAAATTGGATCAGCCTGAAAAGACAGACTTTCACAGTCTACATTATGCGTATAACGAGATCCATGTTAATGCAAAAAACCCTCATTTAGTGTCCAATTTTTTTTTTTTCCAAACTAACGTCCTTCAGTTATAGTACAGGAGCATTAGTAAAAATTTAACGAAAACCTAGAAAAAAATAGTAGAAAGCTGATTTTTTCAGGGGACTCAGAAAACCAAAGCGCCCACTGTGCAAAGTTCTGAAAATTTTAAACCTGGTGGCTTTTCAAAATTGAAGAGGGCCCTTAAAAAAAATTTTCCGTAAAGGGTTTAAAAATCCCAAAAATGGGCATAACGGGCAACTTTTTTACAGGGCCCCGGCCTGTTATTTTGATTTAAAAATAATTGCATAAAGGGAATTACTAAAATTTATAATAATAGTGAGTGCTTTAGCTATATTATAATAAAGTATTTATAAATAAAAATAATTATAAATAATTTTCTCTTTTTTCGGTGCTGTCATGGGGCCCGAGTTTTGCAGTTTTCCCACATGCGGTAAGCAGATCACATCAGCGTGCAGAGTTCCATGATAAGGGTTTGAGGGCTCCTAGAGCCACATGAAAGAGAAATGGTTTCAGTGTATTGAGAGGAGAGGTCAAAATTT
Source organism: Chionoecetes opilio (assembly GCA_016584305.1). Lineage (NCBI taxonomy): Eukaryota > Metazoa > Arthropoda > Malacostraca > Decapoda > Majidae > Chionoecetes > Chionoecetes opilio. The sequence goes on along the minus strand of JACEEZ010007275.1, from coordinate 17,180 downwards.
TCCCCCAGCCCATGGAAATGTCGCCCGATACATTCGCCATGCAGTTTTACTTTTTAAAAAAGGGAAAGGGAAGAAGACCCTTGGACTTGTTTGGGGGCACATCCTTCAAAATTACGTTTCAAAAAAACTCGGTTTTCAATAAAAAAGAAGATTGTCTCTTTTGTGCAAAGATGAAATAGATACAAGTAGAAAAAAGTCCCCCGAAACCCCGTCGGGTACGGGCCAATGTGCTTGCAAAGCCCCCTAAAAGCGAAATTGAGAAAGGGGCGATCGCCCAATGATGGGGGAAATGCTTTTAGCTTGGGTATCCAATGAGTTAGATTTTATTGCTGCGAACTCAAGTACCCCCCATGACTGCTTTTTCTTTCTATGCGGGCAAAAAATTTTCCAAAGCGAAAAACCCCTAGGATACCCAACGGGGCCGCCTGTCAAGCCAAAACACGGGGCATTCAAGTTGGCCAATTTAGCGACAAGGGAAAAGTCAATATCACTCAGAATTTATGATTGAGGGACGACTATTAGAGGGAAAAGAGGGCTAAAACCCCAAAAACGGGACATAAATTGGGGGAAATGTTTCGGGCAGGACATTGTTCGGATTGTGATTGGAAACAGCCCCATATATTTTCTTAGAGAAGTAACCACTTTAGAAGTAATTTGAGCCCCAACATGAAAAAAGATTTCAATCATGATAGGGCAGCGCAATCTAAAGATATGTAAAGTCTGTAGCATATTTTAACTCTAAAACCCCGGAAAATGACACAATGCAAGACAGTAAAAAATGGTCCCTGACTCTTTGAAACGATACTGGGGGTATAATCAAATCAGAATCTGCCAAGAGTGCCCCCGGGGAAAACCCCCCGAAGCTTTTTCACAGGGGCAAATGTCGATTCGCCTCGATTTTTGGTTTCCCCAATATTGCAGCAAATCTGTTTATTTCAATCGCATAAGCCCGGGAACTAGTAATAATTGAGTAGTAGTCTTTGCTGATGATTTTTGGGGAGGTTCAAACGTCATAGAGCCGGGTACAGATAAAACAAGTAGATCAAAAGGGATTTTTTAATTTTATTTGAAAATGGACATAAATGTTAAACCCTCACGGTTTTGGTACCGGGCATGTTAGGGTGGATGCATGGGTTACCCCTCAGGTAGCAGAAAAACCCAGTTGTCTTTCCCCGTTTACTAAGAGGACTGTTTTTCCAAACAGGTAAATTTGGCAAGCCCCAATCAAAGGACAAAAAACCTAGCACATTTGGGTCAGTCGATCATTTGTCGGCCCCTTGAACCCCCAAAAGGATCCCCACCCCTATTAAAATTGGGGCCAAATGCTGGATGTGTCGGATAGCAATTTTCTTCTAGTATTGTGTCGACTGTCCATCGGGGGGGTTTATGCAATGTGCTGTGAGGGGAGAAATCATGGAGAATAAGTTTGATCCTCCCACGTAACCAGGACCCCTTCAGCCTGACCCCAAATTACTCTGTTTTGTGTTTTGACAAAAATACTGAAGAGCTGGGCTTGGTGTTTGTTCTGTTACTTTCGACCCAACCCCTCTAAAAAGCAATGAAATGGTTAAATATCCCATGCACAGCTAAACAAATTGCATTAGATTTGGAGGTTTTCACCTTCAGTCATAAATGGGATCGTTGGATAGGAGGGTGGTAGGGGTTTTGGAAGTCTATGGAAGACGTTTATGCCCAAAAATACTGAATCCAATGATGACCGGGATGCATATGCTCGGCCTTCGCGCTCATCTTCTTCGTGTTACCCATCATGTCCAACTACTGGAGACACCTGGAGTCTCAGAATTTTAAATCTCACTCAAAACCCAGGCTGTACACAAAGATTCTGAGGGAGAAGCCCCACGTTTCTGTGGAAAATATATATGTTCCAACACTCACACAATCATGGATGATCGATGAAAGAGCTCCCGCCAAAGTCAAAAAGAAAGCTTTGGGTTGAATATTTAAACAAGTTCCCTTTATTAGATGTTTCATCCGAGCAGAACGCACGGGTTGGGGTTTTACATTCCTACCCGTCAGTAAAATGATCCCCATGTCATGCTGCGGGCCCCCTTGCATATCAAGCTGCCCCCCTCTCCCTTACCAGTAAAAGGGTCTAAGTGATATCTTTCTCCAGACCAGTACGGGACTTCACGAGCAGGGGGATTTCACCATCCAAGAACAGACAAATTCGGGTGGAAAACTTCACGACCAGATTTGAACAAAATTGATGGGGTTGCTAAAGATTTTCCGGAGGTATGGCTCGTGTCAGGAATTACAGACAGCCCCTAAATAAATGGGGCATGTTTGCCCAGAGCATCCCAATAGCGATGCCCGGGAATTTTTTTTACGAGTCCATAGTCCCCCTTTTGACCACACGTAGCTGCGTGCTAGCTTTCAGCCAGAGATGCTAAAGACTTTTAGCCCTTTTCTCAAGGGCTCAAAGTACACTCCCCTTTTTCAAGGGAGACCATGATGCTCGGTCTGTGTAGCAAGCGGTTTTTGCTGGAAAGTGGTAAATGCAGATAAAAGCTTTTGAATTGGTGTCAAGGCTGTTTCGAATGACTGGCGAAACCTATGCGACGTAAAATTAAAAGAAAAGACCGTGTGACCAATCATGGGAAAAAAAACCTAAAAACCCCTTCTAGCTTTCCTAAAAATCAGATTGTATGATTAACGAAAAACCTTTCCAATCACCCCCAACCTTCACTCACCCATTACCCCATCACCCCCCACCCATTCATCACCCATACCCATACCCCCACCTTACTCCCCCATTACCCATCCCCCCCCACCCATTCACTCACCCCCCCATCACCACACACCCTTTACTCACCCTTTTCCCATCACCCCCATCTACCCTCCCCATACCCTCACCCCCACCCCATTCACTCACCCATACCCCACACCATTACCATCACCCCCCCCATTCACCACCCAACCCATACCTACATAAAAGGTTTCCCCAATTCTCGAAACCCCAATTTTTTTTTCACAATTCTCGTATAGGGGGTTTAAAAGAAAAAAAAAAAAAGGATCGGATAAAACTCAAAGTGGGCTTAAAAAACCTTCCCCGGCGATGGTTCCAAAACTGTCCCATATAGGGGGTTTGGGGCACTGGGGGTGGCACCATGCGGACAGACAGACAAACAGACAGACAACACACAACACACCCCGTTTAAATTATTACTACCCGCAAAGCCGCCCCCCGGGCGGCCTTTTTGGCTAGCCCCTGCGGGGGGCTTTGGGGGGCCTTTGGCCCACCCCCCTGTTTTTGGGGGCCGAAGGCCCCCCAAAACACGACTCCCCAGTAGCCCTACAAACTTCCTGAAAATCAGGATGTAGAAATTATTTATTAAAAGCCAACCCAGTCAACATACCCCCTTCAATTTCCTGAAGCAAAGCCGCCCTTGGGCGGATTTTTTGGCTAGCCCCTGCGGAGGGCTATTGGTGGGCTTTCGGCCCCCCCCGGTTTTGGGGGCTTGGGCCCCAACACAGCCCTTCCAATATACCCTACCCCCACCTCGGCCCACAAACACAGACTCCAGATAGCCCCTTGTAACTTTCCTGAAATGATGTTTCCCCCCCCCATTACTCCCCCAAACCCCACACCCCCCACCCTTCATCCCCCTTTACCCACACCAACACCATTCACCCACCCATTCCCCATCACCACAAACCCATTCACTCACCCATTCCCTCCCCCCCCAAATCTTTTCCCCCTCCCCCATCCCCTCCCCCCCACCCATTCACTCACCATCACCCCACACCCTTTACCCATCCCCCACCCTTCACTCCCCCATTACCCTCACCCTACCTAATTTTTCCTCAATTCTCGCAACCCCTTTTTTTCTTCCATTTTCCGGAAATTAGGTGCTAAAAAAAAAAAAAAAAAAAAGTGATGGGACCCTCCTTTTGGGGGGCAAAAACCCTTTCCCGGTCAACCTGTTTCCCAAAAACGGAAATAGATGGGTTTCCCGCCACGGGGGGCTGCACATCGCGGACAAAGACGACAACACACACACACACAACACTTTCGTTATTTTATTATAGATGTCACTCAAAATTTTTTATGGCTCCATTGTTTTCCCAGCACACTCAAAACATAGATGTCACAAAAAATTCTTATTATAGAACTCGGATGGAGATCATAGTATTTTTCTTTTATCGTTAATTGTGATGGCGGCCTTTTTTAAATTTATAAAATTCACGGGGTTAAATTTTGCAAAATTTTGCTAAGGGCGTAAACAATATTTGGAGCTCCTGAAAAGTCAGCTTTCTATATTTTTTCCCCCTTTTAGCTAATGCTCCTTATCAGTTTGGACCATCTTTTGCCTCATTTTTTACCCGAAACATTTCAGTATCTATAATCGATCCCCAGAGAAAACCTTTTTTTTCTTTTACATCGCTTAATTTATATCACACAGACTAAACTGATCCGAAGACGTTTGGGGCCCGGTTATGCGCCAATAAAACTTTCTTTCCCTTGCATTTACCCCCAAAACCACGAGCTCCAGCAAAAATGATATATAAAAAATAAAAAATAGTACTAATGATATAATATATTTTTGGTTAATATAAACCATTCTTCCACCAGGCGCTTTAGCTTTATCTCTTTGTGGATAAATGGCACTAAAGATTATCAGCGGATTAAAGTCAATAAGCATACAAAAGAGCAAATAGCATTTTTCCCTCTTTTTTAGGGGAATCAGTGATCACATACTGGGATGTGTGTGTTTGGTTTCCCGCACGCAACACAACGTGGGGACCGCGGACCATGCTTGTTTGGTTTTGACATTTGAACCTGCGAAAAATTTTACTTTCGTACACTTTTTTTTAAAGTATACATCATATATCTTTTTTTTGGTAATTTGGTTGTTATTATCTATAATTAAAGCAAAAGTGTGTGTGTGTTGTGTGTGTGGTGTTGTGTTTGTCGTCTGTTGTCTGTCTGTCCGCGAAGGTGCCCCCCCCTGGGGGGAATCCCTCATATTCCTTTTTGGAATCGGGGACCAGGGAAGGTTTTTAAGCCCACTTATAGGATGATCCGATCACTTTTTTTTTTTTTTTTTTTGCAGCCTATTAGCGAGAACTGTGAAAAAAAAAAAAGGGGGTTGCGGAATTGAGGAAACCCTTGATGGGGGGTGATGGGTAATGGGTGAGGGAATGGGGGGGGTGTGGGAAAGGGGGTGGGGGTGAGATAGTGAAGGGGGGGGGTGATGGGTGAGGGGTGAGGGAAAAGGGTGGGGGGTGATGGGGGGGTGAGTGAAGGGGTGGGGGGATGGGAAAGGGGGTGGGGGAATGGGGGTGGTGAGGGAAATGGGTGAGTGAAGGAGGGGGGTGAGGGGTAAGGGGTGGTAAGGTTTGGGGGGAAAAATACATTTCAGGAAAGTTACGGGGGGCAATCGGAAAGGTCTGGTTTGGTGGGCGGGGTGGGGGGGAAAGGGTCTATCGGGAGAGCTGTGTTTGGGGGGCCAAAGGCCCCACCAAACACATGGGGGCGAAGGCCCCCCATAGCCCCCCGCAGGAGTACCCAAAAATCCGCCCAGGGGGCGGTTTTGCTTTCGGGAAAAGTTGAAGGGGCTATTGGAGAGTCTGTGTTTGGGGGCCAAAAGGCCCCCCAAACACAGGGGTGGGCCTTCGCCCCAATACCCTCCGCGGGAGCTAGCCAAAAAAGGCCCCCGGGGGCGGTTTTGCGGCTAGTAAAAATAAAAGCGAAATGGTGTGTGTGTCTGTCTGTCTGTCTGTCCGCGATAGGTGCCCCCCCCCGGGCCCCCAACCCCCCTCAATAGCACAGTTTGGAAACCAGCACGAAGGGGAAAGGGTTTTTCAGCCCATTATAAAAAAACCCCCCCGATCACTTTTCTTTTTTTTTTTTGAAACCCTATTAGCGAGAATTTGAAAAAAAAATGGGTTTCAGAATTTAGGAAACCCTTTATGTAGGGTGATGGGTAATGGTGAGTGAATGGGTGGGGGGTGGGTAAGGGGGTGGGGTGATGGGGAGTGAAGGGTGGGGGGTGTGGGGGTGGGGGAGGGAAAGATGGGGGGGTGGGAAATGGGGAGTGAAGGGTGTGTGGGGAGGGGAATGGGGAGTGAATGGGGGGGGGGTATGGGGAATGTGTGAGGGGAAAGGGGGGGGGGTAGGGGAATGGGTGAGGGAAAAGGGTGGGGGGATGGGTAAGGGTGAGGGAAGGGTGGGGTGAGTAATGGGTTTGGGGTTTAAAACATACAAATGATTCAGGGGGCTAGAAGGGGTATTGGGGCGTCTGGTTTGGTGGGCCGAAGGCCCACCAAAACCCGGGGGGGGGCCAAAGGCCATCAAAAGCCCTCCCCAGGAGTACCAAAAAATCCCCGGGGGCGCTTGGGCTAGTGATGAATAATTGCAACATATAAGCATGTATTCACCTGTTTCAAAAATATACTGTTATTCTTTGTAGTATTCAAAAAAAAAATTGAAAACAGCAGAAAAGTAACTTCGTGCCCAAGCTACCGACATCCCTTACCCGCAATACTTGGGGTTCCATTATGTTAAATGTATTTTTAAAAGGGTTTCCCATATGTTATATAGTCATTAGGTATTTTGGTGAGGAAGCCCCAAAAAAGCCCGGCTTCTCCCGCTTTTCCCCTCGCCTGCGTGCCTGCCAGAACGGCTGACGTTGCAGCTTTTTCGGGGGTCGCCCGCTGGCGACACAGCTATAATTTTAAACAAAACAAAACCCCCAATGACGATGATTTATTTATTTAATGCCAAAAAAAGGTGCAGTGCCACAATGCGAATTGTCATCTTTAACCTATCAACCACTCTTTTCTCATAAACATAATGAATTAAAAAAGCAAAGCTACATTTCCCCAATATATACCATCCGCTGCTTTTCCCACCAATTAAATTTTGTTTATTCCATCAAAAGTAAGTCGCAACTTGAATCTTGCAATGTTTTGTGGCGGGCCCTTTTAAGGGTATGATGAAGTTTAAAAAAATTTTGGGACTACCGGTTACCAGATTTTTTGTCGCCCTCGGGTAGTTAAACATTTTCACGTTTCAACAAGTGTAGGATCTCTAAAACCCAATTGGGGTCATAATGACACGAAAACGTTTCGGTCTGCTTTTTATAGCATTTAATTTGTAAAATTTGAAAAAAAACGTCTGGTGTTTGGTTAAAAGATGCTTTAAATTTTTCACCAGGCTTGAGTCCCTCCGCATGTCATCCATTTTTCTCATTAGTGTGGTCCAAAAGTTAAGCCCCTGTATAAATGTAAAACTTTTGCTAATTTGTGCCCAACATCAGCGAAATTCTGCAAAAACCCCGTCAAGCTAGGCCCTATGTCAGGCTGATAAACATGATCATTTTTCACCCGTTTTAAATTTCCTGCATGTATTAACCTTGAATTCTTGTTCGTGGTCTAAGGTAAATCCTGCTTTTAAAATTTTTTTTTTTTTTTTTTTTTTTCATTTGTGCCATAGCGCCGTAGGCATGGTGACCCCAAAGGCTCGGGGGTAGGCTCTGGAGGTTTAGGAGGGCTGTGAGGTTGGTCCTCGCCCCTGGTGGCGCAGGGAGGATCTTATAGTGAGCCGTATTTGACTCATACCTCCCCCTAGTGTCCCCGCTGCACTCGCAATCGAAAGTAGAATTTTGGGGGGGGGGCATGTGGGGGTTTTTAGGGCCACTCCGGTGCAGAAAGGGTTGGTTTTTTCGGGGGTCGAACTCGGGGCCCAGAAGCCAGTCGGAGACGTTTAACCCCTCCCTACCGCCCCCCAAGTACAATATGTGTTTGTATGGGAAGTAAAAATGTTTACTTGTGCCTGTTACTGTAATTTCATTTTTTCTACAAAGATATTCACTCTGTTACAAGACCCCCGGCCTGCTGTTGTGCGAAATTTGTCAAAAGGGGCGAAATCCTTAAACCATCATCGCTTTATTTCACTGGGTTTTACGGTTAAAATCGCCCTGAACAGTTTCAGGGGAAATCGAGTCACTAGTTCCCCTGAGAACATTAAAGTAATAATAGTTACTCAAAAAAATTAAAATATTCGTCCAACTTTCATCATTTCCCGATTTAATGCAGTCAAATATAGCCATATCGAGTATTCAAAATATTTGTCACTTTTTTACCATACCCGTTTTTAAATGATCCCCCATTTAAAAAGTATATTCCCACACTCTAAAACACAAATGAAACCAGCAAGCGGGGCCACGGGTCGGGACGTACAGTAGTAAGCCTCCCAGCCTGCCTGATAAAGATACACGGAGACTCAGAAAAAAAAAAATCGTACTTGAAGAATTTTGGGGGGTTTTGATATTTTTGGCGGGGATGGGATATACTTTCATTTGTATGGGTCAGCAAAAGAGCTGGCCTTTTTTCCCAGAGCTTTGCACCCATTTTCAACCATACGGCGACGAAAATGGTGCAGATGGGGGGACGGCGGGTATAGCGGGTAGTAGCGGGCGGTGGTCGACTCAGCGAGACAATTGAGCACACCGCCCGCTACTCCCCCCCCTCCCCCCCCTCCCCACGCTCCCCATATAAGTCGCCGTATAGGCTGTAAATGGGTGCTAAGCTCTCGGGAAAAGGGACGTTTTTTTGCTGACCCCTGAAGATGCAATAATGCCATATCGCAAAAAAAATTATCAGAAACACCAAAATTTTTCCAATATTTTTTCTCTGAGCCCTTTTTTATCTGTATCAGGCAGGGGGGGAGGTTACTAAGGGACGTCACCATAAGTTTTTGCACGGGTGGAAAGGGGTGTTTTTTTCCCGCCTTTTTACAAAAATCAGTTTTTTGGAAAAAAGGCGGGAAAGAAATTTTTTTTGGGGATTGGATTTTGAATGAACATTAAAATAATTTTCAAAGAAAAAAAGGTCCCGGGCATTTTCTTTAAAAAACCACTCAAAAAAAAGTCAGTTGTGGGAACAGGATTGGTTTTTTCATGTATTTTTTTTCGACTTTTTTACTTGTAAGTGTCTCATGGGAAGCTAAAACTCGATGTTGCCGAACGTGTATCGGGGGGCAGCAGTTAAGCATAAAATTAGGAAATAAGATAGATGAATGGAGGGGTCTACAGTATTTCGCAGATAAGATTTGCGAACCCGTGTTTTTTTTTTTTATTAACATCACGTATCGGACGTATGAAGCCTGGAAGCGGCCCAGGGCCTGTTTCCTCCGGCTTCTTAAAAGTGCCCCGAGTAACAGAAAAAAGCAAGCTGCCCCAAAACCCGGGTTCTGCGACTTCCCCACCAAAATCGCCATTTGGTTTTAATCCGTTTGGGGAAAGTTTGGGGGGAGGAGTGCGGCACCAAAAGGCGGCGGGGAGGCAGTGGGGGTCACGGAGTGGGTGAGGGAGGACGGGTGGTGATAAAAAGTGGGCCCCCCGGGCTCTGGCCCGTATTGTTCGGGAAATACGTGGTACTTGTAAAATATGTATCATTTTAATAATTATGTTTGTAAGAAACCTGAAAAAGGGCTGTGGTGAGGGGAAATCAAATGTTTTCACGGGAGTGGTGTTGAGCGGAATAAGACAAAATAAACATGAATGGATTTTTCCCAAACTACACTTTTGCGACGACCACCTGAGTGTTTTGTGATCGCTTGGCTCGTTTTAAACCCGGGATAAAATTAGAATGGCGTCCGCTGGCATCTCTTCCTCCTCCTCACTCACCAAAACTGACAGCGGCCCAAAAAGGCAGGAAACTGAGGGGGGGGGCTGATGGCGCGGGGGTCGCTATGTCAGCCCGGGTCGGGTTTTTGGTGCTTCGCGGGGGTAATGCCTGTCATCATCTATTTAGCATCAAGTAATATCTCTAGTTCTCATCGTCATAGCACTTTTTCATAGTCACCCCAGGATCTATTTCCGTACATATTTTTCGCATCACAGTTACGTCATCATAGTTACCCATGCAGTTTAAATTTTATAACTAGTTGATGACACATTTGTGAGAATTTTTTTGTTTATTTTTTTTTGTCGAGGAAGGCTGGTAAAAAAATTTGGGCCCGCAAGATTTTAGAAAGTTCGTTTGTGTTCGCTTAATATGTGAGCATTTTCCCAATGGAGATTTTCCCGTATTTTTCCTGCGAAAACTAAAAAAAAAATTTTTTTTTTTTTTTTTTAAATTTGATTAAGTGAGAAATTTTTTAATTTTTTTTTTTTTTTTTTTTTTTTTTTTTCAGTACATCGGAAAGTTCCCTTTGGTTTGCTGTGTTGTGTGTACCGAGATGTTTTATTAAAATTTTTCGACTTCCATGACTTCCAAAAAACGAACTTGGGGAAATTTTGAGCAGGGTAAAACAACATTATTAAGAGGGCCGTGGAAGGTGAAAAATTCCCCCACTTTTCTGAATTAAAAAAAATTGGGGTATTTATAGTTTCCCCAACAAAGATTTCGAGCCCTTATGTTTTTTGGTGGTTTTTTGGTTTAATGAACCAACCGGGTTTTTTTTTTTTTTTTTTTTTTTTTTTTAGGTAGTTAGGGTTAGTTTTTTTTTTTTTTAGGTTTGGAAAAAATTAGTTTTGTTAGGATAGGGTTTGGTAAAAGGTTAGTTTGGGTTTGCTTAATTTTTTTTTGGTTTTTTTTTTTCATTTTTGCACAAAAAAAAAAATAAAATAAGCAAGAAACCCCTTGCAGATTCATTTAAAAAAACACCAGAAAAAACATAAAGGGGCATAGAAAAACGTTGGTTTGGTGAAAAATTAAATGACCCAAAATAGAAGAGTTTTTCGTTAAATTTTTTAGAAATTTGAGAAAATTCTGGGAGAGATTCGGCTTCTCACCGTTCTTCTTTTAATGTAAGGCTATTGGGAGACGTGTTTTACAAATATTTGAATTAACATAAAAATCTTACGATAGAGGGGGGGCCCCAGGTTTTTGTTACCAAAACTTTATCACCCAGTTTGCGGTGTTGGGGTAAGCAGGAAAAAAAAAAGTTCTTCGGCGCATTTGCCATTAAAGGGAAAGTAGGGTCGGTAAAACTGACACCAACAACCCAACCTTTTTTCTTAAAAAAAATAAGAAAAAAAAGGAAATACAAGAGTGAAGACCTACACATGGTAGTTCCTGTATTAAAATACCTACTCCCCCTTTCACCCCATATATAATTTTTCCAGCCCCCTTTTTTAAAACTCCCTAAACCTCCTTTGAAAACTCCCTAGCCTTCTTTTCAAACTCCCAGCTTTCCCTTTTAAACTCCCTGCCTCCTTTTTAAAACTCCCCAGCCCCCTTTTCAAACTCCCTAGCCCCTTTTCAAGCTCCCCAGCCCCCTTTTTTAAACCCCTACCTCCTATGAAGGCCCCTAGGGTCCTTTTAAACTCCTAGCCCCTTTTTTAAGCCCCTAGCCTCCATTAAATTTCCCCAGCTTCCTTTTCAAGCTCCTAGCATCCTTTTCAAACTCCCTAGCCTCCTTTAAAATCCCTAGCCTCCTTTTCAAGCTCCCAAAAATTCCTTGCAAGCTACCGAGCCTCCCTTTTCAAGCTCCTAGCCCCTTTTTAAACTCCCAAGCCTCCTTTTCAAGCCTTTGCCTCCCTTTTTAACTCCCTAGCACCTTTTCAAGCTCCCTAGCCTCCCATTAAGCTCCCTACCCCTTTTAAGCTCCCTAAAATTTCCCTTTTCAAGCTGTAACTCCCCACCCCCCCTTTCAAGCTCCCTAGCCTCCTTTTCAACTCCCTAAATTCCTTGTAAGCTCCCCCAACCCTTTTCAAGTCCCTAGCCTCCTTTTCAAACTCCCTAAAAATTCCCTTTCAAACCCCCCTACCTCCTTTCAAATCCCCAGCCCCCTTTCAAAATCCAAAATTCCTTTCAAACCCCTAGCCTCCTTTTTTAAAATCCCTAGCCCCTTTTCAAACTCCCAAAGGGCCCCCTTTTTAAGCTCCCTAGCGCCTTCAAGCCCCCAGCGTCTTTTTAAAACTCCCTAGCCTCCTTTTCAACTCCCTAGCGTCCTTTCAAGCTCCCTAGCGCCTTTTCAAATCCCTACTCTTTTTAAGCCCCTAGCCCCTTTTTAAGCTCCCTACCTCCTTTTCAAAACCCCTAGCCTCCTTTTTTAAGCTCCCTATACTTAACAACTTCCCCCCCTTACCCAAAAACCGGTCGGGAACAAGGGGTTTTAGGTTTCAGAGACAAAAAACGAGAAAATTTTGTTTGCCCCCCAAAAAAAAAGTGCCTATTTTTAGAAAAAAAATAAATAAACCTAACTGGCGTATTTACCTTTAGCCCCCTGACACCCTTTCCCCCCGTTATCCCCTCTATGAGCACTTGCCTTTGGACTTATATTTTTTTCAGGCACCTCAGACTTTGTAGAGACGTGTGTTTCAACAGGCCTGACCGCACCCTGGAACCTTTGCAGATTTTGAAGTACAGTGTGTGTACTATATGCTGCTGTAATGTCATTCAGATAAGCTTGGGGCAGTGCTTATGTAGTTCTGCTGAGGGAAATCTTTAAGAGTCATAAGTAATACATTAAGACTAGTTCATATTATTACTATGTACCTTTCTGGGATTACCTTCCGAACTACAGTGTGAAGAGAACATGATATATGATAAATGGACAGGTTACACGGGGCTAGTAAATATAAAATAGTGTTGGATATAATTAGTGTTGTAATGAAGGATAACATGCATATCAAGATCAAAATTACCCGCAGCCCCAAGTGTCCTAAGCCGTTTTCTAGGAAAACCAAACCTAAATCTGACCTAACCATACCTAAACGTAACCTAACCTAGCTATTAATATATATAAATAAGTGTTATATTTTTGGTTTCCGAAAGTGAATAACTACTGCACATTATACTGAGCCGAAAATATAGAGAAAAAAAAGCTGTAAGGCCTGTGGAGCCCGCCAACTCTTGAGGAATATTAACCGGGAACTACAGTCTGGTTTTTTTAAAGAGGTGAAAAAACCTGACCCCTTGCTGCTTACTGACTGATATTTGATGCCAGGAGAAGGGAATACTACAGTTCATCTAATTTCGGCGATATTTTATCATAGTTAACATATTATAAGGTAAACATAGGCAGAATGTTGAGCATGAGACCTTAAGATAGAATGGATATTTTCGTCTCGTTGAAAAAATAGACTATTATATACATGGTAGTCTACACTCTACAAAATGGGCGAGATATGTGGGGAGCGAATAGTAATTAAGTTTCTATAAAGTCTGGCAAGTAAACAGAAAACTTTTTACACTAGGACCCGAATTCTCTACACAGTTGGGAGTATGTTAATGTTTACCACAATGGATGCTAAGAAACATTCACTCTCTTGAGTTTTTATCGCAAATCGCTAATTTCCGAGATATAAAATGTTTGTAATAGGCAGAAGAGCGTATAGGACATATGCAAATTATAGATAATTAAGTTCTGCAAAGTATGGCAAGTAAGAGATTATTCCCTACATTAATACACCCTACCTTCACAAACACACAATCGTATGACTAACTACACATCACGTACTGTACACGTCCAACTTCGTACTATAATCCCTACACGCGTGATATAAATTCTCACAACATACAGTACCCGAAACACGCAAGGCTGTATGTATATCATGTGTATTTGATAGTTTTATCTTATCTTCGTCCAGTTTCGCGTTAAAACTACAGCAGAAATAACCGTGTTAGGTAACCAAGTATATACAGAACTACCACGTGTAGGTCTCGCGGCCTTTATAGCTTCCTTATTGTCTTATGTTCTTATTTTATGTTGTGAAAAATAGAGAGAAAAATAGACATGATAAGTTTGTAATGTTTCGCCCAGGTTACACAGCAGGAAATATACCGATGACAGAACCAGCTCTTGTTACTCTGTGGAAAGTGAGTGAGCTTTTGATTTTTTGTGTTGTGGAACATGAATGAGCTTTTGATTTTTTGTTTGAAAGTGAGTGACTTTAATTTTGGTTGTGAAAGAGTGAGTCTGTGAGTTTTTTGTGTTGTGAAAGTGAGTGAGCTTTTGATTTTTTTGTGGTTTTGGACAGTGAGTGAGCTTTTGTTTTTTGTGTTTTGACAGTGAGTAGCTTTTTATTTTTTTTGTTGTGACAGTGAGGAGCTTTTGATTTTTTGGTTGTGGACAGTGGTGAGCTTTTTGATTTTTGGAAGGTATTTTGGTGGAATTTATGGAATGTCGCCCCTGGAATTTCGCCGAAAACACCAGGGCCTAAAACTCTCGCCCACGTGGAAAAGTTTAAACCCAACCCGGGCATTAGCCCCTAAAAAATAACTGATCAAGTATTTTATTTTTATCCCTGAAGCAGAAAAAAAGGGGTTTTAAAACCCGATTAATAATATATATTGGGGCCCCGTAATCAAGAATTGGAACACTTTACGACGGCGGCGAAGGGGGTTTTCCGACGGGGACAGTTCCAGGACCTTTAGTGGGACGTCCCGGGAAAGCGAGACCTGTTTGGTTTGGGCGATGACAAATGGAAAAAACCAGGAAGAGTTCAAGTTTGGGATGTAATATTGCGTTTTGGGGAGTGATTTATTTTGGTGTTGCCTTGGGCGGTGTTTTTGATTGGTGTTGCTTGATTTGGGGTGCCTTTGGGGGGTGTTGCTTGATTGGGGTTTTCCTTGGGGGGGTGTTGCTTTATTTTTGGGGGTTTCTTGATTGGTGTTGCCTTGGGTGGGTTGCTTTATTGGGTGTTTGCCTTGGGCGGGTTGCTTTTGGTGTTGCTTGATTGGTGTTGCCTTGGGTGGTGTTGCTTTATTTGGGGTTTTTCCTTTGGGGGGTTTTTTTGCTTGATTGGTGTTGCTTGATTGGTGTTGCCGGGGTGGGGTTTCTTTTTGGGTTGCCTTGGGGTGTTTCCTGTTTGGGGTTTTTTGTGGGTGGGGGCGGGGCGGGAGGTGGGATACTGCCAGCAAGGAAATGAAATTCCTCAATTACCTCAGCCACTTGTTTATATTTAGTATTTGCAGTTATTGGGCCCAAAAAAAAAAAAAAGACTGTTATTTTATGTGTGTGTGGGGGTGTGTTGTGTGGTGTGTGGGGGCGTGTGTGGTGGTGTTGTGTAGAAATTATAGGCCTGTACTTTCTGATAGAGGGCGAAAAGTTCGGAAAAAATTATAAAAACAAAAATTTTTTTATCTCTTAAATTGAAACACCAAAAATTAGGGGAAAAGGAAATGAAAAGTGTGAAAAAAATTTCTAAGAAAACATTTTAAATCTAAAGAAAATTACTAAGGAATTTTAAAGGAAAAAAAAAAATTTGCGGAAAAAAAAGAAACTACCATAACAGAAGGAAGGAAAAAAAAGTTAGCAACTTCAAACAGGGAAAAAAAAACTAAGCATTTTGCCATTTTATTGTCTGTGGAAAATGGGGAAAAAAAAAGGGTTTTAAGTTTTAGCACAACCCGTTTTTTTTACTAGATTTTTTTATAAAGATATCTAGAATGCTGAACAAAGTGAAATTGTGAAAAAAAAAATTTGAAAGATATCTAGAATGTTTGAAATTTTAGTGAAATCTAAGTAAATTTAAGAAGTAAAAACTTTTAAAAAAGAAAATTCTAGAATGCTGAACAAAAGTAAAATTTATGAAAAAAAAAAGTTTAGAAAAAAAATATCTGGAATGTTGAAATTTAGTGAAATCTAAAGTAAATTTAAAAAGTAAAAAGCTTAAAGATATATATTGTGTTGAACTTAAATGAAAGTAAGAAAAAACACTTAAAAACACAATTCCAGAGTGTTGAACTAAAGTAAAATGAGATAAAAAAAGCTTAAAAAGATATCTAGCATGTGGAACAAAAGTGAAATTATGAAAAAAAAAAGTCATAAGCTAATTTGGGGAATAAGTAAACTATTTTTACCCTTAAGAACAAGCTACAAAAATTTTACTTATCAAAATGAAAATAGATTTCTGAAATAAAATACCAACTAATAGAACAGAGAAATCCCTGTCGTCCAAAATAAACTGTAGAAGAAAATAATGAGTTCTGAAAAAATAACACAATATTGAAGCTTCAGAAAATGTATTAACACAAAGAATAAAGGAAGAAAAACTATTCCAGAAGAATGTACTTGGCAAGAAATTTGTGGCGGAAGTTGAGTCCAATATCAGGAAATTTTAGACGAAACTATCGAAGGAAAAATGAAATCACGGAAAGAGATAATGCCGAGAAAGGGAAACTAGATGAAAGAAATTCCGAAAGAAAAATATATTCGAAAAGTAAGCGACATGGCGATGCAAGTCCATCAAAGTAAACTAGATTTTTGAATGAAAATACTGAAGAAAAAAAGGAAAAATATATAGAAAGTAAACTAGATTTTTCAATGGAAATCCTGAAGAATAGAGAAAAAATATCCAGAAAAGAGGGCAAGTCCATGAAACTAAATTAGATTTTTGAATGAAAATACTGAAGAAAAAAGAAAATATATCCAGAAAAGAAGGCAAGTTCATCAAAGTAAACTACATTTTTGAATGAAAACCCTACTGGAGAAAAAAAAATCCACAAAAGTAGACTCAAGTTTTGAATGGAAAACCTAATGAAGAAAAAAGGAAAAATATCTAGAAAAGTAGACTAGATTTTTGAATGGAAATCCTACTGAAGAACAGATAAAAAATACCCAGGAAAGAAAAACTCCAGAAACTAAAACCAGATGAGGAAAATTGCGACAGAAAGAGAAAATCGGTCCTCGGAAAAGATATTTTAAAACTCTGCAGAAGACAAGGAAGGGGTGGGGGGTTTTTTTGGGGGGTGGTCAAATAACGAAAGAAAAGTACCTCGTATTGGGAAAACAGGTTGGCAGAAAGATTATAATTATCGATGATGAAAATTTCATAGGGGAAAGATTTTCGCGAACTTATTAAGTGTAAGAATCACGACAAAAATACCATGTGTCTATCGGGGTTGACCCGAGAGAAAAAAAGGGGAGAGAAGAAAAAAGGGGGGGAAAAGAAAAGGGAAGGGGGGGAAAAAAGGGGGAGGAGAGGGGTTATTTTTTGGGGGGGGGGGGAAAAAAAATTTTTTTTTTGGGGGGGAAAAAAAAGAGATTACCCGAGAGGGCAAAAGGTAAAAAAAAGGAAAAAAGGGGGGACAAGAAAGGGGGGAAAAAAAAAAAGGGAAAGGGGGAAAAAAAAAAAAAAAAATTTTAATTTTATTTTTAAAACTTATCCCTCCCAAAACAAAAATTGATAAAATTCACAAATAAAATTACTAAAATATAACCCATAGATCCCAAAACCCAAAAAATTTAAAATTTGTTAAAA
>JACEEZ010007273.1:39173-91246 GCA_016584305.1 Chionoecetes opilio | reverse complement strand
GAAACGCCACGGGGGGGGAAAACCGGGTTTTTTGGGGGGGCTTTCCTTTAAACCCCGGGGGGAAAGGGAAGTAACGAAAAGAAAGTGACTCGTGTGAGTGTTCGCCTGCGTGTCTTACATGAGAGATAGTGCCTGTACAGTGGGTACTAGGGGAAATAATAAAAGCCGTGCACAGAAGTAAGTGTCTCCCTTCAGTCCTTCCCGTCTCCTTCCATTGCCCCGAGCCGTTAGTGGTGTGACGAAGTCTAAAGAGAGGGGTGGATTGCCCCCCCCCCCCCTCCTTCGTTACAGTAGTATGTATACATTGGATGTTTTGGTGATGGCATCTTTACATGAGCTATATCAGAGGCCTCTCACCCTCATAAGAATCTCAGTGAGACGTGATTATATCATTGTACTTCCGCCGCACTAAAATATTTTATTTCTGTGGTATATCAGATAGAATTGAATTAGTTATTTTGTACAATATCAGGTTATGTTTTGGTGATGGCGTCTTTACATTGAGCTATGTCAGAGGTCTCTGACCCTCATATATATTACACGTGAGACGTGCTTATAATATGTGCTCCCAACCTGTAAATTAGTTTTATTTGGAAAATTTTTACACTACCAGTGGGCACAACTTGCGTAATCCTCGGGGAAAAACACGTGGAAAAGACAAGTAAATTTGGTGCTTTTGCAAGATTATTTCATGTGGATGGGGACACGTGGTTTCCACGTGTTCAATTCTCGCATAATACACACTCACTTTCTTGTGTGTTACCCGTGAATGTGTTCCACCAACACTAAGCACTAAGGATGAATGATAAAAATGTTGATATGGAAGGGGCCATACGAGCGTTGCTCAGGCCTGTAAAATACAACTAGATGAATACACACACACACACACACACAGACCCCCCCCCCCTCACCACACCACACACACAGACACACACACCCCCACCACATCCTCATACACACACCCACCCACCCCACACCGCAATGTGACACGCATACACACACACACCCCCCACAGACACCCACACACCCCCTCACCCACACCACACCACATACACACACCCACACCCCATCCTCACACACACCCACACGTATACACAGACCCACAGACACCCACACACACCCTCACCCACACGGTAACAGGAAGGTTCGACGGAATCGTTTTCGACGACACCGTCGAATCTTCCCAAATCAACGCCGTCGAACCCTATCATCATTCCCTCATAATATTTAGATCTTTCATCATGCGCAATTTAACATCCGTATCGTTGATATAAATGAAAAACGTATTTTTAAACAATATGTAACATTTAAAACTTATAAAACTTTAACCTTGTTTCCCCACAAACTTAAGTGCTGTTTCTGTAGGGGTAAAATTTTCTGTGACCATCAGGAGGGAACTGCTTTACCTGAGGATAAAAACCGCACAAACAGTATTGTTGTTCATTGTTTTTAGTCTTTATCGCTAATTGATTTTTTTTAAATACAATATTAATGAAAACAAGCTAACTTTAATAGGTGTTACCACGTTATGGTGGGAAACAAGGGAAAAATATAGGGGGTTCTTGGCTGATATGCTTTTCACTTTACTTTTGGTTGACAATGATCTACGGTAGTAACTTTGTATTTTATATTAATCCTTCAATGACAAAAATTTTTAGGTTTTACTCTATGATAGACATATTGGAAGTTTCGACGGAGTTCGACGGTACCGTCGAGGTACCTCCATTTTCTACCGTCGAAAGTGCATTCCGTCGAAACTTCCTGTAATCACCACTGATCTAAAATAACATGGATCGCGGATCTGGGCTAGCTGTGGCCGAGATACTGAAGTCACCAGCCGCCATCTTGTCATAACCAAAACAAATACATGGGCCGGGCCCGGGCAGTGGCTGGGTTTTTGGCTGCTGGCATGTGATAGCCTATATTACCACCTACTACTACTTTTAAACACCTATTTACTACTACTACTATTACCCCTACTACTACTATTACCACCTACAACTACTATTAACACCTACAAATACTACTACTAAACTTCCAACCTAGTGCATCGTCGAACCTTCCAAGTCATTTATTTACGGTGATACACAGACAACGGGTGTGTTGCGAGGCCGTACAGGTGTGTAGTGACAGGTGTCTTGCGAGGCCGTACAGGTGGTGTTGCGGGCCGGGGTACAGGGGGTGTAGTGACAGGTGTTCTTGCGAGGCCGTACAGGTGTATAGTGACAGGTGTGTTGCGAGGCCGTACAGGTGTGTAGTGACGGGTGTGTTTGCGAGGCCGTACAGGTGTGTAGTGACAGGTGTCTTGCGAGGCGTACAGGTGTTAGTGACAAGTTGTTGCGGGGCCCGTACAGGTGTGTAGTGACAGGTGTGTTGCGAGGCCGTACAGGGTGTAGGGGACAGGTGTGGTGTATGTGGTAAAGCGAGAGGCTAAGAGTGCAGTGTTAGCCCCGAGTGTGTGTGTGTCTGACCTAATGACGAACGCGCAGTTCTCGTCCACTATAACTGCGCCAGCCCCCCGAAACCGCCGCGGCCACGGGTACGGCGCGAGCCACAGTGGTCCTAGAAGCTACTCTCGGGGATTACAGGAAGTTTAAATTAATCAAAAACCTTTGGCCAAATCAAAAACCTTTTTTAATTAGGAAATATTGAATTGAAAGTAGTTATTTTCGTACACTGATTTTGAGTATTTTCGTACATACCTGGTGTCGTTTCGTAACTCTAGCAGTCAAGTTCAACTCTTGAGCTGAGTGTACGAAACGACTATGGTTCATATAGACTACGAAACAACTTTTGGTAATAATGGACGAGAGTTTTGCGGTCGTTTTAAGAGACATCAACTATTTTTTCTTGGCCTACAATAGGTGCTTGTTGAAATTGGAGATAGTTTTTTTTTGCGCAACCCCCCCCCCCCCCAAAAAAAAAATAATACTAATGAAACCCAACCTAACCTTATGGGTTTTAATAAAAACCTAACTAACCTAACCTTATAGGTTTTAATGAAACCTAACCAAACCCTTAAAGGTTTTAATGAAACCTAACCTAACCTTATAGGTGGTAATGAAACCTAACCTAATTTTAAACCCACAAGGTATACTTTTTTTTTCTTTTTTTTTTCTTCGCAAAATAGTTATCTCCATTAGAACAAGCACCGCTTATTAGGAAGCGCTATGATCTTTTGGGTATCATAACCGCACTCAGGTCTGCTTCCTTTCCCCCATAATTTGTTAACAAGTATAAAAAAATATACTTATATCTATATCTACTTATATAAAAAAAAGTAACCATATCCACCTTTTATTTTTTTTTAACTAGTAGGTGGATGACGGGAGTGGGTAGATGGATTAAGAGTGGATGGCTGGGGGGGGAGGGGTGGTGGGTGTGGGGGGTTGGGGGTTGGGTGTGGGTGTGTGGGGTGTGGGTGTGGGTGGGGTGTGTGTGGTGGTGTGTGGGTGTGTTTTGGGTGTGTGTGGTGGGGTTGGTGTGTGTGTGTGTGTGTGTGTGTGTGGTGGGTGGTGGTGTGTGTGTGTGGTGTGTTACTCACAGGTGGAAAGTTTGCCACTTCCAGGTCCTGGTCTGTTTGTACAGGACATAGCAGCACAGTTTGGCATGACGAGGCGATAACACAGCCAGACAGCAAGCACAGCTTGGCATGACGAGGCGATAACACAGCCAGACAGCAACGCAAAGCCGCAGAAACAAGGCTTTGTTTTGGTTACGGCAAGATGGCGGACAGTTGGAACCAGTGCGGGAGCCAGGCTTCCGCGATCCATGTTATATAGATCAGTGGTAATCACCCACACCACACCCACCCCCACACACACACACCCACCCCCCCACGCATACACAGACACACACACCCAGACACCCTCCCCTTTGTGGTTGGTGTTGACCTACACAGACAGCATGTCAACACACCCTCCTCATGCACCTCACGGGGGATTCAGGGCACTCCCAGGGTACACAGATCCTTCAGGAGGTCACAGGGGCCCCTAGGGTAGCGGGGGTGGTGTTAGAATATCGTGGGAGGCGCGTATAGGAAGGTAAAATAAGCGATGGGCAGGAACCCTGAGGAAGGGTCCGCCCGACCGCCGCCATTTGCAATTTTGAACGCCCCGCCGCTGTTCTCGCCTTGTTTATGCGTGACGTCACCAACCGCCAACTTCAGATGGGGACGAACATCGATCCCCTGTCCTCGCTCCCTGTCTGTCGTCTCTGTTGGCTTATCTCCCTCTTTCTGTCTGTCTGTTTATCTGCCAAACACAAATGGGCCTCGCTCCTGTACATTCCTAGTGTATAATAATATTTATTAAATATAAAAATAATATTACGAAACAATGGGGGGTTAGTTTCATAGTAAAACTTTTTAGGGACCATTTTTTAGTATTAAATTTTTATGATATTTATATGTCTACAATCTTGCCTGCGTGTGGAGAAAAAAAAATGTTTTCTTATAGATAGATGTAGATGTAGGATGTAGACACGACACGTCTATTTCACGATGGTTTAAATGTCCATTTTCTTCACGTGGGCTTGTCAGCTAAATTTGCCCGTGGAGTAGCCATGAATTACTGGTGAATCTACGAGTCACAAGTTTTCACCAGATTTAGACGCAGAATCGACATAAAAACCCTTACCTGTGCCCACTGGGTAGGACCAGAATTCTCTACACATTTCGGAGTATGGTTTCTGTTTACCTTAATAAATTCTGAGAAACATTCTCTCAATGAGTTTTGTTGCAAATCATTATTTTCGGAGATATAAGATGTTTTTTAGTGGGAAGGAGAGTGTATAGGAGGGGGTGCGTCAGTTGAGGACAAGTTGTTTCGTACACCAGTAGATTAGTACACCAAAAAGTTGTTTCGTAGTCTATATGAAACCATAGTCGTTTCGTACACTCAGCTCAGAGTTGAATTTTACTACTAGAGTTACGAAACGACATCACGTATGTACGAAAACTCAAAATCAGTGTACGAAACAACTAACAAAACCTGGGTACGAAACAACTTGTGTACGAAACTCCCTATAACCTATAGGAGATATGAAAATTAACTAACCTAACCCTAATTTTTACACTCACTAACAAACCCCCATTTTTTTAACCTAACTAAAGCCAAACCCTCACTTAAAAGTGTCGCGGCAAGGGAAGAACAGAGGCAAATGATGCAGGTCACAAGAGGAAGAAGAGTGAGGCGCACATAAACACTTGTCTCTCTCTTCCCGATAAATAGCATGTTATATTATATCTCCAAAAGTAATTATTTACTCATTGAGAGAAAGGTTCCTAGAATACAATAAGGTAAACAAAACCCTACCTACTCCCAATTGTGGGAGGGAACCTGGTCCTAGTGTAAAATATAATACCTTTATTTATTTGGTTAATCAGATGAAATTGAATGAGTTACAACTTTTGTTACAATTAGAATGATAAATATGCATTTCAACCCAATACTCACTATTGAACAATACCCTCCTGATATAACTGGGGGCCTGTTTCCCCCCGGACCCCCTTGCTAGTTCACTAACCTAAAAAATTTTCATTTATGGGCATTACTGTTTTTGAAGACGAAACTTTGTTATTAATAGTTTTAATATGTTCGAATTTACCTGTACTTATTTTGGGGTGATTTATTTTCTCTGATTTAAAGTCACTTACACTATATTTAGATGAATGTTACATTAAATATGTTCATATATTTTTCAGATTAGGACGCACTGCTAGATTTTGAAGATATAGAAGTGCTTGATCAGCCAAAACAGAAAGGATCAGACTGCCAAGACAAACTGAAAGACAGCCTAGATTTGGGTTTCCCGAGCGATGAGTTGGAGTTTACGTATAGATTCGGATATTTTAAGCATAGTGCAAGGGGTTTTTCTTGCTGACTTACATTTACCCGAGGCAAATGATTCAAGAGGCTAGTAAAAGTTTGTTTCCATACCTGTAATACGTACTATATCATGAATGCAGGTTGGAAAATGCGAAAACACTTGAATAAAATCAAATGGGAAAACAAACATTTTTCCCTATCCCTAAATTCATGTCCTATGACATTGATCAAAGGCATCAGCCCCTTGCTCTCTGCATACATATACACTGGGGTTCCCATATATGAGCTATATTAGTTTAGTCACTCAGGTTAGTGGACTAGTCAGGATATTTACTAATAATTCTTTTTCATGATCAACTCTAAGCAGTAAATTTTGATGGACATCTGTTAGGTGACTCAGCATACCCCCTTTGTCCATTCATTATGACTCTAGTCTGGAATCCCTCACGGTAAAGTGAAACAAGCTATAATTTTAGCTCATGCAAAATGCCGAAAACCTACAAAAGAGTATTTTGGGGTGAGTAAGAGTGCACACAACCATGGCCAGTGTGTAGTGCTGGTGTGTTGCACAATATTGTGTAGTGCAGCTATTTTGCACAATATTGTGTAGTGCAAACTCTGTTACACAATATTTTGTAGTGCAGCTCTATTGCACAATATTGTTATAGTTCTGCTGTGTGGCACAATATTGCTCTTCAGTTTAGGGATGGTCTAGATGGTGATCGTTCAGATAATCAGAATGGACAGGAGGTACTTTAGAAGAATGCACAAACTAGGGATGCAGGTCACAGAAAGAGCAAATATTTATAAATTTAAAAGTGTGTTCTGAAATTTGAAAAATTCAATTTGACCTTGAATTTGAAAAATTTACTCATTAATTTTTTTCCAGTGTCTCTATTTGATGGTATCCCCTTTTCCCTTTTGGTTGGTAATAAAAAATACTGAAAACTTTTTCCCAATATTTTAAAATCACAAACCTATATATTTTTTTGTCTTTGTACTTGTTGGGTGGTGAATGAGATTAAATGATTAATATCCAAATTTCATTTGGAAGTATGATGATTGTGGCATGTTAGGTTAAATGGTGAACGATATTTAATTATTCATAAACTACTGGAAGTATATGATCGATTGTTGCATGTTAAGTGGTTGATGTTAGGTTAAGTGATGAATGGTTTCTGTTTACCTTTAAAAGATTCTGAGTAACATTATCACAATGAGTTTCCGTCGCAAATCACTACTTTCAGAGATATAAGATGCTTTTAGTAGGAAGGAGAGTGTATAGGAGGGGGTGCAGTCAGGGCCGGATTTAGACCTTGGGGGGCCCGGGCACTTCAGGTTCGGGGGCCCTCAACATATAAAAATTTAATTACATGACAAATAAAAATGAACTAAAATTAATAATAAACCGTATTTTTTCGAGAAAAAAACAAAGTTAGGTTCCCAAGAAACACGTCTGATTTTAATTTTCTCAATTTTATGACTAAGATAACTTTGACTACAATTTTGAGTTTGTAATATAGGCTATATAGTGATATAAATTACTGGTGATCACTGATCAGATAAGGTATACAGTGTTGTGGACTTGTGGTGCCTTTTTTTCTTTTCTTTTTCGGGCCCCCTCTGGCAGGGGGGCCCGGGCAATTGCCCCCTTTGCCCCTTATAAATACGGCCCCGGGGGCAGTCAGTTCGTACACCAGTAGATTAATACAAGTTGTTTCGTAGTCTAGATGAAACCAAGTCCCTTTCGTACACTCAGCTCAGAGTTGAACTTTACTACTAGAGTTACGAAAAAGACATCACGTAGGGCTATGTACGAAAAAACTCAAAATCAGTGTACGAAACAACCAACAAAACCTGGGTACGAAACTCCCTGTAACCTATAGGCGATAGGAAAATTAACTAACCTAACCCTACCTTTGAATCACTAACCTAACCTACGTTTTAACCTACCAAAATAAAGCCAAATCCCATTAAAAAGGATGATCTTAATATCGCTACTGGAAGTATGATCGATTGCTGCATGTTAGGTTTAAATGGTGATAAATTATATTCAATAATACAACTATGTACTGGAAGTATATGATCGATTGTTGAAAGTTAGGTTAAGTGGTGAATGATCTTTAATATCACTACTGGAATATATGATATATTGTTGCACGTTAGATAAGTAGGAGTGAGCTTTTAAAATTATAAATATCAGAACTATCTTTGGTAAAATTTCGGAAGTGGGCATTCACTGATTTCGAGGGGCGAAACTTAGTTTTCCTGAATAGTTTTTTATGTGTATTGAATGAACTAGCACTCATTTTGTCGGGGAAAAAAATGTTTGTTTACAGGTGTGGGGGTGGGCCCGCCCCGCCCCGCAAACCTTGCTCCGCTTCGCACTGCATAGTATTGATAATTTTTTTTTTTTCTTGATATCTGTTATTAAAAAACCATCTCGAACTAATCTAATTTAACCTAACTTAATCGTTTATGGCTGAAATGACGGTAGATTTTCGGTAATACATGTAACACCATTATTATTCAAATTTCGCCATGGGAAATGGGTTCAAAAATTCATAATGAATAAATTTTACACGATTTATGTAGGTAAGAATCCTAGGAATTTTGGAAGCCCACTACCGAAATAATACCCTATCTTTGCACGAGTTAGGTGGTAAATAAGCTTAAATGGTTAATATCACACCACCTTAGGAAGCATATGATATATTGTTTGCACGTTAGTTAGTGATGAACGAACTTTAATGATTAATAACAGTACGTCTGGAAGAGTAGCTACAGGGTGCAATGACGGGATATAACTTGGGAGTTTTTTTCATTTATGCCCTCAATATACTCCTTGATGAGGTCAATAAGGGATCCCCTTTTCCACAGTGGATATCCACAGTTGCCATAAAAGAGCCAGCATCGTCACTCGTAAGCCGTGGTGTCGACTGTAGATTAAACAAAATTTGAATTTCCCGCGATTTTCCTGCGCCATTCCGCCGAGTCGAGCGAGAATAGGAGAAGGTTACGCGTGGGAACACTCACCCGGGAACCCTGGGCAGGGATGCTCAAAAATCCCTCGTAAGGGACAACTTACGAGTGTATGGCTACAATAACCTTACGAGGGTGGGCTGAGGGAGATGCTCGTACCGAGCCGTCACTCCCGTACGGTTATCGGTGGCCTCTGGGGGGGGAAATTTAAGGGATATTCTAGGGATATGTTGGGAAAATTCTGCTAACCAATCACAGAGCAGCGCCCTTCATGACGCGGCTTTAGCTAGCCAATCATCATGCTCTCAGCTGTCAGGGAGCCCGATAAATAAATTTAAAGACTTCAAATGCCGCTGTTATGCTAAAATCGGCCTCTTTCGGAAATCGTCCGCGGACGCTTATTTAACCTAAATAACTCTACAAAACTTTACACAAACCTATCATAAACCTTACCTAACCTAAACCAGACCTAAATATAACTTAACCTAAACCTAAAAACTATGTTTGCCGGTGTTGTGCTAAGATGGCTAATTTCCGAAATAGGGCCGATTTTAGCTCACTATCGCCAGAATGTTACGATAATACATAGCTGCCACATTAGCCTTTCAGCGTAATATTCTCCCATGATTACTACAGAGACGTACCCAGGGTATACCTTGATGCGCTGATCATAGGTTCGAGTCTAGCGTGCCCGAAATTAGTATCTATAGACCACTGCTGGCCCGCGACGTACGTATGCCGTATCCGTGGCCCTGGCGGTACTCTGTTATAGTGGACGAGAACTGCGCGTTCGCTCTTTAGGTCAGACAAGACACACGGGGGGGCTAACGCCTCACTGTGACACACGTGACACTTGTGTGCAAGGATAGTATAACTTTATGATATCCTTGCTTGTGTGTATACGTGCGTGTGTACTAGTACGTCAACATTTGATACCACCACCACCACCGATCATTATAGCGGCCAAACTTGTATGATGAACTATACGTTTTGATTCAAGAAGTCGACCGATATATATATATATAATAATATAGGTTTGCCCTGATATGAATTTATTACAAGTACTATAGGTATGTATGTTAAATATGATATATATGGAGTCAATGAGCAATAAACACATCACATTTCAAACAGGCAAGCATGAAATGGCTCTATAATACACAATAAATATAAAGTATAGTGATACAACTTGTAATTTATTGTTTGTTGACGTCTAGCCGCTTCAAATTTCACTCCTTAGGGAGTTAAGGGTGCTCCCGACCACCCTTAGCCTCGCGGTCCCGTTAGCAAGTGAAAACAATGGTTTGAGCATGTCCCTTAGAGGCGCTACGAGGTAAAAGTCCTTAGGGGAGTACTTACGGGCCCGTAACTCTTTCGAGCATCTCTGCCCTGGCGTTCGCCACGATTGGCGGATGCCAGTGTTTACAAGTAAGGATTTCCTGACGCTGGCGATCGACTGGCGCAGCTTCGCAGGCGATCGCCAGCGACCAGCCCGGGCGGAAGGTTCAATAGTACGGCCCTTAGGCCACTCGACGGTGCAGAAAGGTTTTGGGTTTCTTCGGGGATCGAACTCGCGTCACCGAGAACGCCAGTCGGAGACGCTAACCACTCTGCTACCGCCTCCCCACTCCCGCCTTGAACCTTCTTCTCTGCCCCTTCATCTCAAACTAGAGCGTCGTCTACAATTATCGACAGTTTTAGACAATATTTTACCCTAGGGAGGTTTAAGTGATTTCAGCAGTATCAACACACACATGGTTTACAAATGGCTTGTATGTAGAGTAGAAAACGGGGCATCACGGGGCAAAGTCACATGTATGTCATGTGGTATGACAAGTTAAAGAGAGGGAATTCCTGACACAATTATGGACAGGGTTCTACAATTATCGACAGTCTACATTTTTTTATAATTACAAGCAGAATCCTACAAAATGAACTAAAAACGTAACTGACAGCAAGGTATATAAAGTTAAGATACTTTGATCCTATCTAGACACTTTGCAAATACCAACTACAAGGTTATTGACTATACAAAGCGCCACTACACCAGGACGAACCTGGTGGACTCGAACTGCTGACCGAATGCGC
Organism: Chionoecetes opilio; assembly: GCA_016584305.1. Classification (NCBI taxonomy): domain Eukaryota; kingdom Metazoa; phylum Arthropoda; class Malacostraca; order Decapoda; family Majidae; genus Chionoecetes; species Chionoecetes opilio. Next base: position 80,348 of record JACEEZ010007273.1, on the reverse strand, counting down.
AGGGACGCTGCACACGCGAGCTTACGATTCTACCAACCATACCACCCTGACGGGTTGACAGCAACGTAATTGTATGTCCAAACATTACAGAATGAAGAAAGCCGACAAAGTACTGTAGCCATAATGAAACATTATACACATGTGTGCTATACATGATATGGTTATTGTCGACTGTAGCCATAATGAAACATTATACACATGTGTGTATACAGATGTGGTCTGATACGGACGATGTGTAATGACAGGGTTTATTTTGAACAGCTATATGCAGAAAATGGGAGCAAGTACAAGGTTAATATTTGCAAGTGGTATCACAGAAGGTCTAATGTTAGATAGATACATTGAAAAAATCCTTTCATATATGCTATACTTTATTCAAAATATGCCTTTATACAGTCGATAACTATGGAATGTTCATATTTATGTACACAATTATTGACACCCCGTAGGCATATTCCCGTCTTCTGGAAGAGTATGTGGTATTGGGTTATGAACAGCCAATCACGGTTGTCACAACTCGTGACGTCACATAATGGGGTGGAGCTAACGTGATCGCCGTGAACTTCCCTTACAACCCTTCAAATACCTCCTTCACCCCTTCAATACCTCCCCTTTCACCCCTCATAACATCATGCTTTGTTTCACCCCTTCAATACCTCCCCTCTCACCCCCTTAAACTTTTTTTCACCCCTCACTGGAGAGGGGTGAAAAAATGTTCACCTCCCACTGGAGAAATACTTGAATAATCCCCTCAAAATCTTGGGAAAAATCCCTAGGAGTTTCATTCCTAACCCCACTTCAGTAGGCTCTCGCTAGCGGGTTGGTGCCATTCGCGCCAGTATTTCAACTCCCGACCAGAACCACACCACAACCCCGTAAGTTTGGGTTAAAAATAGATATATTGCCGTATGCGGATTTTTACTACCTTGACGTTGATGTGATTTTCATCCAATTCTGTAATGGTCACTGTTTCACTCACATTCCCGCACTCAATCAATCATTGGGGGCATACGCCGGGGGGGCGCGTCGCCTCGCCCACCCTACGACGCCACTCCCGGGGGTCACCACGAGCAAGTCCCCATGCAGGCTCCTTTCCCATACCAAGCAGCTCTCGATAAGAAACATCAACTTGCCCCAGCCACGAGCCTTGTGGGCGCCCCCTTGGCCTCCTCCACGCCAGATTGTCTCTTACAGATACAACCCGATGGGAAGGATCGGTTTCAGGGTAGCGTGCCACATGCCCATATAGCCGGAGTTGGCGCTGACGGACTATGCAGGTAATAGGCCTCGATTCAGTCTCACGGTGCAATCGCTGATTTGACACGTAATCATCCCAGCGATACCCCATGATTCTGCGAAGACACTTATTACCAAAGGCATCGATTCGTCTCTTCAAGTCGCTATTTAGTGTCCATGTCTCACAACCATAGAGTAAGACAGGGATCACAAGCGACTTGAAGATCCGGATCTTTGTCCTCCTGCACAGGTACCGACAACGCCAAATACTCCTGCTGATCGAGTCCATAACACCGTGGGCTATGCCAATCCGCCGTAAGACTTCTTGACGTGACCCGCCGTCATTATGGACTGCGCTACCAAGGTATGTAAAACTTTCCAAGATCTCAATGTCCTCGCCGCACGCATGAACAGACTGTACTGTTTCATCTAGTAAGCCTCCAAACACCTGGACCTTGGTCTTAAGCCAGGAGACCTCAAGTCCCAACGGCTTTGCCTCCTCGTGCAGCGCCTCGAGAGCCATCACCAGGACCTCCAGCGACTCAGCAAAGATTACTGCATCATCGGCAAAAACAAGATCAGTGATCTTGGTGTTGCCGAGGGATGCTCCACAATCACTTTGATCTACAACTTTGCCCAATACCCAGTCCATAAAAGTGTTGAAAAGTGATGGGGCAAGGACGCACCCTTGCCTCACTCCTATATTAACAGGAAAGAAGTTGGATACACCTCCCCCACACTTCACAGCACTCTCAGTCCCAGAATACAAACCAGTCATCAAACCAATAGTCCTTGCAGGAATCCCGCGAAGTCGCAAAAGATCCCAGAGTGACTCACGATGCACTGAGTCAAACGCCTTCTTGAGATCAACATAGGCTGCAAGCATCCCCTGTCGAAACTCACGTCGGCGTTCCACCAGGACACGAAGCGCTAGGATACGGTCCGTTGTTGACTTACCAGGCGTGAACCCAGACTGCTGAGGTCTCTGATGCTTCAGCAGATGACTGCGGATCCGTGTCAGCAATAGATGGGCAAACACCTTGCCTGGCACGCTGAGCAGTGTAATACCGCGGTAATTGTTGCAGTCCTGACGGTCCCCTTTCCCTTTCCAGATAGGGACGACCAGCCCCCTTTTCAGTCAGGAGAACGGTACCTGATTGCCACACGGCAGTCAGGACAGCATGCAAACCGCGTATCATGGCCTCACCCCCAGCTTTGGAGCTCCGCACTGATATTACAAACACCACCTGCCTTTCCACCCCTCAACTTTGCTACAGCTTCTCTGAATTCGTCAATAGAGGGTGCGGTTTCGTCAATGGGAGGATCGGCATCCACTGCCTGTAACCCAGTGGTGTGAAGCTGCTCAGTTGGAGGGTCCACGTGAACAACTGCCCAAAGTACTCAGCCCAACGAGCCATCTGCCCATCCATGTCCGACACGAGGCGCCCATCTGCTGTTCGAGTAGTACTCGCCCGAGATGGAGACTTGGAACGGAGCTTCTTCAGGTCTCGGTAGGCGGGTCGGAGGTCATTAGCGTTCAAATGACACTCGACATCCTCAGCGAGACTCCTGACATATCTCTCCTTGTCTCTCCCCAGGAGGGTTCTAGTCCGGCGTGACAGAGCCCTGTGCTGGTCCTGGTTCCCAGCAAGCCTGGCAGCGCGACTCTCCTCGATTTTCTCCAGCGTCTCCGTCGAGACAAAACCACGCCTTGACCTCGGGCGCTCCCCAATACACTCCTTGGCAGCCTGTAGAGTTCACGTTTGAAGATATCCCAGTTGTACAGGGTCCTCGAGGGCACCGAGCACATCAAACCGATTTGAGACTGCTACCGCATACTCATGGGCACATGTCAAGTCCTTCAGTTTCACAAGATGAAACACAGTATGGTTACCTCTTTAGAGTCTTCTGGACTTGACATGAAGCTTAAGTGTAGCAACAAGTCTGTGATCTACCTTCTGGGCCTTGCAAAATTCAGAAGCAGAGAACTGTTAATGTTTCTGGTACCGAAGGCATGGGGACCAACACATAACTCGTAGCCATCTCTCACAGTGCCAGTAGTAGCATTGAAGTCCCCCAAGACAATAAGTGTGTCCCGAGGAGGACTGGTCTAATACAGAGTCGAGTTTGGCGTAGAACATCTCCTTCTCTTCAGTTTTGCGCACCTCAGTAGGAGCGTACACTGCAACAAGAGACATGAAACCCAGAGTGTGTTTCATCCTCACCCGCATTATACGCTCATCAACCGGAGTAACCTCAACAACTGACGGCTGCAGTTTGCTGGAGATGCCTATAGCTACTCCCCGGTCACGGTGACCATTGCTCATGCCGGACCAGTAGTAGGTGTAACCCCACTGCTAGTCTCGCCACTGCCAGGCCTCCTCGTCTTAGAGAGTCCCACTATATCCACCCTCAGCCTACTGAGCTCGCCCGATAGGAGAGTAGTCGACTATCGTCTGAGAGGCTCAGAACGTTCCACGAGCCCACACGAAGAACCCTCCGGAGGTTTATCCCAAGAGTGATTCGACGGGCCTCTGCACGGCCCCGGCCACCCCCATAAGAAAAAGATGGGCTAGGTTACATTCCCGCACTGGCGGCACTAAAAAAATCTTTGTTCCCGCAGTACCCGGGTTAACAATGCCGGATGGCGAAATTATACATGGCGTTAATCATGATTTTTTTAGACCCATTGTGGGGGTGTTTTATATGAAGGTTGACGGACTTGAGGAATGTCCTAACACAGTGCTATTCAATATTCAACCTGGGTGGACGGCCCACCTAAAGGTGGACGAGACTAAAGCCCGGTTCCCACCATTCCGCTTGTACGGCCGCCGTACAACAACAATAACGTCACAATAACGTCACAAACAAAGTCTACCGCACCACCGTACCGCTGTACGGCCGCCGTACAAAATTAAATTAAATTCATCTCTCCCGCTCGGCGGTGTCCGCTCGAGCGGAGTTGCCAACTGTGCCCCGTTACCACAAACACCACTCAAGCGGTGATGATGGTGACGTCATTGTTGTTGTATGGCGGCCGTACAAGCGGAATGGTGGGAACCGGACTTAAGTGAGGGGTGGACGGCTGTCTTGGGGTGGACGAGAGCATGCCCACGTGTCAGTATAGATAAGTGTTTTTTTCAGATTTTGTAGTCTCTTTGATACCTATATGAGAGAATGTGGCTGAGAACATGGATGATGGTATGCAGGCAGCAGAACAGACACTGCAGGTACGAATGTCCCACTTGATTACCAGACACCTTACTTTAATGCAGGAAAACTTTGACTTATATTTCCAAGAGATCTGACCTCTAACATGTGGATGCTTACTCCATTTTCAGATGATGGAACTGATCATTCTGATGCCCTATTGGAGCTTCGAGTGAAATATTCTCAAAAAACTACTTTCAAAACATTTGGCCATACCATGTATTTATGGGTTGCCCTGCTTAATACTCAGCAATACAAGGAGTTAGCTGAGGAGGCAACAGCCATGTTTGTGCAGATGCCAACATTATATATGTGTGAGCAAGGTTTCTCAACCTTAGTTTTAATCAAGGCAAAGAAAAGGAATGCCATTCCTAATTTGGATCCTATCATTCGGGTAGCACTTGAAAATCATCTGATGCCTCGATATAAGCTGATAGCAGACAAATTGCAACAGCAGCCAGGCCACTGATTTTTGTTTCTTGAAGGAAAAGCCTTCGTTTTCTGGATCACCAAATATAACGCATATTATATATGTGCAATTTTACTTTAGTTTCATGAAGATAAATGCATTTGCCCTAGAATTCCTAAGCTATGCTTATTCGTTTCTTGTATATTTATAGTTTTAAACCTGATGTGTATATTACAGGTTGTGGATTATACATGTGGATTATACAGAAGAATATGTAAACTGTAAATAGAAAATGAGTGAAACTGGTTTTTCCTACCTAAACATTTGTAGAATGATATAGTCTATATTATATGATATAGCATATTTATAATCAATCAATCATTGGGGGCATACGCCGGGGGGCGCGTCGCCTCGCCCACCCTACGACGCCACTCCCGGGGGTCACCACGCGCGAGTTCCCATGCAGGCTCCTTTCCCATACCAAGCAGCTCTCGACAAGAAACATCAACTTGCCCCAGCCACCAGCCTTGTGGGCGCCCCCTTGGCCTCCTCCACGCCGGATTGTCTCTTACAGATACAACCCGATGGGAAGGATCGGTTTCAGGGTAGCGTGCCACATGCCCATATAGCCGAAGCTGGCGCTGACGGACTATGCAGGTAATAGGCCTCGATTCAGTCTCACGGTGCAATCGCTGATTTGACACGTAATCATCCCAGCGATACCCCATGATTCTGCGAAGACACTTATTACCAAAGGCATTGATTCATCTCTTCAAGTCACTATTTAGTGTCCATGTCTCACAACCATAGAGTAAGACAGGGATCACAAGCGACTTGAAGATCCGGATCTTTGTCCTCCTGCACAGGTAAATACTCCCGCCAAATACTCCCGCTGAGCGAGTCCATAACACCGTGGGCTATGCCAATCCGCCGTAAGACTTCTTGACGTGACACGCCGTCATTATGGACTGCGCTACCAAGGTATGTAAAACTTTCCAAGATCTCAATGTCCTCGCCACACGCATGAACAGACTGTACTGCTTCATCTAGTAAGTCTCCAAACACCTGGACCTTGGTCTTGAGCCAAGAGACCTCAAGTCCCAAAGGCTTTGCCTCCTCGTGCAGCGCCTCGAGAGCCATCACCAGGACCTCCAGCGACTCAGCAAAGATTACTGCATCATCGGCAAAAACAAGATCAGTGATCTTGGTGTTGCCGACGGATGCTCCACAATCACTTTGATCTACAACCTTGTCCAATACCCAGTCCATACAAGCGTTGAAAAGTGATGGGGCAAGGACGCACCCTTGCCTCACTCCTGTATTCACAGGAAAGAAGCTGGATACACCTGCCCCATCATATATTTATAATGATATAGTATATTTTCAATGTCAAGAGCCGTGAGATTTTAGAGATTTAAATAAATTGAGGTGGACAGCTTTGACCAAATCACCAGTAGGGGTGGACGACATCAAAAAAGGCTGACGAGCACTGTCCTAACGTAAACAAAACGATGACAGCGGGTGCAGTTTTCAGCCAGGCAGGCACCCCAGCTAGACACCATAGAGTATAGATAGACGGGATCAGGACACCACAAGGGAAAGTCACCCCGTTTCCGTATAGCCACCGGTGGTATGGCATAGTGCAGCGGTTGGCAACCTGCGGCTCCAGAGCCGCATGCGGTTCTTTCAAGAGACCTGTACGGCTCCTGCCACCTACTTAAAAACGTCCAAATGGGCCCCAGACATTACTACGTCACGGTTTGTTTACATCGGTGCATTGTGGGGATAAGGCGGGGTCGCCGTGGGTGGACCTACGAAGGGAAAACTACGGTGATGGAAGAATTTCGAGTTATTTTGCGCGAAATTGATATTCCAGGTGCTATATTACTGTGCTCTGTTCTCGCTGACAACACTATAGAGAAGACCTGAGGTAATGGATGATGTGCAGAGGCTTCTAAACCAAGAAAACAGAGTCATAACAGAGCCTCGTCATAAGGTAAGCAACTGGTAGGTATGTAATGTGTCCCTATCACTTGCTTACTTCTTAAAGAGACTCTGTTGTGACTGTTTTCCTGGTTTAGAAGCCTTTGCACATCAACCATCACCTCAGGTCTTCTCTACTTAAAATTCTACTTATATATATATATATATATATAATATATATATTTATCATCTTGGCCTATAGCGCCTGTAGGCAGTGACCTCCAGAGGTGGGATGGTAGGCCCTGGAGGTTCACTTGAGGGCTGTGATGGTTGGCCCTCGCCCGTGGTGGTGCAGGCAGGATTTTTATAGTGACGCCTGTGATTAGAGGCTCATGCCGCCCCCCTTGTATCCTCCGATGCACTCGCAATCGAAGGTAGAGTTAATGGGCAGGGCATGTGGATGTTCTTAGGCCACTCGACGGTGCAGAAACATTTTTAGTGGATTTATCGGTCTCACTCGGGATCGAACTCGGGTCTTTGAGAACGCCACCCGGTGACGCTAACCACTCTGCTAACGCCTCCCCTAATATATAGAATATATTAGCCCCTTAAAATATACTACCCCCTCCCTAAAATATATATATTTAGATATATATATATATATATATATATATATATATATATATATATATATATATATATATATATAATATCATAGATAACAGTAGAACTGGATGTGACACTCCGCAACTACGCGCGTTGGACTCTGCAGTACTGGCCCCATGGTCAGTCTGCTGGCCCATTCACTTGCTGCATATGATTATCATATAGACTGGTTTATCAGTATATATGATATACTGTAATCTTCGTAAATGTTTGTTCTATAATATTATCAAATAAAAAACAGTAAAACACGCTAAAAAAAATGCCATTACGAGACTGAAGAAATATGCATGAACTTAATATTCACTTCAATTCTTCGCCATTTAAAACTTTGCGAGTCAACCTTTATCATGAAGGGTATCAATAGAAGCGCAATTTTATTAGCTTTCCATTGATATATTTCGTTTTCTGATAAATGAATTAGAACCATGCATAAATTAGCGTTAAATAAATAAATAAAATCATCAATCGGGTAATTTTCCCGATTGATGAGGTTATTTATTTAGTTAACGGTAATTTATACATGGTGCTAATTCATTTATCAGAAAACGAAATATATAAGTAAATAAATAACATCATCAATCGGGAAAATTACCCGATTGATGATTTTATTTATTTAGTTAACGCTAATTTATGCATGGTGGTAATTCATTGATCAGAAAACGAAATACATCAATGGAAAGCTAATAAAATTGCGCTTCTATTGATACCCTTCATAATAAAAGTTGATTCGCAAAGTTTTAAATGGCGAAGAGTTGAAGTTCATGCATATTTCTTCAGTCACGTAATGGCATTTCTGTAGTGTGTTTTACTGTTTTTTTATTTGATAATATTATAGAACAAACATTTACGAAGATAACAGTATATCATATATACTGATACAGCAGTCTATATGATAGTCATATGCAGCAAGTGAATGGGCCAGCAGACTGACCATGGGGCCAGTACTGCAGCATAAAGCGCGCGTAGTTGCGGAGTGTCACATCCAGTTCTACTGTTATCTATGAATATAAATATATATATATATATATATTATATATATATATAATATATATATATATATATATATATATATATATATATATATATTATTTTACATCCTGATAGTGAACAGATGTTTAGAAGAAAGGATGATGACAAACTTAGACATTGTGATAACTAGGGAAATGGTAGAAGAGGATATAGATAGAATGAAAAAAATTTAAGTCACCAGGACAAGATGAATTAAGTTTATCCTAGGGTATTAAACAAATGCAGAGGAAGTTAGTGAGTCGTTATTGCACATATTTAGAAAATCGGTTGATTTGGGGGAAGTGCCGTTGATGTGGAGGAAAATTGAGGGTACCCCTTTAAAAGAAGGGTGATAAGATGATTAATGTCAAATTACATGGTAAATAAAATCAAACTTTTTTTTCACATCAACAGAAAAAAAAGTTTTTTTTTTTTGAAATTTATTTTAGATGCTGACCCAAATCGGGTTCCCTTTTTTTTCTAGCACGATATTTTAAATAAAAATTTTTTTTTATTTTTTTTTTAATAAAATCTTCGAAATTTTTATGAAAATCTACGGGTGTAATAAATTAAAAATTTCATGCAAACATTTTTTTTGTAAAAACTAAAATATAAACATACACTAAATTAATAAAAACCCCAAAATAAATTGTAAGCAAAAATTTTCCACCCTAAAAGGTCTTTGAAAATATTGTAAAGTAAAAAATTTTACCCCATTTACAAGATCAAAAAAAGTGTTGAGAGTACGCTTTTTTTTTAAAAATTTTTGGGTTTGGTTTTTCCCACGATAAAAACAAAAAACAATGGTAAAGGCCATAAGGGTTTTTCGTTCCAAAATCCTTGGAAAGCAAAAATTTCCCATACGGGAAGGGCCCGGGTAAAACCCGTTCCCTTAACTCGCCCACCCCACTCACCCCCGGTTTTTTTCCCGGGAAAGAAATTTTAAATGGGAAGGAAAAAAAGGGCATTTTTAAAAAGACTTTTCGACACTCCATTTTTTAAAAAAGCATCGGGGGGGTTTTATCAACTCCATCCTATAGCATGAACTTTTTTTTTCCCCAAAAAAAGTTTGGGCGCATATCCTTTTAAAAAACCCCCACCAAAGTTTAAAAATTTCCAGGGGCCCTGAGGGCCCGTTGAAATTCCATATCCATTAAAACCCCCCTGTTTTTGGGGCCCCAAAAAAAATTTCCCCCCCCCTTCAATTTTGCTGCACTAACTTTCGGAAATTTTTTAAAGAAAGGTTTTGGAAACCCCTTTGGGTGAATTGTTTTTAAACCATTGCAAAAAACAAATTCTCTTTAAAACCCAAATTTTTAATGGGGAAAGGTGGTAGGAAGTTTTTTTTTGGGGATAAACAAAAGGGACGACTGGACCCCGCTTTTTCCCTGGGACATTTTGTGGCCCTTTTGGTGGCCCATACTTTTGGGTTGTGGGGTTTTTCCCTTTTGTGGAAAGACGTCCCCCCGGAAAAGGGAAAAACAAAAATTTATTTTTTTAAACCGGGTTTTGCAAAACCTTTAACTTTAACCTATACCTTTAAAAAATCTCCGCAAAGGTTCCATTGTGACTGTCGTATTGGTTCCCTTTAAAGTATTTATATCCAATTGTCATTTTGTCTTTTTTAAAGATGGACAAATGGGAAAATAGGGATGGTGGCTTTACATTTCCATTATGCAAAAAACGGGTTTTCCCCGGGCCCTTCCCCTGCGATGAATCAATAAAAGGGGAACGCCAGTCAGTTCCAAAAAAGGGGTTCGGAACAACCCTGTGAATAGCCATGTATATAAGGGCAATAACAAGAGGCCCAAATTACTGTAAAGAATGTTTTCTAAATAAAATTTTCCCCTTTTCGGTAGTAACTTTACACGAACATTTTTTTTTTTAATAAAATTTTTCTCCTGTAGTCTTGAGGCTTGAAGCTCTCTTTCTCTTTTGGGCAGGGACAAAAATCTCTAAAAAGATCCTTCAAAAGGGCCTTTGGGGGAATAGCTTTGGCTCGAAAAATTTTAACCCTTTTTATGTGAATTGGATCTGCCGACGGCCGGGAACGCCACCAAATTTCACCTTCATCCCCTCCATGTCTCTTCGATAAATCTTTAAAACCAAACATTGGGGGAATTGGAATGGGGAATTCTTCCCATGTTGCACTGGGCTACGTGCTGAAACCCGGTTTTGGAAAAAAACAAAAATTTTTTTTTTGTTCTTTTTTTGAAAACCCAAAAATGGTTTTCACTACAAAAATAAACAATATTCATGATGATCTCTCGACTCCCCCAATCATGGGTATGGCAAACGGCATTGAAGCCCTTTTTTTTGTTTCCCCCAAAAGCGTTAAAACCGTTTGAACAAGAAAAACAAAAATTTAAAGTGGCGCCCCATGGTTATCTTTGGGCACCTGGTTTTTAATCAAAATATAGCTTTTTATTTTTCTTAAGGTCGGTTTAAAAAGTTCGTCGGGGTTTTTTTTAAGTTTTTGAAATACCCAAAACATAAAAAAAATTTGTTGGGTGATTTTTTACTTTTCGGGAGCATGCTGAGGGTTTTAGCAAAATTTATTCGGAAAAAAGATTAACATCAGGGCCCTGCACTTTTAAACACAGAGGGGCCCGAGGGCAGAATGTTCACCTGTTCCCCGAGAAGGGAGGTATCAATTGCGCATGGTTGGGGAGAAAAGTACGATAAAAATGGCCCGAAATAAATAAAAGAAATAACAAAAAAAAAAAAATAGATAAATTAAACATAGACCCAAAAACTAGGGCAAGACTAAAAAGATAAAACCCTATCAAAAATTTAAACATTTTTAAAATTTTGGGCCCCTAATTTAAAACCCTAAAACTAAAAATTTCCAAAAAAGATAAACCCAAAAAAAATGTTTGAAAAAAGTAGTCCCCTTTTCTTTTATATAAAATGGATAAATCTGGGGTATTTACATATTATGGCCCTTTATAATTAAAAAATATACGGTTGCTAGAAGAAAATTTCCCAATTGGGGGAGTTTTTGGAAAACACGTGAAAAAAATGTTTTCCAAGCCACACCAAAATTACCCGATGAAAAAACTTTTTTTAGGGGCCCGTTTTTCGAACCCGTTAGTCTGACTTCAGTGGTAGGTAAATTATTGGAAACTGTTATTTCAAAAAAAACATTTTTGAGAGCATTTATAAAAGCATTTGTTTTTTTGGGGGACGGGAAAAAAAAATGGGTTTTGGAAAGTTTATGAGACCGGGAGATAAATGATGGGGGTTTTGATAATTTGTTTTCAAAGGGGCTTTAGTAAAGGGCATTCGCAAAGGGGACCAAAAGAGAGACTTTTTTAATAAGGTTTTTTGGCACATGGAATAGATGGGGAAAGGTTTTTCGTTGGATTTGATCTTTGGGTAAGTTTAGGCAAACAAAAGGGGTTTAAATTAATGGTTCTAAATCGAAATGGGGGGGAAATAACAAGTGGGGTTTCCCCAGGGTCTTTTGGGAACCCCTTTACTTTTTTTTTATTTTCATCCAAAGACTTGAAAACCCCTTGGGGGTAAAATTTACCGGGGAGTTTCCGGGGGGGGTTTGTTTCAGAGACACGATTATTTTTTTCTTGGGCCCAAAAATAGGTTTCTTTTCCTAATGGAGATAGTTTTTTTTTTGCGCAAACCCCTTAAAAAAAAAAAAAAAAAAAAAAAAATGAAAACCCCAAACCAAAAATTAACCACAAGGGGCCAAATAAAACCTAACCTTATAGGGTTTTATTTTTTAAAACCCAAAAACCCCGATTCAGTGTTTTTTTAATGGAAACGGTAATATAAAATTCGGATTTATTTTATATTTTTTTATGGGTTTGCGCAAAATAAAACTATCTCCATTAGAACAAGCACCTATTGTAGGCAGTGGCGTCACCGCGGGGGGGCTAAGGGGGGACTTAGCCCCCCCCAAGTCAAGGACTCAGCCCCCCCAAAATTGCTGCTAGTAGCCTGCTACCCAAAAACAATAAAAAGGAATATTTATCCAATTTTCCATGCCAGTGGGAGCCAGGGTAAGGCAGTGGGAGGCAGGGTTAACACAGGACGGGAGGCAGGTTAACACAGTGGGAGGCAGGTTAAGGCAGTGGGTGGCAGGGTAACACAGGACGGGAGGCAGGTTATGGCAGTGGGAGCCAGGGTAAGGCAGTGGGTGGCAGGGTAACACAGGACGGGAGGCAGGTTAACACAGTGGTAGCAGGTTAAGGCAGTGGGAGCTAGGGTACAGGCAGTGGGAGCCAGGGTAAGGCAGTGGGAGGCAGGGTAAACACAGGACGGGAGGCATGTTAACACAGTGGTAGGCAGGTAAAGGCAGTGGGAGCCAGGGTAAGGCAGTGGGAGGCAGGGCAACACAGGACGGGAGGCATGTTAACACAGTGGTAGGCATGTAAAGGCAGTGGGAGCCAGGGTAAGGCAGTGGGAGGCAGGGTAACACAGGACGGGAGGCAGGTTAACACAGTGGGAGGCAGGTTAAGGCAGTGGGTGGCAGGGTAACAACAGGACGGGAGGCATGGGTAACACAGGACGGGAGGCAGGTTAAGGCAGTGGGAGCCAGGGTAAGGCAGTGGGTGGCAGGGTAACACAGGACGGGAGGCAGGTTAACACAGTGGTAGGCAGGTTAAGGCAGTGTGAAGCTAGGGTAAGGCAGTGGGAGCCAGGGTAAGGCAGTGGAGGCAGGGCAACACAGGACGGGAGGCATGTTAACACAGTGGTAGGCAGGTAAAGCAGTGGGAGCCAGGGTAAGGCAGTGGGAGGCAGGGTAACACAGGACGGGAGGCAGGTTAACACAGTGGTAGGCAGGTAAAGGCAGTGGGAGCCAGGGTAAGGCAGTGGGAGGCAGGGTAACACAGGACGGGAGGCAGGTTAACACAGTGGGAGGCAGGTTAAGGCAGTGGGTGGCAGGGTAACACAGGACGGGAGCAGGGTAACAACAGGACGGGAGGCAGGGTAACACAGGACGGGAGGCAGGTTAAGGCAGTGGGAGCCAGGGTAGGCAGTGGGTGGCAGGGTAACACAGGACGGAGGCAGGTTAACACAGGACGGGAGTCAGGTTAAGGCAGTGGGAGCCAGGGTAAGGCAGTGGGAGGCAGGGTAACACAGGACGGGAGGCAGGTTAACACAGTGGTATGCAGGTTAAGGCAGTGGGTGCCAGGGTAAGGCAGTGGGAGGCAGGTTTAAAACGGCTTTTAGTTACTTTATCATGATCATGTACTTATTCTCTTTAACTACAGTATCCCATGTACCTGTTTTGTGCAATAAGGGAAATACCTTGAATATATTGTATGTTTATATTTATACTAGCCGCAAAGCCGCCCTCCGGGCGGACTTTTTGGCTAGCTCCTGCGGAGGGCTATTGGTGGGCCTTCGGCCCACCAAACACAGCTTTCTGGAGAGTGTGTTTGGTGGGCCGAAGGCCCACCAAACACAGAATCTCCAGATAGCCCCTTCTAACTTTCCTGAAATCAGGATGTAGAAATGTATGTATTAACAGCCTTACCCATCACCCCCACACCATTCACTCACCCATTACTGTACACCCCCCACCCTTTCCTCACCCATTACCCATCACCACACACCCATTCACTCACCCATTACCCATCACCTCCCACCTATTCCCTCACTCATCACCCATCACCCCCCACCCCATTCACTCACCCATCACCCCACACCCATTACCCCACCCATTCACATCACCCCTTACCCATCACCCCCTATAATCAAGGTTTCTCAATTTCACAACCCACATTTATTTTTACAATTCTCGCTAATAGGCTGCTAAAAAAAAATAAAAAAAAATGATCGGATCATCTCATAAGTGGGCTTAAAGGTTTTCCCCTGGTCAAGCTGGTTCCAAAAACTGTGCCATATGATGGGTTGGGGCACGGGGGGCGGCACCTATCGCGGACACACACACACACACACACACACACACACACAACACACACACACACGCACCCCACTTTTTCTTATATTATTATAGAAATTTTTTTTTATTATCAAGATAAAACCTTTCTGAGAAACAGACCAAAAACATACATTGTGCAATTCCTTTGTGTTTGTTAGTGGGAGAGAGAAAAATGGCAATTTATTATTTGGATAAACGAATAAAATTTTCTTAAAATTATAAAATTAGTAATAGGTATGATCATTTGGTAAANCAAAACTAAATAATTACATTATGGATCGCTGAAATTTAATATCGGCCCAGTTTGGCAAGTAAGGATCGGCACCTCATTAAAATATAAAACAGAGATGTCTTAAAGACAAGTAAGTATAATACGTAGAGCCAACATTTGTGTCAGCTTAGCGTGGAGACCTTGTTTTTAAGATTTTCCAGGTTAGTTTTGGTTTCATTAAAACCTAAAAGGTTAGGTTAGGTTTCATTAAAACCTATAAAACCCTGACTTATTTCTCCCGGCCAAGTGTAAGTGCTTTTTCTGATGGAGATACAGTGTTTTAATGGAAACGGTACCATAAAATTCGGTGATGATTTTTTTTTTTTTTAACTTTGGGTTTGCGCAAAATAAAACTATCTCCATTAGAAAATGCACCTATTGAAGACCAGGAAAAAATAGTCGGTGTCTCTGAAAACGACCGCGAAGTCATCATCCATTATTATCAAATTGCTGAGTTAGGTTACGTTTAGTTTAGGTTAGGTTAGATTTAGGTTATGTTAAGGTTTGGTTTAGGTTATGTTAAGCTTAGGGTAGATTTGGATTAGGTTATGTTGAGTTATTTAGGTTAAAAAAAAACTAATTTGATGGTGCGCGATGTTGGTGGTTGGCACCGCCAACTCCTGCGGAATATTTACCGTTTGGTTTAGGTCAACCTCGAGCCTGACAATTCTAACCTGTTTCATAGTGTAGATTTCTTCATACTGAGTCTTTTAAACCCAATTTCCCATGGCGCAATTGAATTATAATGCTGATACATATACTACCTAGAATCTAGTTCTTTCAACCAAAAACTGTTAAGTTAGGTTAGAGGTGGGGTTTGGTATATTAAAAGATGATATCAAGAACAAATAAGAAAATTATCAAGACTACGGCAGTGGGAAGAGAAATAGAGTTATATGGATATTGTTCCATGGCTATAAATAAATCACGACTTATTCAATTTTTTTTACATTTATTTTTAGTGAGCCTACTCTAAATCACTTTTATTCTCAACATGATACCATTCTTCAACAGTTTGGTGGAGGATGCACTTCAATCTGTATCACGATACATGATATCAAGGCAGGAGGAACATGACCACCTCAAAGAGTGAATAATAACACACTCGTGACTTGTCATGCACTGATCGCCGTATTTTTTTCAGTGTTGCTTGATATTACATCTCCCACTAGTCTGTCACATATATAATCCCTTCTCGGTCCAAGCGGTATCGCTTGATTAGTTATGTATCAACAAGTTCGTCCAGTACATCTCTCCTGTCACGAAAAGTTCTCAGGAGTGGGTGGAGCACTCCATGTTTACGTCTTAGGACGAGTCTTAGCCGCCGCCCTGCTCGCTAGGACACCTCACCCCCTGTCCTAGCCAAACATCGAAATTAGGACGAGTCTTAGCGATTTAGGATGCGCTCGAAATTATTTAGGACGCCGGCCGCCATATTTAAGACTCGAGTGAGTCTAAGACGAATCCTAAATCTCTATAAGTATGGGCCCTGGCACCTACTTAAAAACGTCCAAATTATCGTAAAAAAAATTGAGACCAAATACTTGCATATACTATAGCCGGAGTACAATATAGTGTACGTGACCTAGATTCTAATTATATGCAAACTCCCCCTCACATTCCTGTAAGAGTGGTAGGAGAAAGATATACCCTGGGGAAGGGGGGGGGGGGCAACTTTCCAGAGAGAGCTCGCACGCGTACGTCTAGTCTCTGAGACGGAAACTGAGACTGAACTTGTAGGGATGTGCAGTTGTGCACCGGTATCCGGTATACCGAAATACCGGTATTTTGGCGTCGGTATTACCGGTATTTTGATTTTCTGGTATACCGGTTTCGGTATTAGTATTGTATCGGTATACCGGTATCGATATATTATTTGGTCGGTATTGGATTTCGGTTGGGTTTTTTTTGTTTGTTTTTCTAGAAACAGACTCCTGACTTGTACCAAGATCAATGAGGCGTTTTCTACGGGGGAGCAAGATAAATTTATCTTGCAAGGCAAGAGATTTCTTGCTGGAGCAAGAGAAATACGTCAGTGAAGTGCGTCAGCGCTCGGCTGACGTGACGATGCTTTCTGCTTCAATAAAAGAATGACAACAGTGTACTTTCGACAAAATCAATTACACTTTCTTATTTTAATGTCTTATCATAAATCTTTGAATCAAATAAGGGAGGTTGCGGCGTGTAATTAAGGATAATATAATCGTCACAGCTGTATATATTGCTTTATATGCATTCGAACAACTGGAGTTAGAGACTGGAATGTGTGACTTGTCAACAAACGAAAATCAACAACTTCACACACCTCACTCTTACCCGCTTTGCTGACAATACCATTGGATTAAGAAACATTGAGACCATTATCGGATTCCTGAGGAAGTTTTGCATCGCATTAGTATACATTTATAACTGTAATGTAAATACAAGTATACGAAAACAAGGGTTAAGTAAAACGGTGCATAAACATTTTCTCCCACTTGTTTGGCTTCATGATGATCCTTCATCACCTCATTGCTCGGCTACCTCCCACCCTCCCTACTCGCCAGGGTGGCGCGGTTGGTAGAATCACGGACTGGTGTTGCAGAGTCCCTCTGCCATTCGGTCAGCGGTTCGAGTCCATCAAATTCGTCCTGGCGTGGTGGCGCTTTGTATAGTCAAAAACCCTTTGTATTTTGGTACTTGCAAAGTGTCTAGATTGGATCAAAGTATCTTATTTTATCCCTCCCTCCCTCCCTCCCTCTACCCCTGAGGGTAGACCACCACAGAAAACGGACCTTCACCTATCACACAGGCGTCACTATAAAAATCTAGCCTAGCTCACATTTTCATTTTTGTTATTATTATTATTATTATTATTATTATTATTGTTATTATTATCATTATTATTGTTATTATTATTATTATTAGTCTACTATTATTATGGTTATTATTATCATTTTCATTAGTTATTATTATTATCATCCAAATTATTATTATTATTTTATTATTAATATAATTATTTCAAAGGTGTGTTAGGGTACGCCGTATAACAAAAATTCTTTTTCTCAACTTTGGCATGCCAATTTCCTATGTAAAATGGAATTCTAAGACGATTTTATCTCCTTCCATTTTTGGATTTGAGCAATTCTTACTATGCAAAACCGCACTTTTATATTGCACCCTTATCGAATAATGCTTAAATGAGTACGCATGCAGTGTCCGGTTGGTCCTGTTTATTGCATCATGCACCAATATGAGTTCCAAATGACTAGCGTGGTAAGCTCTTTCTGATCAGTTGGTTCATCAGGCACTACATCACAGTGTCACAACCTCTACGTTGGCCTAGAACGTGTCCATCATGTCCTGCTTAGATCTGAAGCAGGGCATGGTCTCCCGGTGGTGGGCCCGAGCCCGGATGAACCCGTCTCTGGCCTGCTGCCCCACCACTGCTGCGCCGCCCTCTGTCACCTGCTTCATGACTCTTGCGGTGTTCTGAGTGTGTATAGAGAACTCCGGAAACCTCGTACGGCTTGACCAGGATCTCCTAGATCTGATCCCCGGACAGTGAACAGGTGAATGCCGGCTCGTGCACCTGGCCAGGCTGCCAGCTGATCAGTGTCTGCAAGCTGGTGGTTGACAAGTTCAGCTTGGGTGTGATGCGAGGTCTTAAGCGGCTATTACACGGGCACTATTCTGCTCAGTGAGCAGATTTCACTGAGCAGTTTTGAGGATTTTGCTCGATGAAAGCCTGTTTGGTTGAGCAAACAGAGAACTACTTCGAAGCTATTTTTGCTCGTCATTTGAGTGAGCAAAAACGTTTTCTGTTATAAAGGACCGAAATTTGGGGAATATTTTTATTCAAATATTTTTTTTCAAAATAAAAAGTAAATCCTCTACTGCCCGACAAAAAGTTACTATTACTTATTTTCCAAAAATCCAAAATATAACCTTAACCCAGTTTAAAAAACTTAAAAAGAACTACCTCAATTCCAAGAACCTACCTAACCTTTAACGGTATACACACCATTTGGGTTTCCCCACATTATACTTTTAAAAGGTCAAACTAAAACCTTTAACCCAGTTTTTCTACCAAAACAACCCGTTTTCTCTCCCTTTAAAACCCCGTACCCCTACCACCACCAAAAGGGTACCCCCAATTCCCAAGAACTACTCGGGGGGGATTACAATTTTAAAACAAAAAACCTTTTTCCAAACAAAAAATTTTTCTTATTTGGAATTGAATTAAAAAGGTTTTATTTCTAACGGGTTTTTTAAAACCGGGGGCACGTAACCTTTCGTTAATCTGGCGAGTGTAGAAACAAAGGGGTTTTTAGCTAAAAACCTTTTTTGGGAATAAAGGCAGATCGCGGGCTTTTTAAACACACCAACTTTTTTGGCTTTGGGGGGTCCTTCACCCCTTTTTTTTTTTTCTTCCCCTAAGCCACAACCGGGAACGGCGGAAAAAGGGGTTTTTTAAAGAAAATATGGTTTAAGGCCCCCCCCAAAAATCCAAAGTTTTAAAAAAAAATTACCAATTTACCACAAATATTAACTCCTCCCCTAACTTAAACCACAAAGGGGGAATAACCAACCAACTTCCCAAAATAAAAAATAATAAAAAGTTTAAAAAAAATTAAACCCAAAGTTATCCCCTAACCTTAAAAAAGTTACAAACCAATTAACCCAAAAAGTATCCTAACCAAAATAACCTCCTAAACAAAAGTATATAACCTTAAAAACAAATCCAACCTCCCCCCCCCGTAACCAACCAACCACCAACCTTTAAACCCACAAATTATAACCTAAAAACCCTTACCACAAATTACCAACCTACCTAATTTAACCACAAAGTTATTTTAACCTAACCTAACCTTAAACAAAGATATCTTAAAACCCAAAGAACCTAACTAACCTTAACCCAAGTTAACCTAACCTCCAACCTAACAACTTCCGGGATTTAGAATTTTTTGGGGCCCCTCCCTTTTCAAGCGCCTGTGGTTACCGGCTACCCACCTGGAATTTTACGAGTAAAAAACTACAATAAGTGCGGTAGTTCTTTCGTAAAACCCGGGAAAGGGTGAGTTCCAAAGTATTTCCCTTTTTTTTTTTGGGCCTAAAATAGGTGCTTGTTCTAATGGATTTTATTTTGCGCAACCCCCACCCCCCCAAAAAAAAAAAAACATGTAATAATGAAACCAAACCAAACCTTATGGGTTTTTAAATAAACTTACCTAACCTTAAATTTTTTAATAAAACCAAACCTAACCAAAAGGTTTTAAAAACCAAACCCAAACCTTATGTTGTAATAAAACCCTAACCAAATTTTAACCAAAAAGTATATTTTTTTTTTTTTTTTTTTTTTTTTTTTTTTTTTTTTGCGAAAAATAAAGCTATCCATTACAACAAGCACCGCTTTTAGGAAGCGCTATGATCATTTGTATCTTACCCACTCAGGTCTTATGCTTTTTTGCTCATAAAAACCAGATCCCCGGAAATAGTTTCGTTGAGCAGCTCAGTGAAATCGCTCAGTGACAGCTGCTCATTTAGCAAAAAAGTGCCCGTTTAATACGCCTTTACACTGGTGTCCCCATACTCCTCGCCACCCTCACTTAAAAATCTGGGTTAGGCAAACCCTGGTCGCCCTCTGACTCGCCTCGGGAAAGGGGAGGACCTTCTGAGTGTGCGAACCATGCTCCTTCCGCACGTAAAATTTTACAGCTTTTGGGACCTTCTTGGGCTGCGACCCTCAGTCTGAGCTGCGTGAGGAGTGCTTGGGGCCGCCCCTCTAGTCTGTGTGAACCTTGATGTCGTATAGGTTTGAAGTCCCCTGCACAGTATTTGACTGGGTTTTCCCGGGGGTTTTCGTCTTTCCAGTCAGTCCTGCTTTCGGGTCCACATGTCACGAGCGACTGGTCTGTGGTGACCATCGGAGGGGGACACCTTGCCACACTTGATCTCCTGCGCTCGGAGGGGAAACGCCCCGTTTCCGCCGGGACCAGCTGGTAGGAGACCTGCGGGCAGGGGACATTTTGACCAGGATATACCCCGGTATCCCCGTGAGATCTTCACCGCCTGGCACTCCTCTAACTCTCGTTGTACTGCATCTCATTCACGCGGGCAGCAGACTGCAGACGGGACCCTTGGGAAAGACAAATCGAACCATTTAGACGGGTTCCCCTCCGAATTTTCCCCTCAGGATAGCTGGTACTCGCGAAATGGAGGAGTTTCATCCGGTAAAGCAATGTTAGAGGTCTTGGGGGACAAAACGCCCCTAAACCCTATTCTAAAACTTTAAATGGTAATGCCGACTTGCTTAAATGCTGAAGCTTGGGCGTTTAAATCCGATATCTAGTGGGCCATTTTGGGTTAGATTAGAAGATAGGGTTCTGTCAGATGGGGTAGGCCCGCGATGCTGGTATAAGGTGGGCAGGGGCAACTCGTTTGTGGCAACAGCATATCTCCAGAAAGCTTGCGTCCCAGTATTTTTCTCCAATGGGCGTGATACTACCCCTTCCCACCCCGTGTTGGCCCTAGTTGAGTCCCTTTTGCGTACGATCAGTGATCGGGGGGGTCGTATGTCCCACAATCTAGAGACCCTGAGCCACCTTGAACGCAGGCTTCTCATGGCCCGGGTCCTCTGGTACAAAGTGCCAAGGTCCCTTTCCCAATGGCTCCTATGTCACTGACACTCTCCCCCCCGATCAACCTTGGGTGCGTTTCCCATACTTGGGGCCCATCCCCCTGGTCTTTTTTCCCCCCCCTTGTAACCCCAATCCAACTTTTTTGAAACCCTGGTGCCCCCCCTGGTCAAGGTCCTTGGCGTCCATGGCATCCTGCCTGGCCCTCCTCAGCTTGTTGGGATCGCAGACCAGGTACGACATGTCTGGAAGAGTGGCCGTCACGATAAGGACGGGAGGAATCCAAAGCCAAGGAGCCACCAGTGGGGGGAACGTCAAACCCGGATGCTGCCAGCCCAGGTTCCGGGACTGGCTTGTGTTTCTTTTTTGCAGCTGGCCTGCCCAAAGTACTGCATCAAAAGGGGGTCCGGGGACCCCAGCCTTCCCTAGCAGTCGGTCTACCAGTAGGGCCTCCTGTTCCCGCCTTTTTCCCTCTGAGGGCAGGGTAACGACTCCTCCGCCCATCCTCAAAATCTGGTGATCTTCAGCCTGGCCCAGGAACATCTGCTCCTCAGCTCAAAACGTCTGACCTTTTCATCTTTGTTCTGCTTCTTCACTTAGCCTTCCTTTCCAACTGCTTTCTCTTTCTATCGTCTCTTCTTTTCTACCCCTGTCTCTCATTGCACTCTCCCCCCCAAAATTGATCCTCTGGTATAAAGCCACTCCAGGGCTAAAGTAGAGACTTTGCTGGCCGGGGGGATAAAAACTGCACGTGTCTCTCCTGGCACACTGGGGGTTGGGGGCTGGGGTTCCTGGTCCTTTCAGAGGAAATCGGTGAGGGGAGGCCGTTATGTCAAACAGCCTGTCCATATTCTTTTCCAGAATTCCTTTACTGCCTTTTTGCTCTGTCCTCATCACTTACTAACCTTCTTCCAAAATTATCTTTTCCTTCGGGCCGGGGCCACTGGTCCGTTTAGAAAAAAATTTTTTCCTTTTTTTACCCCCTGCAAGGTTTCCCATGCTTTTTTTACCTGGAAAAGCCGAAAATCACAAATATTTTGAGCTAAATGTCAGGAACCTTTGCCCATTGGCCTCAAGATTTAAGCCCCCCACATAGAAAAGCGCCAATTTTTTTCCTTCCGCCAGACTTTTTTTCACCTTAACTTTTGTTACAAATTTGGGGTAGAAAACAAATTTGGGTACAAATTGAAGATTTTTAATATTTTTCGAAAAAAAAAATCCCAAATAAACTTTAAAAAAAAAAGACACTCATACCAGAAAAAAAGAAAATTTTCTGAAAATTTCATATAAATTTTATAACTATTCAATCTTACATCAAAAATGTGTGACAGACTCTAAAACTTTTTCAAATGGGAGAAAACTCTATTTCTATTCTATACATTTTTTGTTTAATGGGTTTAATTTTCGACTTTTCCAGTCAAAAAACATTGGAAAACCCTGCGGAGGGTATAAAAAAGGGGAAAAAATTGTTTTTTTTAAAAGGGTTGTGTGTGTTTTGTGGGGGAGGGAACCTGGGAGCCCTTGGTGATGTCCTGGGCATTTTGTGTGGTGTGTTGTGTTGGTGTGGTGGTGTTTGAGAGGAAACCCCGGGGCCCTGGTGTGATTCCTGGCAGGGTGGTGGTGTGTGGTGTTGTGAGGGGGACCCTGGGAGCCCGTTGGGATGTCTTGGCAGGTGTGGTGTTGTGGTGTTGTAGGGGGAACCCTGGACCCTGGGTGTGTCCTGGCAGGCTGTGTGTGTGTGTGGTGTTTTTGAGGAGGAACCCTGGAGCCCCGGTGGTGATTTCCTGGCAGGCTGTGGGGTTGTGTGGGTCCACACACCACACCCTCCAGGACATCGCCACAGGGGTCCCCCGGGGGCCCCCTCCAACACCACACACACACACAGCCCGCCGGAATCACCCCGGTCCGGGGGTTTCCTCCCAACAACAAAACCCCACAACACACGCCTGCCGGAAAACACCAACGGGCTCCCAGGGGTTCCCCCTCCAAAACCACACACACACCAGCCCCGGCCGGGGCATCCCCCAGGGGTCCCAGGGTTCCTCCTCCAAAACCACACAAACACACACCCACACACCTGCCGGGGCACACCACCGGCTCCCGGGTTCCTCCTCACCCAAAACCCCCACTGACCTGTTCAGAAAAAATTTTTTCCTATTTTTATACCCTCCTGACGGGTTTCCCAAAGCTTTTTTACCGGAAATCGAAAAATTACAACCTTTAAGCCAAAAAGTATAAAATAACAACAAGTTTTCTGCCACTTAAAAAAGTTTTTTGAGTCTGTCACCATTTTTTGATGTCAAGTTGTAATTTTATGAAATTTTTAAAGAAATTTTCAGAAAAATTTTTCTTTTTTTTTTTGTATGATTGTCTTTTTTTTCTTGAATGTTTCTTGGATTTTTTTTTTCAGAAAAAATTTAAAAATGCTTCAAATTTTATACCCAAATTTTTGTTTTATCCCAAATTTTAAAAAAGTCTCAGGGGGAAAAAAAGCTGGCGGGAAAGGGAAATTAAGGGTTTTCTCCCCTCCGGGGGTTAAAATCTTGAGGTCCAATGAGGGAAAAGTTCCCTGACTTTTAGCTCAAAAAGGTTGTGATTTTCGGCTTTTCCCGGGCAAAAAACATGGGAAACCCTTTCAGGGGGGGATAAAAATAGGAAAAAAATTTTTTTCTAAAAGGTCTACGGACCATCAATAAACAAACCCCTGGGGGTGCAAAATGGGCGTTTGATTTCCTTTTCCCTGGCAAACCCATGGGGGGCAGATCCTTCGATGTCGTCTCACTGGGTACCCCCGCTTGTCAACACCCCCCCGGGTCCGCTGAGTTCTTTTGGGGAAGGATTCCCCTCTTTATCACGCCGCGATACGAGGCACCTCACTCTCAGCAACTCTCGCCCCCGCCAAAAAGCGGCCAACTTTGGGTCCAACTCTGTCTAGTTGCGGGGTTCCCCCCTTGGTTTACAAGGGGAAACGATCAGAAATTTATGATAGGTGCAAATAACCGTTTCCCCTTTTTGCGGGGGTAACTATTTTTGCATATAAATATAAAAGTCCTTTTTTTATAGCAAAAGTCCAAACCAAAAATTAAAAAGGCAACCCCCTTTAAAAAATTTAATTTTACATAAGAAAAAAACCCCGCCAATTCGAAATAAACTATATTTACTTTTTTATTTGACCCACGGCGTACCCTAATGCTAGGGTATAAATGACAAATTTAAAAAATACACCAGAGGGGCGACCTACAATAAGTCGCAGTTAGTTTTTTTTGAGTGTCCCCCCCGCCGTCTCGTCGCCGAAAAAAAAGGTATAAAAAACAGCATAAAACAACACTGAAACAGGGTAGATTATCGTCATGATATAAACTGTACTGTGTATCATCTTTTAGTGGCATTAAAAACATAGTGTGCTATAAATTTGTAATATTTTTGGGGCTGGCTTTTTGCAGCTGGGGACTAAATGTTATCTACGGGGGGTATCGAGGTCTTGGGGATTGATTGAAATGATCGCGTGTGGTCTGAAAGAGGTTTATAAACGATCGCCGGGGCTGAGTAGACTTCGGGGCGGGATGTGGATCGCGAGGGGGGGCGTGAAAAAAACATTTTGCCCCCTTCACACTGCCGATTTTGGGGCCACGACAACCCTGACTTTCGGGTTTGACAATCGCTCCCACGCTCCCCAAAAATGGGGGGATGTGTTTTTTAAAGTCTTGGTGTCGGGTAGTAATTTGCCGACGGGCGTCAAACCCTTTTGGGACATTCGTCCAACATTGCCAGTGGCAAATATCTCAAGACGAGTCTTAAAACCGGGCTTTTTTTTAGCTGCCCATGCCCACGACAACCACGACTCTCCGACCGATTGGCCCGCAAACGCAAAAAATCTTGGGGGCAGCATGCGCGGTCGAACTATCGGCAAGATTCTGTGAAGTGGTTTTCCGACCTTGGCCCAACAGTTGCCAAGGGTTTGGCCGACGGTCTTTCCCCACGGTCTTCCCGACTGTCTTGGGGGCAGCCTTGCCAATTGTCGCCGAATTACCTAAATTTTTCTTCAAAAGGATATTTTGGCCGCAGACATCTGCCCAGCATTTGGGTACAAAAAAGCTAGAAAAGTATTACAGACACGTCTGTACCGACAGGAGAAGAAAAGTCTGGTTAATTCGGCGACAGTTAGCAAGGCTGTCACCAAGACAGTCGGGAAGACCGTAGGGAAGACCGTCGGCCAACTCCTTGACAACTGGTTGGCCAACGCTCCACAGACAGTCTTGCCGACAGTCGGCGACTGTCTGCATGGCTGTCGTCAAGACCGTCTGCGACTGTCGGTCAATCGGTCGCAGAGTCGTGGTTGTCGTAGACATGGCGCCAGTTCAAAAATTGACCAGTGAGACTTGTCTTAAGACTAACTGTTGCCAATCAGTTGCCAGCATGTCGGCGACATGCTGGCAACTGATTGAACGAATATCCCAGACAGGCGACGACCGTCGGAAATCATACTAGCCGATACCAAGACACCAAAAAAACATCCCCCCATTCTTTGAGCGTGGGAGCCGACTTGTCAAATCCGAAAGTCGCTGGGTTGTCGTGTCCCAAATCGGCACAGTGCGAACGGGGTTTTACTATCATTATCGTTGCTATTGTCACTGTTATTACATCATCATTATAGTATTATAACTAATAACGGCATAAAGATTATTATTAGTAGTAGAGGTAGTTAGTTGAAGTAGTAGTGGGGATGGTGGTGGCGGTAATAATAGTAGTGGTAATAGAAATAGTATAGTTGTAACATTAGTAATGAAAGAAGTCGAAGTGGTAACAGAAGTAGAAGTAGAAGTAGTAGTAGTAGTGGTAGTGGTAGAAGTAGTATAGTAGTAGTAGTTTGGGCTAGTAGTAGTAGTAGTAGAAGCAGTTATAGTAGTAATAGCAGTAGTAGTAGTAGTAACCATTATGCACAACCCTCAATGACAAAATCAGAAAAAAGAAAATTACCTCATCAGTTTCTTATCCCTCTGAGGCATTATTAAACTTAAGCTAACACATAACTTACGAATAATAAAATAAAATGGCTTAATATACGTGAATATAATCAATTAAGAAAAAAATCGTTTGAAAGAACAAATGATGACATGATTTTTTATAATCTGCTTATTTTTACCTTTATTCCTCCTAACGCAGCCGTGCTTTTTCAGGTGCAGCGGTCGCGGCGAGAATGGACGTGGGCGGAGGCGCGGGCGTGGCGGGAGTGGCGGGCGGCTCAGGAGGCAGAGGTGCGACAGCGACGAGCGCATCTCACCACCCTGGGCAGGGATGCTCGAAAATCCCTCGTAAGGGACAACTTACGAGTGTATTGGCTACAATAACCTTACGAGGGTGGGCTGAGGGAGATGCTCGTACCGAGCCGTCACTCCCGTACGGTTATCGGTGGCCTCTGGGTGGGGAATATAGGGATATTCTAGGGATATGTGTGGGAAAATTCTGCTAACCAATCACAGAGCAGCGCCTCGCATGACGCGGCTTTATCTAGCCAATCATCATGCTCTCAGCTGTCAGGGAGCCCGATAAATAAATTTTAAGACAATTCAAATGCCGCTGTTTTGCTAAAATCTGCCTCTTTCGGAAATCGTCCCGCGGAGGCTTATTTAACCTAAATAACTCTACAAAACTTAACACAAACCTATTATAAACCTTACCTAACCTAAACCAGACTAAACATAACTTAACCTAAACCAAAAAAACTATATTTGCCGGTGTTGAGCTAAGATCGGCTGATTTCCGAAATAGGTCCGATTTTAGCTCACTATCGCCAGAATGTTACGATAATACATAGCTGCCATATTAGCCTTTCAGCGTAATATTTTCCCACTGATTACTACAGAGACGTAACCAGGGTATACCTTGATGCGCTGATCATAAGTTCGAGTCCCGCGTGCCCGAAATTAGTATCTATAGACCACTGCTGGCCCGCGCCGTACGTATGCCGTATCCGTGGCCCTGGCGGTACTCTGTTATAGTGGACGAGAACTGCGTGTTCGCTCTAGGTCAGACAAGACACACGGGGGGGCTAACACCTCACTGTGACACACGTGACACTTGTGTACAAGGATAGTATAACTTTATAATATCCTTGCTTGTGTGTATACGTGCGTGTGTACTATAGTACGTCAGACATTTGATACCACCACCACCACCGGATCATTATAGCGGCCAAACTTGCATGATGAACTATACGTTTTGATTCAAGAAGTCGACCGATATATATATTTAATATATAGGTTTGCCCTGATATGAATTTATTACAAGTATAGGTATTGTATGTTAAATATGATATTTATGGAGTCAATGATGCAATAAACACATCACATTTCAAACAGGCAAGTATGAAATGGCTCTATAATACACAATTAACATAAAATATAGTGATACAACTTGTAATTTATTGTTTATTGATGTCTTGTCGCTTCAAATTTCACTCTCTTAGGGAGTTAAGGGTGTTCCCGACCACCCTTAGCCTCGCGGTCCCGTAGCAAGTGAGAAAACGGTTTGAGCATCTCCCTTAGAGGCGCTACGAGGTAAAAGTCCCTTAGGGTAATACTTACGGGCCCGTAACTCTTTCGAGCATCTCCCCCCTGGTCTTGCAGCTGGAACGCATCACGCCCACCATTACCGTGAGCAGGCAGGGAAAGGGTGGAGGGACGGGCGGGGGTGCTAAGGAACCTACGGAGGGAAGGCATGGAGGAAGGGCAGGCCTTGGAGGGGCACAAACGCAGGATGTGAGGGATTACAGACATGGAGGAGTGAAATTGTTGACTTAAGGTGAAGGACACATAAAAGACGCGATACTAGGAAGGAAGTACACTTAACACCAGGCTTTAGCAAGAATGTACGTAAGTAAAATAAATAAATTTATAATTTTAATAATTTAATAATTTAATAATTTCTACATTAAGTTAAGAGGGATTTTTGGTTTCAATATAATATATTGAAACCAAAAAATCCCTCTTAACTTAATGTAGAAATTATATCATTAATAAGTAAATGATAAATATATGGCATTTAATATATATAGCAGGATTTTTTTTTATCATAAATGACCCAAATAGCTTAAGAAACACATAAATATACACAAAAATACAGAGAATATTTATATGCCTGTAAAAAACAATAAGCCTCACAAACAAACAGATATGAACGAAAATCGAAAAAGCTCAAATAAGGATTTTCAGCGGTTTTTTTATTATTTTGATTTGTTTCCTATCGTTTCCGGTATAGGTTCCTTGCACTGACGTCACGATCTAGCCAAATGCCGCGATTGCCGTCCCTCGGCGCTCTGATTTTCTAGGTGGAGGACCAACAGCTGGTCGGCGAGGCTGAAGATGTCAAAAAAATATGGTAATTTTCCCCTACCAAATACATGTTTATCAGTATAAATGATATATTGTTATCTTTGGAAATGTCTGTTCTATACTATTATCACATAAAACACAGTAAAACAAACTAAAGAAATGCCATTATGAGACTGAAGAAATATACATGAACTTAATATGCACTTAAACTCGTCGCCATTTAAAATTTTGCGAGACAATTTATAACATTGAGCATATCAATAGACCCGTAAATTACCCGATTGATGATGTTATTTATTTAGTTAACTCTAATTTATGCATGGTGCTAATTCATTTATCAGAAAACGAAATATATCAATGGAAAGCTAATACAATTTCGCTTGTATTGATACGAGCCGCAAAGCCGCCCTCCGGGCAGACTTTTTGGCTAGCTCCTGCGGAGGGCTATTGGTGGGCCCACCACCTGTGTTGGGTGGGCCTTCGGCCTATGTTTGGTGGGCCTTCGGCCCACCAAACACAGACTCTCCAGATAGCCCCTTCTAACTTTCCTGAAATCATGGATGTAGAAATGTATGTATTAACGCCAACCCATTCACATCACCCCCAACCCATTCACTCACCCATTACCCATCACCCCCCACCCATTCACTCACCCATTACCCATCACCCCCCACCCATTCACTCACCCATTACCCATCACCACACACCCATGCACTCACCCATTACCCATCACCCCCCATCTATTCCCTCACCCATCACCCATCACCCCCAACCCATTCACTCACCCATCTCCCCACACCCATTACCCATCACCCCACCCATTCACTCACCCATTACCCATCACCCTACATCAAGGTTTCCTCAATTCTCGCAACCCACTTTTTTTTCACCATTATCGCTAATAGGCTGCTAAAGAAAAGAAGAAAAAAAGTGATCGGATCATCTCATAAGGGGGCTCAAAACCTTCCCCTGGTCAACCTGATTCCAAAAATGTGGTATATGATGGGATTCCGCCACGGGGGGCGGAACCTATACTACACACACACACACACACACACACACACACACACACAGACACACATACACACACACACACTATCGCTTATATTATTATAGATGTATCCATGTTATAATACGTCTTGTAAAATTTTTAATTGCGTCGAGTTTAAGTGAATATTAAATTAAGTTCATGCATATTTCTTCAGTCTCATAATGACATTTCTTTAGTGTGTTTTACTCTGTTTTTATGTGATAATATTATAGAACAAACATTTCCGAAGATAACAGTATATCATTTATACTGATAAACATATATTTTGTTGGGGAAAATTACCATAAGCGGGCAAATACAGGCGGCTAGTGGAGTTTGTTGGTCCTCCACGCTCGCAGCTCCCGCGTCTGTCGCCTGCACAACGCGGGCTGTGAGCCTGTGACGTCACGTGCAAGTAACCTATTATGTAATTATGGGCTTCATAAATTTATTTTGTCGTTTTTGGGACTTGGTCTGGGACTGGGTTTCTTGTCTATATTTTTAATCGGCCTTATTCTTCCTTATAATTGAGGTGAAAAAGGTTGTTTGTGTTTCCAAAGTTATCGTTCACTTTCCATGTACTTGTGTGTGTTTATATGACGTGTATTTCAAGTGTTTTGTGAAGGAAAGCGGCTGATTTAGTGGTTTAGAGCATTAACGTAAATGAAAAACTTTTTTCGACTCTTTTATTTTTACTCCAAATTATGATATGTATTTATTTTTATTTTACATAACTTATTTAATTATATTCTCATATTTTCCTCCGATTTTTAAGGCCTTTGTTAAAATGTTTGATATTCGATGGGGAAAAATGCCCTTTGATTTCGTTATCTTTTTATACCAATATTTCATTGATTTTACATCTTTTTTTTGGTTTCTGAGGATTGCTGTATCCTATATATTATTATGCTACATTTTCCGTGGTAATTTATTCATGACTATGTGTATTTAATGTGTTTTTAGTGAAGGAAAAAAGAAGGTGTTTGGGTCTCGCCCAGTTCTAGGATGACGTCACCAGGCGAAGACGTCACGGTTTGTTGACATCTTATATGTTGACATTTGTATGCTGTATCATGTGTGTGTGTGTGTGTGTGTGTGTGTGTGTGTGTGTGTGTGTGTGTGTGTGTGTGTGTGTGTGTGTGTGTGGGTTTGTGTGTGTGTGTGTGTGTGTGTGTGTGTGTGTGTGTGTGTGTGTTATGGCTGGAAGAGGTTATTTTGTTTCGTTATCAGTGTTATTTTGTTCAATATTTACTTTATATTACGGGATTGTCGATCATTTGAAAGGCTGCCGAAAGGAAAATAAGGAGAATATAATTGCATAAGCCCGAACAGTAAAAACAGGTGAAAAAGGTAGAAAATTGGTTATATTTGATAAAACAAGAGATCAAAGATGATTTATTAGGCATAGACCACTGTAAATCTGGACTGCGCACGGAATATCGGCCTGTTGCACAAGGGCCTGAAGTCGGAGGGCCGCTCGGATTCATATATATATATATATATATATATATATATATATATATATATATATATATATATATATATATATATATATATATTATTATATATATATATACGGATCATATAGACTGGTTTATCAGTATATATGATATACTGTAATCTTCGTAAATGTTTGTTCTATAATATTATCAAATAATAAACAGTAAAACACGCTAAAGAAATGCCATTACGAGACTAAAGAAATATGCATGAACTTAACTCTTCGCCATTTAAAACTTTGCGAGTCAACTTTTATCATGAAGGGTATCAATAGAAGCGCAATTGTATTAGCTTTTCATTGATATATTTCGTTATCTGATAAATGAATTAGAACCATGCAAAAATTAGCGTTACATAAATAAATAAAATCATCAATCGGGTAATTTTCCCGATTGATGAGGTTATTTATTTAGTTAACGCTAATCTATACATGGTGCTAATTCATTTATCAGAAAACAAAATATATAAGTAAATAAATAACATCATCAATCGGGAAAATTACCCGATTGATTATTACTTCTTTTTTTTTTACGCTAATTTATGCATGGTTGGAGGGCGAGGGAGAGGAGGTGGACACGCTCAGGACGCTTCGAGGACAACTTCAACTTGAAGTGGAATTAGCGAGGCAAGACCTTCACCACATCAACACGTTCAAGGTCAGACAATTTCCCGACAAACTATGTAAACAATTAGCCTTGCCATCATCCCTGACACTGGATCATCGATATCACGCCCATAAATACTACTGATGTTTTCTATCCTTTTTATGTAATTACAATAGTCAGACCAAAGGTAGAGATTATAAGAGTTAGAAAGAAAATCTACATAATTTTTTGTTATAGCTACCATTACTGATATTTCAAATACTATTCTAACCATTGTTTTTATACCTACTGTCGCCACAGCTACTCTAACTACTACTACTGATAGTTCAACCACAAACTATTCCAACTATCGTGCTTATATCCACTGTTTCCACAACAGACATAACTGTTATTACCTGCCATGACAGCTAGGTGTTCTTGATTGTACAGGTGGGTCGGGATGTGATATCCGCAGCGGCGACGGACGGATGTGAGCAGCAGGATCCTTCACACATGTATGCCTCTCTTCAGCGCCTTCAGCAGGTAAGCTATGCACCTTATGAAGGTCATATGTTTCCTTCTTTACGTACCATATGTGCTGTTATAGGATGCCACGAGTCCTGTGGTGGAAATGGGTCACTTCAATCCTGACTGTGAGATTGTGGCACGTGGGTATAAGCAGAGCTGGGCACTAAATACATTGAATGTATTTAAATACTAAATACTAAATACATGGGAGAAATGTATTTAAATACTAAATACTATATACATCAATTGTATTTAAATACATTTGTAAATACATTTTAAATATACACAAATTTTAATATGTCCGAAAAAAATTGGATTTCCTTAGATTTTGGGTTTCCTTAGAAATTTCCTTCTCAGGCCAAAATTTCCTTAAAATAAGGAAGTTTCTTTGCAAGTGGAAACCCTGGTTCACTGTAACATCGGGGTTGACAGATAGTTGGGCGGGTTTATGGCCACATTAACTGATAAAAAAGTATTTACATTTTTATATTATGAGTATTTGAATATAATGTATTTAAATACTCATAAAGGTATTTAAATACTCTATTTAAATACATGACAACCAATGTATTTATAAATACATTTCTAGATACACAAATGTATTTAAATACGTATTTAAATACAAATGTATTTCAATACTGCCCAGCTCTGGGTATAAGTCAGCTGTGAAAGAAAATTCAACCCTGAATCAGCTGTAGATTTTTAGTGATACAGCAAATTCTACGTCAGATCTTTAAGTAAACAGACTAACTTTGATTGTAGGTTTAGTGTGGCCAGCCTACAACACCTTCTGCATCACTTTTTTAAACGTAAACAGCCTATATTTTTTACTCACCTCTTCTCTTCCAAATACACAACTTAGATACCTTCGACTACGCCCTTTCTTCCTTCAGCTTCAGAGCCAGAGAGCCGAGGGAGCCACCACCGCCTCTAGCAAGGTGGAGCGTAAACGTTCGACGCTCCCGCCGAAGGTGGCTCACCTGCGACGCAAGTAACGACCTCGCGCTGGAGATTGATGATCTTCAGGCTCAGATGACGCAAGTCAGCCAGAGGTGCACCTGGCCAAACAGGAAGCCAGGTGTGTGACAAGGAGGGAGAGGAAGGGATGGAGGGATGGGGAGAAGGATGCTTTCAGTCGACCTGTCGTCTCCGTGTAGTGAGGTTGTGCTTTGGTTTAGCTCCCAGGATTAGAATGGCTACGTCTGTGATGGGGAGTGTTGTGGAGGCGGAGAGTGAAGTGGTGTTTGTGTTTGGGGCTGGGGTTGAGAGTGGTAGTGTGGTAGGAGTGAAGGAGGCTGAGGTTAAGGGGGGTAGAAGGGTCGAGGGAGAGTGTAGTGAAGGGTGGTGGGTGCGGCGCTTAAGACT
Source organism: Chionoecetes opilio (assembly GCA_016584305.1). NCBI lineage: Eukaryota > Metazoa > Arthropoda > Malacostraca > Decapoda > Majidae > Chionoecetes > Chionoecetes opilio. The sequence goes on along the minus strand of JACEEZ010007273.1, from coordinate 46,762 downwards.
ATTCGGGAGGCGATCGAAGACCTGAAAAGGAGCTTTGCAAGTGATGTAACGAATTGAAAAGCGTTGTGGAAAAGCAGGAATAGAGATACGTTCTCTTAAGTGTGGAGGTGAAGGCCCCAAGTGGAGCGAGTGGAGGGGCACATGCGAGTGATGTGCCTGTAGGGTACCAGAGCGAGAGGGTGACTCAAGCGACTACAAAGGGTTCCTTGAAAGTCACCAGGGATTGGTGTTTGGAAGGTAGTTGATCATGGAGCCCGCCCGCAGGAGAAAAAGGTAAACAATGACCATCTTTTGTGCACGAACTCTTTCAGGTACTCTCGGGGCTGCAAGAGGATGATACAGAGGTTAGGGAGGTAGACGATACATCATTACCCGAAGGTAAAATCTTGGTTGTTGGTGACAGTCAGGTTAGACATCTTGACAGCAGGTTCTGTGACAGAGAAGGGATGCGCATGAAGTCGGTGAGTTACCCAGGGAAGGGGATAGGTTATGTTAGTGACAAGATAGTTGAGTGCATGGCGGACCAAGGGAAAAGCCCATCGTCTGCCTGAGCGCTGGGGGAAATGATGTTGATGTGTAAAAGTGAGGAATTGCTACGGCGGTTCAAGGAAGCTGTGGGTAAAGTTAGGGACAGGGGTGGGTTCCCTGTGGTGGGGTGGTGCCTTCCAAGACGCTTTGTTGACGACATGTGGTACTCCAGGGCTATTGCGGTGAATTGCCGGCGGGCACTTCATTGCAAAGCCAATGGTTGGGCCTTTGTCGCCAGCGGGGACCTCTTTTTCGGGCATAACACCCTCTACCGCAGGGACGGGGTGCACTTTTCGGGGAAAGGAGTTCAGATCTTGTCTAATCCCTTGAAAGGGAAGTAGATGAAACTGCAGGCTTTTTTAAGATAGAGAACCGGGGTTTAGACACGGGGGTTGGGGTAAAGGAAACTTGCGACACTAGGAGGAGTTTCAGAAGGCAGGGAACTAAAGTGATTCGAAAGAAGAGAGAGGGGAGGAGGGTTTTAGTTAAAGATAAAGGAAAAATTGACAAAAAAAGAGGAGTTGCTTGAAGGTTTACTATACAAACTGTAGGAGTATTTTAAAAAAATAGATTTCCTGAGGGGATAAATAGTGTAGAGGATTTTGATATAATAGCTTAACAGAAACGTGGTTGGATATGTCAGGAAAGGTATTCGATCCGGAAGTCGAGATAGCTGGGTAAAGTTATTTCACAAGGACAGAGTAGGCAGACGAGGAGGAGGAGTTGCGCTTTATGCAAGAGATGCATTGCAGTGTTGTTTTAAACAATGTTATAAAAACAGATGACAGCATAGAGTCTTTTATGGGTAGAGGTTACGGAGGGAACTGAAAAAAAGGGTTTTTTGGGTGTAGTGTATAGGCCTCCAACTTATGTAAAGAGGATTCAGCTCCTATATGGGAAGAAATAAACAAGGCCTGCAGATATAATCGTTTTATGCGTGGTGGGAGATTTTAATCTTGGAATATAGACTGGGATTTAATCATGGGTGACAGCGATGCAGATGAATTGTTAAATATAATCCAGGATAACTTCCTAAGTCAAGAAATCAAGGAGCCCACTAGAGGAGATAATATTCTAAAATCTATTTGCTGACAAATAGAGACGATTTAGTTACAAATGTGGAGGTCGGGGGAGTTTAGATAATAGCGACCTTATGAGATCGATTTAGCTTAAATGGGAATTGGAAAATTAAGTGGCAATAGGCATCGAATACCTAATTTCAGAAAGGCCATTATGCGGGATTAAGAAGACACCTGGAGGTTTTTAATAAGAGGTGTGGGATGGAGGAGCAGAAAGTCTCCCCGGACAGGCGTTTTTCAGCTGGAAGGCCAATTATGAAGATTAGGAAGCCCTGGAGGTAAATGGGGCGGTCAGATATGGTAGTGAGGGTCGAAGCTGAGGAGATAATTAGAGCGGTTAGACAGGGAAGTGAGGTCAGGGGTGAGGAGGTAATTAGAGAGGTTAGAAGGGGAAGTGAGGTCGGAGCCGAGGATGATTATATCTCATTTGTAAGGAATATAAATTTACGGACAGAAAAAGAAATATTCCTTATAGGGGGATAAGGGCCAGAAAGAGTGATCCAAAAAGGATGACCACCAAGTTAAAACACAAATTGGAGTAAAAGAAAAATTTATTTAAGGTTCAAGGCAGGATTGGTAAACAAAGAAAAGTATAACGTGATGGCGAGGACAGTGAAGAAATTACTCGAGTTGCTAAGAACAATTATGAGATTTTAAAATTGCAGAACAGGCGAACAGGGACCCAAAGGGGTTCTATCAGGGTTTTTAAAACAAAAACAAGGAATTAGTTGGGCCCTTAAGGTCAGGACAGGGTGAGGTCTTTAAAAACGGATGGGATATGTGTAGGAGTCTAAATGATTTTTCTTAAGTGTTTTTACGGAGGAGGATACCCCAGACGATACCTGATAGTGAACAGATGTTCAAAGGAAGCGTGAGGAGAAACTCAAAGATATTGTGATAACTAGGGAAATGGTGGAGGAGGGGATAGAAAAAATGAAACCTTTAAATCGCCCCGGGCCCGATGAAGTGTATCCCCGGGTATTAAAGGAATGCAAGGAGGTTGTTAGTGAGTTTGTTAGTGAACATTTTTTTGGAAATCGGTTGAATAGGCGTGTGCCATTATTGTGGAGGAAAGGAATGTTGTTTTCCCCTATTTTAAAAAGGGAGACAGAGGACTAAAGTCAAATATCGACCCGTAAGTCTAACATCAGTGGTGGTAATTATTGGAAACTATTATTGCAAAAAACATTAGAGAGCACTTAGATAAACATAGTTTGATTAATGATTCACAACATGGATTCACCAAGGGTAGGTCATGTCTCACCAATTTATTGAGTTTTTATAGGGAAAATTATGAGACGGCAGATAATGATAAAGGGTTATGATATAATATATCTGGGACTTTAGTAAGGCATTTGACAAAGTACCACACGAGCGACTCTTAAATAAGGTTAGGGGTCATGGTATAGATGGGAAGGTTTTTCATTGGATCAGAGCTTGGCTAGTAATAGGCAACAAAGGGTTACAATTAATGGTTCCAAATCTGAATGGGGACTGGTGACAAGTGGAGTTCCACAAGGGTCTGTTTTTGGGACCATTACTATTTTTGATTTACATCAAACGACTTGGATAGTGGGATTAGCAGTGATATCAGCAAGTTTGCTGATGATACTAAGTTTAGGTAGGATTATTGGATCACAGTCTGACGTAAACAATTGCAGGGAGACTTAGATAAACTTAACGAGTGGGCAGTCAGATGGCAGATGGAATTTAATATTGATAAATGTAGCGTTATGAATGTGGGTAGAAAAACCCTGGTAATAGATATACCATAAGCAATGTATCGCTGAAAGATCAGAAGGTGAAAAAAATCTTGGAGTGAGGGTGAGCCCAGACCTCCGACCTAGAAACAAAAGTATTGAGGCCAGAAATAGAGCTAATAGAGTATTAGGATTCATTACCAGAAGTGTTAAAAGTAGAAGTGCGGAAGTTATTCTAAAACTTTATCTGGCCTAGTCAGGCCTCACCTAGACTATGCAGTTCAGTTTTGGTCTCCATATTACAGATGGATATAGTGTTGTTAGAAAAAAGTGCAGGAAGGATGACCAAAATGATACAAGGGATGCGTAACTTTAGTTAGAGAGGAGATTGAAGTTATTAAAATTACACCCACTCGAGAGACGCAGAGTAAGGGCGATCTGATAGAAGTTTTTAAGTGGATAAGGGATTTAATAAAGGAGAGGTAGGGAAAAATTCTTACGGCTTTTAACCAGGGTAGAACAAGAAGTAACGGGTTCAAGCTGGAAAAGCGTAGATTTAGAAAGGAAATAGGGAAAACTGGTTCACAAATAGGGTGGTGAATGAGTGGAATGGTCTCAGTAGACAGGTAGTTAGTGCGGAGTCATTAGGAGCTTTAAAGGGGACGGATAGGTTCATGGATGGGGATGAAAGGTGGATGTAGGTAGTGTTAGGTGACAGGAACTACCACGTGTAGGCCTCGCGGCCTCTTGTAGCTTCCTTATTTTCTTATGTTCTTCTTATGTTCTTAAGGAAGAGAGAGAGAGGGAGAGGGAGGGAAGGGAGATGGGAGGAGAGATGGAGACAGAAGAAAATAATAGGTAGAGAGAGAGAAGAAGGAAGTTTAGATATAGGGAAAGGAAGAAAAGAGGAAATAGCAAAGGGAGACAGAAGATAGAGGAGACAGACACAGTGCAATGGAAGAAAACAAATCCTAAGGCAGGGAAATGTAAAGAGGAAGAAAGGAAAATTGGGAGAGAAAAGAGAGAGGTAGGCATGGAATGAAGGACGATGACAGAAGGAAATAAAGAAAGGGACAAAAAAAAAGGAAATGGGAAAGAAAGAATAGACTAGTGGATAATTTAAAATATTCAATGACTCAGATGAAAAATAAATGAACAGATGCACGTCAGATGAACGTAGAATGGCTGAATAAAGAAATAAAATATAATTAGATACGTATACCATACATACGTACATATACATACATGTACATGTATGTATGTGTACGTAATATAATATTTTTGTACATGACTAATATAATATTTTTTATTCAGTGTTCTGCTCAAACCACTAAATAGTAAAAATAACAACAACAATTGTAATTACAATGATAACAACAATTACAGTTATCATAATAATAACAATATTAATTACTATTATAATAATTACTATTATAATAATAATAATAATAATAATAATAATAATAATAGCAAAACTAATATAACCATTATTATTGTTATGTCTAGCCTATGTCTAGTTATTGATAATATTAATGATAATGATAATGATATTGAAAAAATAATAATACTGATGATGATAATGATAACTACTACTACTACTAATAATAATAATCATAATAATTATTATTATTATAATGTAATGTTAACACAGTTAAGCTATTCTATAGTTGTCTAGCAGACTCGGTCCTCCATATTCAAATCTGAATGTATATAGCTACTTACACACACACACACACACACACACACACAACCACACACACACACACACACCACCCCACACACACACCGGCGATTTTTCATCACGGGGATTTTTCACTGACAAATTAAGCCGGATACTGTCCCCCTTGAGCAAGGATGGATGTTGGTGTGCTACGTACAAAAAACACACAGCATTACCACAAGATCGTAATAAGAACTCAAGTTTACATCACGGAGGGAGTATACTGCATCGTAAGCCGACTCACTGTTGAAGCAAGGCATGGGTGAATAAGTCACACAGCATACACCAACATGTATATAATATAGATATAATATATGATGCGATACTCACTTAAATATAGTGAATATAAACACATAATATATATATCTATAATAATATTATTATATATATATATATCGTATATATATATATATATATATATTATATAATATATATGATATATATATATATATTATATATATATATTTTTATATATATATATATATATATATATTCGTATATATATATATATATAGTATATATATATATATATTATATATATATATATATATATATTATATATATATATATATATAATTAATTATATATATTATATATATATTATATATTCCGTTATATATATATATATTCCGTATATATATTATATATATATATATATATATATATATATATATATATATATATATATATATATATATATATATATATATATATATATATACACGTATATATATATTCCGATGCAGTACCAGGAATACTGGTAGAATTAGTTTTAGTAATGATAGTAAAAACAAGAACTAGCGCGCCTAGCTACGAATCTGCGGGCCCTGGTTCGAATCCGAGCAAATTGGCAAGTCGACGGCCAGCCTAAACTAGCTGTTTAGTAAATTTTTCCTTTCGGGGATGATAAATGGGTACCCGGGGAAAACTGGGGAAGGTAACTCTGGTAACCCAGATATCACACTAGCCCTGTGTCCCAGGGTAACAGGTTCTCACCCACCACAGGCTCAAAGGCTAATGCGACGGAGATGTAGCAGCGAGGCCACGCGCACACTAGCCTATGCCCCCATCTTTACCTTTACTACTACCACCACCATCACCACCACTAACAACAACAACAATAACAATAACTTCTCTACAGGCTGCGTCGGTCATGGCATGCAACGACCTCTCGGCGCAAGTCAGGCAGCGGGACTCCACATTCTTGACCTGCAGACAGAGCTGGACACCTTGAGATTACGCACCTTCCCCATGCTATCCGCGCCCGGCCCCCCTCCACCCACTCTGTAGCCCGCCACTGCCCACTCATGCACGTGCAAGCGACAGGTGATTAAAAATAAGCTAATGAACAGGTAGGTACATAGGGAAGGGGTGAGGCAGGGGAGCGGATAGGTAGGTGTGGGTGAACGGGGAGACAGTAGACAGGTTTTCCAGGTTACGGTGGACACATGACGAAGCAAAACATTGTGATGGGCCAGAACAAGGTTGAAGGGAAGATTAAGGTAAGAGGAGAGTCAGCTATGTGTATAAACAGGTAAGAATAGAATAACAGTTATTAGTGTGTGGCTGTGGTGATGATTTAGTTGACTGATCTGACTGATGTGACACTGAGCAATACTATAGTTTGTCAAGGTTGAATTCAATAGCGTCGAATAGATAAATAGATTAATGCCAAAAAGAAACCAATATTCCAATATACCAATGTACAAGTGACGTAATTATATATAGTAACATATGAATACAGTACTAAAGGTAAACAAATGTATTACTCAACAACAAATAACACATCCATTCCACGAAGAGCCACCAAGGGAAGCACACAAACAGGCTCTTATCATAACACAACAACAACACCTTCAAAACAAGATAAGTCTATTTAAAAAACAACTTAATCTTCATGTTTTTAAAATTCTCCCTCCCTCCCTCCACTCTGTCCTGTCCCCACTCCTCTCCCTTCCTCCCTCTTTCTCCCTCCCTCTCTCTCTCCCTCCCTCCCTCCCTTCCTCCCTCTTTCTCCCTCCCTCTCTCTCTCCCTCCCTCCCTCCCTCCCTCCCTCTTTCCACACCATTTCCTTTGTATTGTCTCATGGAGTGTGGGAACTCCTCTTACTAATCACTTCAGTTTTTCCCATCTCTGAGGGACCATTATTTTCTTTCTTCTGGATTTTGTTGTTACTTGAAAATACACTTGACAACCACCACCACTACTACCACTACCGCTACTACTACTACTTCTACTAACTCTATCACTACCACTACTGCTATCTACTACTGACTTTACCATCACTACTACTACTACTACCACTACTACCTTTATACCACTGCACACACAAGGCCACGGGTCACCTGCCACCTTAGCTCCTCACACTCACAACATCGCCTCATAAACATCCGTAAACATGAGTGAGAGAAGTTACCACCTTGCCCTTCTCCCTCTCTCTCTTGTCTTTCTCTTCTCCTTCTCATCTCCTTTCCTCCTTTCATGTATATTCCTCCTCCTCTCTTTGTTCTCTTTTTTTATTCCGTTTCCTCAGTTTTCTTCTACCTTTTCTCTCCATTTTCT
>JACEEZ010007273.1:0-23145 GCA_016584305.1 Chionoecetes opilio | reverse complement strand
ATACATCAAATAAGGCCTAAGACCGTCTAACCGGTTTCTTTTCCTAATCCCATACATAATATCTAGCCTCCTTTTAAGGCTCCCTAATGACTCTGCACTAAATACCTGTCTACTGAGTCCATTCCAACCCATTTACCACCAGAGAGAGAGAGAGAGAGAGAGAGAGAGAGAGAGAGAGAGAGAGAGAGAGAGAGAGAGAGAGAGAGAGAGAGAGAGGAGAGAGAGATGAGAGAGAGAAATGGAGAGCGAGAGAGGAGAGAGAGAGGAGAGAGAGAGAGAGAGAGAGAGAGAGAGAGAGAGAGAGGAGGGGAGAGAGAGAGAGAAGAGAAAAGAGAGAAAGAGATAAGAGAGAGAAGAGAGAGAGAGAGAGGAGAGAGATAGAGAGAGAGAGAGAGAGAGAGAGAGAGAGAGAGAGAGAGAGAGAGAGAGACTTCGTATTGTTCAGGTATGTCATGCTCCGCGTTCGAGTCCCGTTCAAGCCGTCCATTCTACACCTGTTGCTGAGCGGGTTGAAATGACAACACGTAGATCATCAGCTGCCTTGACGCACACTGAGGCAGTGAGGCACCACGGCAAACGTGAATGCCTTACGCTGGTGTTGTGGTTTTGAAAACACTCCTCGCGCGGCTACTATCAACACTTGATAGAAAACAGATTCACTACAAAAACGGGAAAAAAAATCTATATAGAGACAGCTAGACCCATAAATGCCACTCACTATTATACGAACAAAGAAATCATTGGTAGCTGCATACACACACTTTTGATGAGGCACATGAGGAATGTAAAGAAGACTAAACACTCCACTTTTAAAACAAACACAGTGTACTTATTACTTCGGGTGGTTTGTTTCATCTATCTGTGGTTTTTCCCATGCACCTAGCACGTACTAGGAGATGGTGGTGGTGGTGGTGGTGGTGAAAGAGGGCACTCGATAGTGTAGAAAGATTTTAAGTAGATTTTGGTTCTCATCGGGGATCGAACTTGCGATACCGAAAACGCCACTCGGAGACGCTAACCACTCTGCTACCGCTTCTCTGCTACCGTGTATGTGTGTGTGTGTGTGTGTGTGTGTGTGTGTGTGTGTGTGTGTGTGTGTGTGTGTGTGTGTGTGTGTGTGTGTGTGTGTGTGTGTGTGTGTGTGTGTGTGTGTGTGTGTGTGTGTGTGTGTGTGTGTGTGTGTGTGTGTGTGTGTGTGTGTGTGTGTGTGTGTGTGTGTGTGTGTTTGTGTGTGTGTGTGTGTGTGTGTGTGTGTGTGTGTCTGGTGTGTGTGTGTGGGGTTGTGTGTGTGTGTGTGTGTGTGTGTGTGTGGTGTGTGGTGTGTGTGTGTGTGTTGTGTTGTGTGTGTGTTTGTGTGTGGTGTGTTGTGTGTGTTTTGTGTGTGTGTGTGTGTGTGTGTGTGTGTGTGTGTGTGTGTGTGTGTGTGTGTTGTGTTGTGTGTGTGTGTGTGTGTGTGTGTGTATGTGTGTTGTGTGTGTGTGTGTGTGTGTGTGTGTGTGTGTGTGTGTGTGTGTGTGTGTGTGTGTGTGTGTGTGTGTGTGTGTGTGTGTGTGTGTGTGTGTGTGTGTTAGCCAGATTGCACAAAAAAACTAATGGACGGATTTTCATAAGAATTTCACTATCTTGGCCCAGCCTAGTGATGATTAGCTTTTGGAGGTGCAAGGGCATCAATAATGCAAGTAATTTTGTGTTTGTTAGAAAACGTGATTCGATTCGCTCGCTCAGCCTTGGCGGAGGTATGGGCTCTTAGAGTGCTCGTGTTTTAAAGCTAATAAATAACATAAGTAAGTACATCAAAATATAAGGCAGCTACAAAGGTACACAAAAAGCCGGTAGGCCGATATACCTACCGTAGATAACACTTTAGTCGCCACATACAGTGATGTCGCCAAGCGCCATATATTACGAATTATAGCATTACTACTAGGCTGGGCCAGAAAAGGGGTTATTTTCAAGAATTTATACTACAAGGTTGTAAGTCACCTAAAAGTTGTGATTGGGTATCAGGAACAAACCCATGATAAAATTTTTATTTTTAAATGACATCTTACGGTCAGACAGTCCGTTACCATAGCAACCGTTTCCGGCAAGACAACAAATTGACTAAATTGATGATTTCTCAGGCTGTGAATGACCGTCAGGGTTCATGTTGGTACCAAAATATGCAGAAAAGACAGCCAAAGAGCATAGAACATATACACAATGTCTGTGAAACAATTAATTCCACTTTTAAATAAAAAAACACATTTTCTTCACATTTATGGTCAATTATTGAACAAAATAAAAATGAGTTATCCCGAAATCTACCAATGGAAGTCAATTACTTCTAAGTAAGATCAGTACACAATACACACTCATACAATACACACTCATATTAGTCCCAACTGTACGAAATGGAGGCCAGTGACTTTTTTGTCACAACCTCAGTTGACGTTGCCAGTCCATGCAGCTTCTCTCGGACACCCTTCACAAACTCTGTATAGTGCCTGGAGCTGCTCTTCAGATTTGGGGGCCTTGTTTGTGTTCAAATCTGTGGCGAGTCCTAGTGCCCGCTCTGCTGCGTCATTGACAACAGGGAGGTTGGCCACAACTTTCTTGCCATGACGGTAGTTGTCCGAGGTGGTCCATTGTGCAACGGGGAGCTTGACAAAAGCTGGAGTCAATACCCAAGAGCTCAAACATGCTCCAAGAGTCATGTCCAATGAAGTCTTTGAGGGCTTTACTGCCCAATTGATGTGAGGCTGGCATCTCCTGTTTTCTTGTCTGTGGACTGTCTGTCGCGTCATGGTACCTCAGCATAGCCTTTCTCATCGTCTGTTTGTCAGATGATGTTCGGTCCGAGAACAGTGCCAAAGAGACCAATCTCTCTGAGAGATACCACAAATGGTTTTGTAGCTTCTGTCTGGCCGGAACGACAAAGGAGAGAAATTTGGCAGGCCACTTCATTGGGTCCTTGCTGATACTGGCCTCTGCCTGAGGAGGTTCTTCATTAGTGCCAGGTCATTCGATGGTGCATCGGCAGCACTCGTGCACGTTAACCATGCTTTCGTGTAGAAGATTGCCAAGAATACAGCAAGACTGGTGATGTCTTCCAATTCTTCGGGTGCATATACATCCCCAAGCTGGCATCGAAAGAGTGCCACCTTAAACGTGTACAAAGTCTTGCTAATCCAACGGGCGTGATGGAATGCCCCAGGCGCTTTGATGGTGATGGATCTCCGACCGGCAGGGACGTCCCTCCAAGAAACAGCAGTGTTAGTTCTGCCAGCTCCAGGTAGTCATGTCGAAGTGTCTCCTTGGTGCTGTTCTCGATCCATGTCTGAAGGAAGGTGATGGTGTTATGTAATAGCCCGTCAACTCTCTTTGTGGAGCAGTCACCTCGACCAATGTGTAGTTGTTGTGGTTCAATTCGCTCCAATTGTTCACCAGTCGCTTGAACAGCTGTTCATTGGGTCCTGTGGTTGGGCCATACACAATTGAGCAAGATGCCCCCCCAATCAACTCATGGATGTGGTGTCTACATGCCAGTTGCAGAAGACTTCTACCAAACTCTGTCTCCAGTCTTACGACGACTCCACTCCAGACCCCAGAGTTCACTGCAGTTGTATCAAAGACAAGAGCACCTATCCGGGATGTGTCCAGTGGATGGTCATTGAGGACCTGGAAAGAAAATAAATAGAATAAGGTGACTAACACACGCTAATATACAGTTAATCAATGAACGAGCATTTGTTATCGTTATTTATTACACGATCAGTAATCAACGAAGCGAAGCTGAGTCGATTATGCGAGTGGAATAAATAACGATAACAAATGTGAGTGAGTTAATAATACAAAAAAATACAAAATAATACTGAATATCACCTGAATATCTTTGCTGCTCATTTTCAGCAGTTGACCTCCCTTCCATCCCAACAATTGATAGTAGAACTTCCTGGCCATCCGTCCCTGTCAGTATCACCGCCACTCGTTCCATGTCCTTGCCCACATGCATTAGGGACTTGATCAGCTTCCCATCCCAGTGTAGTGCATACATCTTGGAAGTGATATCGCCAAGTTGCCACTTAGTAATATCTGCCGCCTTCTCAAGCCTTGCAGACTGTCTCCTCCTTCCCGTTGTGTTCACAGACAGGTTGTACTCCTCAAGGTTCTTCCCTCCATCTTTACGAAAGGCAGCAGCCAGTTCTGTCACCGCCCTATTCGAGATTGCGTACTTTGTCAGCAATGAAGCAGGCCTCCATAGGAACACTTTCCATCTTCTTGCTGACCTTAGGGAGTGGACACAGAAAACAGTGTGCATTGGTATCTCAGTGGAATCTTCAGACTCAGGGTCGTGACTTTCTTCTACGGCATCTGCACTATGGCAGCAGTGGCAGAGCGTAGACAATCCTTAGCTTTTCTCTCCTGCGCTGCCTGCTGATCAAGAAACTTGGCGCTTCTGCCTTTTTGCTAGTTTCTGATCGCGTGGGCCCAGAGTTGCGGTGCGAGTAACCCCACGTACACCTTCCAGGTACAACCAGTCTTCCTTATCTGTCTGGTCTTGCTTCTCCAGCTGTTGTTTTGCTGCCAGTCTCTTCTCAAACTCGGGTTGAACAATCCAAAATGTCTGCCTCGTGTTTGCCAAAAACTCCTCCCTTTTCTTGGTCTCTGTATCTGTTGTCCTATTCCTCTTACTCTTCCTTAGTTTGTACTCCTCAATATCTGTAAGGATCATCTGCTCTATCGCTTGCCACGATTTAAGGGTAATACCAGTATTTACCCACCAGTCCTGCAAGTCCTTTGTTACAAGTCTGGCGGCATCCAATGCGCTAGACTGAAGATGGCTGGCTTGCTGCAGTTGTTTATGATACCCATGGTACTGAAGAAGAACCTGTTCCCCTGTTGGTGGATAAGGGCCAGTGAATCCATGGTTTCCTGGTACACTGAAGATGGGGGGACACTTGTCAAAGAGCCACAGCAAGGTCTTGGCTACATTACCTACATCCGCCTTCCACTCCTATCCATATATTTGTCTATTCTTTTAAAACTCTCTATCGTCTCTGCACTAACTTCTTGATATAGACCACGAGCTACGAGAACCCTCCATCTCCACCCCACCCCACAGTTCTTAATACCTGCCACCATTTTTTTCCGTTACAATGATGTCTAAGCTTCAAGAAGCTCCTTCTCCTCCATTCTCTGACTATATTATGCCTGTTATTAATATCCTTCGTAATGATGTTTTCTTTGCCCTTACTGGTCTAGATCCTCGAAAGGCTTACAGTCCTGACGGAGTCCCTCCTATTGTTCTAACAAATTGTGCTTGTGATTGACACTCAATTTATCCCTCGCTCCTCATGGAGCCTAACACAATATGAGGCTAGTAAGCTAGTTACTCATTCCATTATAAGATATTAGTCACCTAATTAGATAGCTCGTTAGTTATAATGAAAAATATCATTACATTTTTGGTTTTATAGAATTAATATGCCTGTATGTATATGTGTTTTTTGGGGGGATCAGTATATAAAAGACTGACGTAACAAGTATCGATCCAGCGAAATCACATATTTTTCGTGCGATGATTAGGGCAATGTGGGTGCAGGTCAAATGGTACTGAGGCGATTGTGAATGAAGTCATTTGATCCACAAGACATTTGCGTCCCAAGTCATATAAGACACAAGACAATTGGGTATCAGGTCATACCGTAATGAAGTCATCTTGTCCTTTGTACAACTTGTACACTGGCCATTCCGTACACTAGTCAATCTGTCCCCTAGGACAAACCGTCACCACACGTTCCCTCCTCAAGCCGACTTGACCGCAAGTTTATCAATAAAATGTCGTCAGAGAGAGAGAGAGAGAGAGAGAGAGAGAGAGAGAGAGAGAGAGAGAGAGAGAGAGAGAGAGAGAGAGAGAGAGAGAGAGAGAGAGAGAGAGAGAGAATGAGAGAGAATGAGAGAGAATGAGAGAATGAGAGAGAATAAGAAGGAATAAGAAAGGATAAGAAAGGATAAGAGAGAATATGAGAGAATAAGAGAGAATAGAGAGAATAGAGAGAATACGAGAGAATAAGAGAATAAGTGAAAATAAGAGAGAATAAGAGAGAAAAAGAGAAAGAGAGAAAGAGAGAGAATGAGAGAATAAGGGAGAATAAGAGAGATAAAGAGAGAATAAGAGAGAATAAGTGCGAATAAGAGAATAAGTGATAATAAGAGAGAATAAGAGGGTATAAAAGAGAATAAGTGAAAATAAGAGAGTATAAGTGATAATAAGAAAGAATAAGTGAGAATAAGTGAGAATAAGTGAGAATAAGAGAGAATAAGAGAGAATAAGTGATAATAAGAGAGAATAAGAGAGAATAAGTGAGAATAAGTGAGAATAAGAGAGAATAAGAGAGAATAAGAGAGAATAAGTGATAATAAGTGAGAATAAGAGAGAATAAGAGAGAATAAGTGAGAATAAGTGATAATAAGTGATAATAAGAGAGAATAAGAGAGAATAAGAGAGAATAAGTGATAATAAGAGAGAATAGGAGAGAATAAGTGAGAATAAGTGAGAATAAGAGAGAATAAGAGAGAATATGAGTGAATAAGTGAGAAAAAGTGAGAATAAGTGATAATAAGAGAGAATAAGAGAGAATAAGAGAGAAAAAGTGATAATAATAGAGAATAAGAGAGAATAAGTGAGAATAAGTGAGAATAAGAGAGAATAAGAGAGAATAAGTGATAATAAGATAGAATAAGAGAATAAGTGAGAGTAAGTGAGAATAAGAGAGAATAAGAGAGAATAAGAGAGAATAAGAGAGAATAAGTGAGAATAAGAGAGAATAAGTGAGAATAAGTGAGAATAACAGAGAATAAGTGAGAATAAGTGATAATAAGAGAAAATACGTCAGAATAAGAGAGAATAAGAGAGAATAATAGAGAATAAGAGAGAATAAGAGAATAAGTGATAATAAGAGAGAATAAGAGAGAATAAGAGAGAATAAGTGAGAATAAGAGAGAATAAGAGAGAAAAAGTGATAATAAGTGAGAATAAGTGATAATAAGAGAGAATAAGAGAGAATATGAGAGAATAAGTGAGAATATGACGACCAAATAAGAGAATAAGAGAGAATAAGAGAGAATAAGAGAGAATAAGAGAGAATAAGTGAGAATAAGAGAATAAGAGAGAATAAGAGAGAATAAGAGAGAATAAGTGATAATAAGAGAGAATAAGAGAGAATAAGAGAGAATAAGAGAGAATAAGTGATAATAAGAGAATAAATGATAATAAGAGAGAATAAGAGAGAATAAGAGAGAATAAGTGATAATAAGAGAGAATAAGTGATAATAAGAGAGAATAAGAGAATAAGAGAGAATAAGTGATAATAAGAGAGAATAAGAGAGAATAAGTGATAATAAGAGAGAATAAGTGAGAATAAGTGATAATAAGAGAGAATAAGTGATAATATGAGAGAATAAGTGATAATATGAGAGAATAAGTGAGAATAAGTGATAATAAGAGCGAATAAGTGATAATAAGAGAGAATAAGAGAGAATAAGAGAGAATAAGTGAGAATAAGAGAGAATAAGAGAGAATAAGTGATAATAAGAGAGAATAAGAGAGAATAAGAGAGAATAAGTGAGAATAAGTGAGAATAAGAGAGAATAAGAGAGAATAAGTGATAATAAGTGAGAATGTGATAATAAGAGAGAATAAGAGAGAATAAGAGAGAATAAGAGAATAAGTGATAATAAGAGAGAATAAGAGAGAATAAGAGAATAAGTGAGAATAAGTGAGAATAAGAGAGAATAAGAGAGAATAAGTGATAATAAGTGAAAATAAGTGATAATAAGAGAGAATAAGAGAGAATAAGAGAGAATAAGTGATAATAAGAGAGAATAAGTGATAATAAGAGAGTATAAGTGATAATAAGAGAGAATAAGAGAGAATATGAGAGAATAAGAGAATAAGAGAGAATAAGAGAGAATAAGAGAGAATATGAGAGAATAAGAGAATAAGAGAGAATAAGAGAGAATAAGAGAGAATAACAGAGAATAAGTGATAATAAGAGAGAATAAGAGAGAATAAGTGAGAATAAGAGAGAATAAGAGAATAAGAGAGAATAAGAGAGAATAAGAGAGAATAAGAGAGAATAAGAGATAATAAGTGAGAATAAGTGATAATAAGAGAATAAGAGAGAATAAGAGAGAATAAGTGATTATAAGAGAGAATAAGTGATAATAAGAGAGAATAAGTGATAATAAGAGAGAATAAGAGAATATGAGAGAATGAGAGAGAATAAGAGAGAATAAGGGAGAATAAGTGAGAATAAGAGAGAATAAGAGAGAATAAGTGATAATAAGAGAGAATAAGAGAGAATAAGTGAGAATATGTGATAATATGAGAGAATAAGTGATAATATGAGAGAATAAGTGATAATAAGTGATAATAAGAGAGAATAAGAGAGAATAAGAGAATAAGAGAGAATAAGTGATAATAAGTGAGAATAAGTGATAATAAGAGAGAATAAGTGATAATAAGAGAGAATAAGAGAGAATAAGAGAGAATAAGTGAGAATAAGAGAGAATAAGTGAGAATAAGAGAGAATAAGAGAGAATAAGTGAGAATAAGAGAGAATAAGTGAGAATAAGAGAGAATAAGAGAGAATAAGTGAGAATAAGAGAGAATAAGAGAGAATAAGTGAGAATAAGAGAGAATAAGTGAGAATAAGAGAGAATAAGAGAGAATAAGTGATAATAAGTGAGAATAAGAGATAATATGAGAGAATAAGAGAGAATAAGAGAGAATAAGTGAGAATAAGAGAGAATAAGAGAGAATAAGAGAGTAAGAGAGAATAAGTGATAATAAGAGAGAATAAGAGAGAATAAGAGAGAATAAGAGAGAATAAGTGATAATAAGAGAGAATAAGAGATAATAAGAGAGAATAAGAGAGAATAAGAGAGAATAAGTGAGAATAAGAGAGAATAAGAGAGAATAAGAGAGAATAAGTGAGAATAAGAGAAAAGAGAGAATAAGTGAGAATAAGAGAGAATAAGAGAGAATAAGAGAGAATAAGTGATAATAAGAGAGAATAAGTGATAATAAGAGAGAATAAGTGAGAATAAGAGAGAATAAGAGAGAATAAGTGAGAATAAGAGAGAATAAGAGAATAAGAGAGAATAAGTGATAATAAGAGAGAATAAGTGATAATAAGAGAGAATAAGTGAGAATAAGAGAGAATAAGAGAATAAGAGAGAATAAGTGATAATAAGAGAGAATAAGTGAGAATAAGAGAGAATAAGAGAGAATAAGAGAGAATAAGTGAGAATAAGAGAGAATAAGTGAGAATAAGAGAGAATAAGAGAGAATAAGTGATAATAAGAGAGAATAAGAGAGAATAAGAGAGAATAAGAGAGAATAAGTGAGAATAAGAGAGAATAAGAGAGAAGAAGAGAGAAGAAGTGAGAATAAGTGAGAATAAGAGAGAAGAAGAGAGAAGAAGAGAGAAGAAGTGAGAATAAGAGAGAATAAGAGAGAATAAGTGAGAATAAGAGTGAATAAGAGAGAATAAGTGAGAATAAGAGAGAAGAAGAGAATAAGAGAGAAGAAGTGAGAATAAGAGAGAATAAGAGAGAATAAGAGAGAATAAGTGAGAATAAGAGTGAATAAGAGAGAATAAGTGAGAATAAGAGAGAATAAGAACGTTCCCCACACTATATCTAAAAATCAGCCTAATCCAAAAATATTAAGTCACTCAAACACACTTGTGAAAGTTTGGGGATTATATGTCAATATTCAGTCATAAGAGGGGTAAGACTATACAATGTCTCGAAGATTTTTTTCTCATGAGGATGTCGCTGGACTTCAATGACACATAATTTTTAATGGCATTTCCAAACATAGAATTTTTTTTTAAATATTGATTTAAATGCCCCAATTCAGCTCCTAAGTGGGAAAATTTTTCATTTTCAGAAATCATTCATAGGTACAAAGTACCCTTTTTTTTATTCTCTATCTCGGTAACCAATCGTTGTTGAGCGACCCCATTAGTGATTCTTAGACCTTTAAACTATTCGTTCGGCACCCGTAATGTAAATTTAAAAAATAATTTATAACTCTAAACATTTTCAACTGATTTTAATAATATTTATTCATATGACGCAATAGTATAATATATCTAACATATGAAAAAATCAGACTGATCTGACATGTAGCAAGGATGCAGGAGCCATTCAAAAATCAAAAATAATATTTTTGACATCTAGCACCCTTAATATTTGTTGGATCATTTTGATTTTTAAAAATAGTATAGACATTGTACTCATACGCCATTTGTGTGAATTTTATTACATATGGATAAAAATAAAAAATCGCACATTTTTTCATGCAATAAAAAAAAAAATCCTCATCACCCATAAAAAGTTTCGTTACTACATTCCGACAATATAGCATCATTTATATAGTAAATTTGCGTTTATTTTTTATTAATTTTTTTCTATTAAAAAAAAAATCTAAAATTTATATAAAAAAATGTTAACCCCAGAAATCTATAAAAAATATTCTATATAGGCGAGAACGAACTAACGAAACTTTATGTGGGTGCTAATGAAAAATAATTAAAATTTGTAGAAAATATTAGCAATTTTTACAATTTTTATCCAATTGTTTTTTATTACAAATGGGGTATTAGTACAGTACCCATCATGTACTACAATATCAAACAGATCCGACAAATATGAACGGTGCTAGATCAAGTTTTTTGAAAAACTATAGAAACAAAACAAAAATCATACGCATCAAAATTATAGACCCTAAAAAATTTAAAAATCATGTGCCTTTAGTTCAAAAATCAGATAAACAATTTACCAGATACAGGCCAAAAAGTATTATAAATCTGGCATTATATTTTACATTATTACCCCAAAAGTGGCATTTTCCTTACAGATACCAAAAAAAATTCCGATATCAAAATTATAGATCATAACAAAATCTATAAATGGTCTACTATAAGTTTTATTAAGAGGCAAACGGTTTAACGGATACAACCCGAAAACTAATATTCATATGGCGAAATATTTAAATTGTGCAAAAAATAGTGGCATTTCCCTCCCTCTCATATTTCTCTCACTTTTTTTCTTTCTTTATAGTCCATTTGATATACCTTAAGTCGAAAAATTAAATGGAAAGAATTTGAAAATTTGTGTAAAAAATATATAAGGCCATTTTTAAGCTATTCTAACAGAACAATAAAAGTAATTCAACGATAATCTACCTCTCTCATACGTAAAACTATATGCAGTCTACAGAAAGCAATATTCAATTTCTTATTCAGGGAAAAATAGAAAAAAATATAAGCCTTGATATTTGACCGCTGGCACTATTTGAATATAGAAAGTCCTATGACCGATATTTAAGTCACTAGCACTCAAAGATAAATTAAGATACAGCCTTAACATTTCTTCTCTTTGCATAATATACTACTATTTAGCAGGTGTTAGAGTTTCAATAGTTTATATTAAAAAGTCTTAGAATTACAATCCTCCAAATATGGGCATATAGACGGATTTTCTTTCTTCAAAGTTTTTGCATTCATATATATATATATATATATATATATTATATATATATATATATATATATATATATATATATATATATATATATATATATATATATTTGGCTAGCAATGGCAAGCAACATTGGATTCTGCACAATATAGAATGAATTGCATGCCTGAATGAACCTCCCTTTTGAAACGGGAAGACTTTGAAAATCTTCAAAAAAGTTATTTAAAGCTCATTTATGAACAATTATAGAGAGCATATTTTTCATTGAATTCCTCAAACGTTCTAATTTGGAGGTAGGTATCATTACTTTCTAAAAGTATACAGTAACTCAAGTCTCTATAATTCTTGGTGCGTGAATGGGACGAGCATGAAATTCAAAAATAATTTTCTTTTTTTCATTTTTCAAACTAAGACCCACTCAGATCTCATTCTTTGCACATATATGTGGATAATGTCAATGATATGCCAGTAAAAATGAACACTCTCCGTCAAAAATTTAAACTGATAGAGGGTAACAAAGTGTAAAATAGATACAAATTGTAAGAGTTGCCGCCCTCCATGCTTTTTGACATACCCATACCGGGCACTAATTGAATAAAGTCCACACTAATGCCGTCTAAATGCAACCATTTGCAATCCCCAATGAAGCTTACTTAGTTTTTGAATAATAGTTATTAAAAAAAATGTATTAAACCGATTTTTTTCAATTTGCATCAGTCTGCCCTCAAACCCCCGATTAACATATGGACAAGCTTATTCCATTATATACAAGTTTTTTTTTTAATATTGGCAAAAAAAAAAAAAAAAAAAAAATCAACCCCCAAAAAAAAAAGTCTACAGAAACCAACATTCAATTTATATTCAGGGAAAAAAAAGAAAAAAATATAAGCCTTGATATTTGACCGCTGGCACTATTTAAATATAGAAAGTCCTATGACCGATATTTAAGTCACTAGCACTCAAAGATAAATAATGATACAGCATTAACATTTCTTCTCATTTCACAATGTACTACTATTTAGCAGCTGTTAGAGTTTCAAGGGTTTATAATAAAAATTCTTAAAATTACAATCCTCCAAATATGGCATATAGACGGATTTTTTCTTCAAAGTTTTTGCATTCAAATATATATATATACGGTTATATATATATATATATATATATATATATATATATATATATATATATATATATATATATATATATATATACAGAGCTGGGCACTAAATACATTCAATGTATTTATATACTAAATACTAAATACATGGGAGAATGTATTTAAATACTAAATACTAAATACATTTTACGAATGTATTTAATACTAAATACATCAATAGTACTAAATACTTTCTAAAGACATTTTAAATACACACACATTTTAGCATGTCCGCAAAAATGGTTTTTCCTTAGATTTTGCGTTTCTTTAAAAATGTCCTTCTCAGGCCAAAATTTGCTTAAAAAATCAGGACATTTCCTTTAAAGTGGAAACACTGGTTCACTGTAATATCGGGTTGCCAGACAGTTGGGCGGGTTATGGCCAAACGAAACTGATAAAAAAGTATTTACACTTTTATATTATGAGTATTTGAATACAATGTATTTAAATACTCATAAAAGTATTTATATACTGTATTTAAATACATGACGACCAATGTATTTATAAATACATTTCAGATACACGAATGTATTCAAATACGTATTTAAAAAACACATGTATTTAAAATATTTCCCCAGCTCTGTATATTTTTATATATATAATATATTTTATATATATTTTATATATATATATATTATATATTTTATTTTATATATTATTAGTATATATATATATATTATATATATATATAAAATTATTTTTTGGGGGGCACTCAAATGGCAAGCATCATTGGATTCTACACAATATAGAGTGAATTGCATGCCTGAATGAACCTCCCTTTTGAAACGAGAAGACTTGAAATCTTCAAAAAAGTGATTTAAGCTCATATTTGAACAATTATAGGGAGCACATTTTTCTTTCAATTCCTCAAACGTTTATTTGGAGTAGATATCATTACTTTCTAAAAGTATACCGTAACTAAAGTCTCTATCTTTCTTGGTGCATAAAATGGGACGAGCATAAAAATGCAAAAAAAGAAAGAAAAATAATTTTTTCAAACTAAGGCCCACTCAGAGCTCATTCTTTGCACATATATAGTGGAAAATGTCAAGGGTATGCCAGTAAAAATAAAACCCCTCTCCGTCAAAAATTTAAAACGGGTTAAAAACAAATTTATTGTCTAAGTTTTTTTAGTGATTTAGGACAATTTAATGTCCCTGAATCCAAAAATCACATTGATTTTGCTCACTCAGGTCAACTTTTTGATCTATCGCCACATGATGGTTTTTTACGTTTTTGTTTAGATGTACGGGTATTTTCTATATATATGAAATCGTCCTCCCTATACAACACCGTACTTGCGGGTAGATAATTCCACTAACCCAATAATTCCCCCATTCAGTATTTTTCAAGGGTGTGGTCCTAAACAATGTCACCAACTAGGAATTCTTCGGAATCACGATCCCTGGATTTTACAGTCGTTTGTTGTTCTTCCTCTTCTTCTCTTCAATTTTTACTTCTGTACTTGAACACTTTTTATTAAACCCACTGCAAGTACTGCATCCCCCTTTGGGATACCTTGTGTGATGTTGTGTGATATCTGCTATCGTCTTTCCGATAGGCAGACTCCCTTGTCTTGATTCATCGTCCCTAGGATACTGCAGTAGCATAGAGGCTGCTACAGATCCTCGGTAACCCCCTACCCCAAGCACTGATTAATTTCTTCCTACTGCTTGAATTATGATGAAAAATTCCCTTTCTTATTTCTTTAAATAAACGATTCTAAAGTGTTTACATGTGCCAATTTTTAACTACTAGTATTTTTCTTTTGCGGGGTGAATGAAATGGATTCACCAGAAGATCTTGCAAAATTAAGCCCGATGTTATTCTGCTACATCTGTGGCGAATCACCGTTGTTCCTAACAGGAACCAGTCACAAGTTTCATAAAGCGTGCTTCCATACTTATTTTGGTATGAACTTGGTGACCCAGGATAAAGCTTGGGCGCCACACATGGTATGCAAGACAGCACCGAGTATCTGCGTAGTTTGGACCAAGGGCAATAAGAGTTGTCTGAAGTTTGGAATTCCCATGGTTTGGAGGGAAACCGACAAACCATGGCACTGACTGCTACTTTCTGCGCTATTGATTTGACTGGGATCAACAGAAAGAACCGGGCAGCCTCATGTATCCTAATCTTGAATCAGCACGTCGTCCTGTAGCTCATTGTGATGAAATTCCAGTACCTGTTTTTTGGAGAACTTCCTGACATTAGTGACGAAATCCTCCAGTGTTTAAGAAAATGAAGAAGAAGTGGTCTTGACGATGAGCCCCCACATCCTTTTTCCAAAGGAGCTAAATTATCTAGTTCGTGATCTCAGCTTGTCAAAGTCCTCTGCCGAACTGTTGGCATCCAGATTGAAGGAAAAAAAACTCCTCTCTGACACAGTGCTCGCATCACCTTCTACCGCAACAGACATCAAAAGTACCTCCATTTCTTCTCTGAAGAGAAGGACTTGATATACTGTACAGATATTGCGCAGCTTCTGCACAAGCTTTGGGGTACCACAGTAAACCCAAACCCCAAGATTGGAGACTGTTCATTGACAGCTGCAAGCGATCGCTGAAATGTGTTCTGCTGCACAAAGGCAACCAGTTTGCCTCTGTACCCCTCCCCTCAAAATCGATTTCACTGAAGGAGAAATATGAAGCGGTGAATAAGTGCTGGAGAAAATTCGTTATGATCAGCATGAGTGGTTGATTTGTGTTGACTGAAGATGGTGAACTTTTTGTTTTGACAACAGTCCGGGTTCACCAAGTACCCGTGCTTTCTGTGCATGTGGGATAGTAGGACCGAGCTCAGCACTACACGAAGAAGGACTGGCCTGTAGCGGAGGAATTGGTGCCTTGCAGAGCAAGGAACGACATAAACAACCCTCTGGTGGACAAGACAGGATACTTTTCCCACCGCTGCACATCAAGCTCGTTTGATCAAACAGTTCAACCAAAGCTCCTGGACAAGGATGGTGGCTGCTTCACTTACTTGTGGCCCACGCTTTTCCCGGATTGACCATGGAGAAGTTGAAAGCTGGCATCTTTGACAGTCCTCAACTCCGGGCAGCTCATCAGAGATACAAAGTTTGAAAACTCAATGAACGAAGTGGAACTGGGAAACGTGTAGGCTTTTGTTCTGGTCGTGAAAAAACTTTTCTTTGGGAACAACAAGGCCAGGAACTACGCAGAACTTGTCACCAATATGCTGGGCTGCTTCAGAAACCTCGGATGCAAACATGGCATCAAAATGCATTACTTATTCTCACATATAGATCGGTTTCCTGAGAATCTGGGGTCAATGAGCGACGAGCAAGGGGAGAGATTCCATCAGGACATGAAAGTGATGGAGACCAGGTATCAGGACGCTGGGATGCATCATGATGGCTGATTACTGTTGGACCTCTGAAGAGAGACATCCCCGCCGCTGAGCATTCTAGGGGTTCGAAGAAACGGAAGTTCAAGCCCTGAATTTTGAACAATGATGACCTAACATCCAATTTACATGTACTTACTATGTCTACTATTCAATGTACACTAATCAATTTTTGTAGCATTTAATTAATTAATTGTGTAGAAAACGATTTTTTTCTCTTAAAAACCTATTTCGGATGAGAAATATTAACAAAATCAACCGAAAATGTCATAAAAATGTAATCGATTTAGTCAGAAGATCGGATTAAAAAAAAAACGACTTAGCCCCAAAACCTGACCTGATCGAGCGAAACGGATGTCTTTTCGGATTTAGCGGTGCAAAATTGTCCTAAAACAGTTGAAAAACTTAGACGACCTACAAAAAAAAAAAAAATGTCACCCTTGATATATAATTAACTGAGATAGAGGGTAAACAAAGTGTTAAATAGATACAAATTGTAAGAGTTACCGCTCTCATACTTTTTGACATACTCATACCGGGCACTAATTGAATAAAGTCCACACTAATGCCATCTAAATGCAACCATTTGCAATCCCAATTAAGCTTAGTTTTTTAATAATATTAATTCAAATATTTTATTAAACAGATTTTTTTTATTTTCAGCGGTCTAACCTGAAACCTCCAATTAACATATGGACAAGCTTATTCTATCATATACAAGTTTTGAAAAAAATTTAGGCCAAAAAAAAAAAAAAATAATCATGCCCAAAATAAGTATATAGAGACGTTATAGCCTATACATAGACCACTGTATACCTGGACTGTTACGCGACAATGTTTTTTTAATTGCGGGGCTGCATAGGGGCCCGCGGGGGCGCCCCACGAAGAGATATAGTGGTCTATGGACTATCATATAGACTGGTTTATCATATATATGGTATACTGTAATCTTCGTAAATGTTTGTTCTATAATATTATCAAATAAAAAACAGTAAAACACGCTAAAGAAATGCCATTACGAGACTATGAAGAATATACATGAAATTAAAATTCACTTAACTCTTCACCATTTAAAACTTTGCGAGTCAACTTTTATTATGAAGGGTATCAATAGAAGCGCAATTTTATGAGCTTTCCCTTGGTGTATTTCCGTTATCTGATAAATTATTTGAACCATGCATAAATTAGCGTTAAATAAATAAATAAAATCATCAATCGGGTAATTTTCCAGATTGATGATGTTATTTTTTTACTTTTATATTTCGTTTTCTGATAAATGAATTTAGTACCATGTATAAATTAGCGTTGCCTAAATAAATAACCTCATCAATCGGGAAAATTACCCGATTGATGATTTTATTTATTTAGTTAACGCTAATTTATGCATGGTTCTAATTCATTTATCAGATAACGAAATATAGCAATGGAAAGCTAGTAAAATTGCGCTTCTATTGATACCCTTCATGATAAAAGTTGACTCGCAAAGTTTTAAATGGCGAAGAGTTGAAGTAAATATTAAGTTCATGCATATTTCTTCATAGTCTCGTAATGGCATTTCTTTAGAGTGTTTTACTGTTTTTTATTTGATAATATTATAGAACAAACATTTTCGAAGATTACAGTATATCAATATACTGATAAACCAAGTCTATATGATCCATATATATATATATATGAATCCGAGCGGCCCTCCGACTTCGGGCCCTTGCGCGACAGGCCGATATTCCGTGCGCAGTCCAGGTATTATAGTGGTCTATTGCCTATATTAACTATTTATAAACATTAAAAAATATATTAATTATTTTCAATAAGTAACCTATTCGGTGACCGGGGTATGAATTGTCCAGGGTATGAGTTGTCCGGGTATGAGTTGTCCGGGTATGAGTTGTGTTCGGGTATGAGTTGTCCGGGGTATGAGTAGTCCGGGTATGAGTGGTCCGATTATGAGTTGTCCGGGTATGAGTTTGTCCGGGGTATGAGTTGTCGGGTATGAGTTGTCCGGGGTATGAGTTGTCCGGGGTATGATTTGTCGGGTATGAGTTGTCCGGGGTATGAGTTGTCCGGGGTATGAGTTGTCCGGTATGAGTTTTTCCGGGTATGAGTTGTCCAGGTATGAGTTGTCCGGGGTATGAGTTGTCCATGTATGATTTGTCCGGGGTATGAGTTGTCCGGGGTATGAGTTGTCCGGGTATGAGTTGTCCGGGGTATGAGTTGTCCGGGTATGAGTTGTCCGGGTATGAGTTGTCCGGGGTATGAGTTGTCCATGTATGAGTTGTCCGGGGTATGAGTTGTCCATGTATGAGTTGTCCGGGGTATGAGTTGTCCGGGGTATGAGTTGTCCGGGGTATGAGTTGTTCGGGGTATGAGTTGTCCGGGGTATGAGTTGTCTGGTATGAGTTGTCCGGTATGAGTTGTCCGCGGTATGAATCGTCATGGAACCTACATTACATTACCTACACCCACCTTCCATTCCTATCCATATATTGGTGTATTCTTTTAAAACTCTCTATCGTCTCTGCACTAACTTCTTGATATAGACCACGAGCTACGAGAACCCCCCATATCCACCACCGTAATACCTGCCACCATTTTTTTGTCAGGCCCGGAGGGCCATTCTTGAGGTATGATCAGAAACAACCTTCAGCCTTCAGCCTTATACGGCCGCATAGGGGAGAGCCCGATTGAAGAGCTATGTGTGTGTGTGTGCGGTGTCTGTCCGGTTGAACTCCTCCGAGATGGATGAGCACACAGACTTCATATGTGCAGTCAATATACTGTCTATGCCTCTGTGATGGCCGAGAAGTGTGCGACAGCCATGATTTTGCAAAACATATTCATTAATATGTTTGTGTGGACTTAATATAAAGTGTGGACGCCATTCGCTGCCTCATGGGTGCCATTAAGGTGGCCAAGCTCGACTTCTAGGACAGCGTGAACACCGTCCTTGTGGGTGCCATCAGGGTGGCCACCATGGTCGACTCCATCTACAGCTTGAAGCTCAAGCTCAAGCTCATCAGGGAGGTCGAGCTTTGCTGCCCGGAGCTAAAATGGCTTCTTGTATGGAGTGTGGTCAGGGTCGGCAATAATACATTTATCAAAGTATATGTGCTGGAGGCCTTCTTAATGTAAGGCCATTCCTGGGTATGCAGCTTTCCACTTAAGACTTCTGTTTCTAACAAGGATTTAACATTGATTGGTGTACGGAGAAAGCTGCACGTCTACCTAGTTGTAGTTTGAAGGAGTTTTGAGTTTCATTCTCTACTAAATAATTGTCGAATGTGTTATTCTTGGATGTCCCTGTTTTGGTAGAATATCTAATAATCAGTAGCTACAGTAATATATTAATGACATTGACTTAAAGAGGCCTTCACGTGGCTTAAGCCCAGGGGAAGGGTCATCTGTAGTGCACATATCACATCAACAATGTAAAACAAATGAGGCACCTCACAGGTTTTCTCTCGTCCTATCTAACATATTGTCGCATCCGTGTTGTAGTGGCTAGTGCGCCTACCTACGAATCCCCGGGCCCTGGTTCAAATCCGGGCCAGGGCAAGTCGGCGGACAGCCCAATTAGCTGTTCATCCTCCCTTTCGGAATTGATAAATGGGTACCTGGAGAAACCTGGGGAAGGTAACGGTGGTAACCCGGATGTCACACTAGCCCTGTGTCCCGGGGTAATGGGTTTTCACCCACCACAGGCTCAAAGGCTAATGTGACGGTAATGAGCACCGAGGCTACGCGCAGCATAGCGTATGACCCTAATTTTACCTATTTAACATATTACACTTGGTAGACTTTTCTAATTTTCCACTGAACACTCACTATCATTTTACACACACAAGATCACCACTAACAATAAGATGCAACAAAAACAATAAAAAGATACACACACAAAAATGATAATGATGATGATGATGCTGATG
Organism: Chionoecetes opilio; assembly: GCA_016584305.1. Classification (NCBI taxonomy): domain Eukaryota; kingdom Metazoa; phylum Arthropoda; class Malacostraca; order Decapoda; family Majidae; genus Chionoecetes; species Chionoecetes opilio. The sequence goes on along the minus strand of JACEEZ010007273.1, from coordinate 3,165 downwards.
ATGATGATGATGATGATGATGATGATAATAATTATGGCGGTGGTATGGAGCTTGTACCGTCACCCGAGGCGGCGGGGAATACAATGACAGACTGTATACCGTTGCAATATAGTTTAATTCCATAAAGTCGACTCCTTCAACTAACTTTCCAACCTTGTTACTTGAGTCCCGAGGGAGGGAAGGAGGGAGGGAGGGATGGGGGAAGGAGAGAAGGAAAGAAGATAGGAGGGAGGGAGGATGGATCGAGGGAGGGAGGGGGGCCGGGAGAGGGAAGAACGGGGGAAATGCGGAAAGGGAAGTGCAGGCGATAAAGAAATGGAAGGAAGAGTGAAATTACGAATGAAACAACTAGAGAGAGAGAGAGAGAGAGAGAGAGAGAGAGAGAGAGAGAGAGAGAGAGAGAGAGAGAGAGAGAGAGAGAGAGAGAGAGAGAGAGAGAGAGAAGAGAGAGGAGAGTGATTTAAATGGTTCCTAATTTTATAAATTACTCATAGTAGTTTTGATATTTTAGCTCTAATGTCGTCAATATGTGGTTTCCACTTGAGATTTATTATCAATTAGGATCCCTAGAAACTTTACTACACTAACTTTGTTAACTGTGGGCAATTCATGTTGATGATACTGTCGGTTGGTTGAGTGTGTAGAGAGTGTGATACCATATAATTGAATCTTTGAAATGTTTAGTGTTATTTTATTGTTTTTAATCCAGTCAGAGACTAAGTTACTTATTAACGAGAATGATTAACTCATTGTTTAGAGTGTCCTCTATTGTTTTGAGATTATGTCCTTGAAGGTAAATGGTTGTGTCATCAGCAAACAACAATAAATTTAATTCACTACTTAAGCGTATTATATAATTTATATAGATTAAAAATAAAACAGGGCCCAATACTGAGCCTTGAGGAATACCGCAATACATTGATTTACAAATTGAAAATATAGTGTTAAATAATGTGAATTGTTTCCTATGACTTAAATAGCCTTTTAACCATTCAAGAGCGGGGCCACTAATCCCATAAACCTTAATGTTTCTACTTGTATGGAATGTGAAATGGTGTCGAAAGCCTTTGTAAGATCACAAAGTAGTGTTACTTGGTAAAGTTTGTTGTCTAAGATGTTGTAAAGTGATTGGCACAGTTTATGTACAGCCAGCTCAGTGTAGTAGCCCTTTCGGAACCCGAATTGCCAATCTGATAACGAGTGCTTATTAAGGTAGTTCATTAAAACGAGTTACCATTACTTTCTCAAAAATTTTACTAAACGTAGGCAGTAACGATATGGGTCTGTAATTTTCAGGATTGGTGTTGATGCCTGTTTTATATATAGGCAATATCTTAGCTACTTGGACATATTTAGGCAAGGTACCGTAGTGAAAAGATGTATTTATAATATGTACTATAAAGGGATAAATTATGTCAGAACATTCTTTTACAACCTTGGTATGAATATTGTCATGACCAGGAGAAATTCCCTTAAGATTCTTTAATATTGTCTTTATTTTTGTTGCCACTGTTATCGGTTTTAAGTAAAAAGAATAAGGAGCAAGAGCAGGTAAGAAATCCTTAAATGATAGTTGAGCTTCCTGAACCACTTCTGAGAGGTTATCAGGGACGCTAGATAAATAGTTGTTAAAACCTTCAGCAATATCATGATTATTAAATTTGATACATGTCTATTTTGAAACAAAAAAGCGGTTGGTAGTTGGGAAAAGTAAGTAAGTTGGACTTACTTCTTCCCATTATATTGTTCAACACTTCCCATGTTTTACTGGAATTTCCTGAATGTGCTTTTAATGTTATTATTTGCATAATAGTTATCTTTAGCGGCTCCTATTGTTGAAGTGAGCACATTTATATATCTTTTAAATTCAGTACCATAAGTTAGTGTGTGGCCATTTAGCATACATCTTTTGTAATTTACGATGATGTTTAATTAAATTTTTAATGGCAGTTGTAATGTAAGGCTTGTCCATGTGCTGATCTTTAACTTTAAAAGTATTTGTTATAAAATGTTTCTTGTATATATCAATAAATGTATCAATATAAATGTCAAAGTCTTTGTTAACTCCATTGATGCTCTATGATGTTCCCATCTGTAGGTGCCAGGTTCATTCATGAACTTTCTTGAATAATTATAGTTTTCATTACCATTTTGTGGGAGTGCTTGTTATTAATGTTACGTTCTGAAAAACATCCAAATAAGGGGAAATAGTCACTTATTGTGGTGTGCTTTATGTATACCATATCCTGAATGGTTTTGTAAGTTGTTCATCAATATGTGTATTAAGAAGAAGAAGCCGAATCCATTTGGTTTATATTTCATGCCCTTCGTCTGACTCCAAGGAAAGTAAAGTTACACCTTAAGAAGCCCACCCTTAAGAAAACAGTCATCGAGTCAAACATTGAGGAGCACAAGCTGTCTCTTGAGCAAATTAATAACATAACCTTTCGGAGGTTTTCAGAAGTGAGGAGGCTTGAAAAGGAATGGAGAGAGAGAGAGAGAGAGAGAGAGAGGAGAGAGAGAGGAGAGAGAGAGAGAGAGAGAGAGAGAGAGAGAGAGAGAGAGAGAGAGAGAGAGAGAGAGAGAGAGAGAGAGAAGAGAGAGAGAGAGAGAGAGAGAGAGAGCGAGAGCGAGAGAGAGAGAGAGAGAGAGAGCAGAGAGAGAGAGAGAGAGAGAGAGAGAGAGAGGAGAGAGAGAGAGAGAGAGAGAGAGAGAGAGAGAGAGAGAGAGAGAGAGAGAGAGATTTGAGAAGAAAGTTATCTGAAATCCCTCGCCTAAACCTCTCCTTGAAAAAAACAAGAGAATAAATTTTTTTTAAATGACCGCATATACCAAACAAGGAATGATCGATCCAAAGACTGACTGAAATGGCTGAGAATCATGATTATCACCTATCCTGTTCTCGTAGTTCGAACAAAATCATCTAATATATGTGTATGTTCAAAGCCTACTGTATACTGTAGTCCAGTGGATATGAGGGGGAAGCGTGTTTTGTGGTATGTAGGACCTTTTGTGGTTGATTGTGGTAGTCTGGTATGTCCTGAGCAGATCCCGGGTGCCACTTGGATTCCTCAAGGTGCCACTTTGGCACATTGAGGATTTTTTAAGGGCCAAAAAAAAATGGCCGCCAATCGCATAAATCGCATATACAGGTGCCCTTTAGGA
>JACEEZ010007272.1:210000-211245 GCA_016584305.1 Chionoecetes opilio | reverse complement strand
TGAAAATATAAATTTCAAATTTTTGTTATTTCAGCCATAAAATTACGTCTCATTCTTTATCACCATCAATTTAAAGAACAAAAAGAACATGATCATAGCTACAGTAATAATGATGATAATGATAATGATAATGTTAATGTTAACCCCTTCACGCCCAGATCTTTCCTTTGCTATATAAAATCATCTGTTTTCGAGCCATAAAATTACGAAAAGTAACTGAATATACCAAATTAGCTAGTGGACAAGGATACTAAACAGGTCATGGCTATAAAATATTGCTTATGTTCATTAATAATCAGCCCGTCAGGGTGGCAAGGTTGGTAGAGACGTGAGTTCGCAATGTGCAGCGTCCCTGTGCATTCGGTCAGCGGTTCGAGTCCGCCTAGTTCGTGCTGACGTGGCGGCGCTTTGTATAGTCAATAACCTTGTAGTTGGTACTTCCAAAGTGTCTAGATAGGATGAAAATCTTATCTTATCATTAATAATCATCTAATGGTAGCCAAATTACAATGGGCATTACGTTCTGGGCCTCAAGGGGTTAACGAACAAAAATGAACGTGATAATAAATACAGTAGATAATAATGATAGTGTTAATAGTTATCTCCGTTGAATATTTGTACACGTGCTCATACAGACAGACAAACAGTGGTCAATATTTAGAGTTATTAAGAATATTAGTTATCAAACAGGAATTTAAGAATATTTGTTAAGAAAGGCATGAATTAAACACTTAAATTTAAATGCCGTCGTTAAGAACTCCCAAATCCTTTCAACTCAACTCTTTAATAACATGCCCTGACCTCACTTCCCCTATGACTCATGCACACACACACACACACACACTCACTGACACACACACACACACACACACACACACACACACACACACACACACACACACACACACACACACACACACACACACACACACACACACATCCCGTCTCTACAACCTACATCCCCTCTACTCACACACAACAACACACACACACACACCAACCCCACACACACACCACACACACACACACACACACACACACCCCACACAACACCACACACACCAAAACACACACACACACAACACACACACACACCCCTCACTGACACACCACTCACTGACACACACACACACAGACACACACACACACACACACACCACACACACACACACACACACACACACACACCACCCCACACACACACCCCACACTGACTCACGCACACACACACACACACACACACAC
>JACEEZ010007272.1:190000-202500 GCA_016584305.1 Chionoecetes opilio | reverse complement strand
AAGAGAGAGAGAGAGAGAGAGAGAGAGAGAGAGAGAGAGAGAGAGAGAGAAGAGAGAGAGAGAGAGAGAGTGTGTGAGAGATAGAGAGATGTTATACCAAGCAGAAGTCAAAAAAGTGATGCTAACGATGAAATAAACTAGTGGTGAAATAATGATAATAATAATAATAATAATAATAATAATAATAATAAATAATAATAATAATAATAATAATATAATAATAATAATAATAGTAATAGAGAGAGTTGATAGACCAAGCAGAGAAAAGTGATGCTAATGGAGTTAATTAGTGGTGAAATAATGACTAATAATAATAATAATAATAATAATAATAATGATGACAATAAACCATAAACATACCAAATCACGTACTAATAAAGGAGATGAGGAGGTAAAACAGCATAGTGGGATTAGTAGTATTGATATAATAGTTCATATAGTAATAATGATGACAGTAATGATGATGATAATGATGATAATGACACCCTTTCATTTTCGTCATTCATTGTCTCACACGTGCCTTTCCCTTGCCTCCTTCCTATCCCTCCCACTTGCCCTCCTATCCCTCCTTCCTATCCCTCCCACTTGCCCTCCTATACCTCCTTCCTATCCCTCCCACTTGCCCTCCTATCCCTCCCTCCCACCCACTTGCCCTCCTATCCCTCCTATCCCTCCTTCCCTCCCACCCACTTGCCCTCCTATCCCTCCTTGCCTCCCATCCACTTGCCCTCCTATCCCTCCCTCCCTCCCACCCACTTGCCCTCCTATCCCTCCCTCCCTCCCACCCACTTGCCCTCCTATCCCTCCCTCCCTCCCACCCACTTTGGCCCTCCTATCCCCCCCTCCCTCCCCCCCTCCCATCCACTTGCCCTCCTATCCCTCCCTCCCTCCCTCCCTCCCTCCCTCCCTCCCTCCCTCCCTCCCTCCCTCCCTCCCTCCCTCCCACCTTCCTTGCCTCCCACCCCATCTGCCCTCCTTTCCCATCTTCCTTCCCTCCTTCCCTTCCTTCCCTCCTTGCCTCCCACCCCACCTACCTGCCCTTCTTCCCCCTTCCTTCCCTCCCACCTGACCTCCTTCCTTCCCCCTTCCTTTCATCCCTCCCACCTGTCTCCCCCTTTCCCCCCCTGCCTTCATTTATCGCCCTTCTTTCTCTCCCTTCCTCACTTCTTTCCCTCCCTTCCTTCCCTTCCTTCCCTCCCGCCCAACTACTCTCCTTTCCTCCCTTCCCTTCCACCTACCTTCCCTTCCTTCCTTTCTTCCTTACTTCCCTTCCTTCCTTTCTTCCTTACCTCCCTTCCTTCCTTACCTCCCTTCCACCTTCCTCCCTTCCCTCCCTCCCTCCCTTCCTTCCCTTCCTTCCCTTCCTTCCCTCCCTCCCATCCCTTCCTTCCTTCCTTCCTTCCTTCCCTTCAGGAGAGCAATGCACTCACCTGTGGCCCAGTACAGGTAACCTCGATAACCTGACCTGCCTGACACCCCACGAGAGGAGAGAGAGAGAGAGAGAGAGAGAGAGAGAGAGAAAAAAAGAAGAAGAAGCGGTAAATCTTCTTGGTATTGATGTTACTGTAACTCTCTTCTTTTTCTTTTTTCTTTCTTTTTGTTTATTCATCTTATTATCCTGACGCCACAGAGAGAGAGAGAGAGAGAGAGAGAGATAATGTGGTAAATTTTCTTGCACTGTTGATGTTATTGTTGCTCATCTTACCCCTCTCTCCTCCTCCTCCTCCTCCTCCTCCTCCTCCTCCTCTCTCCTCCTACCTCCTCCTCCCCCCCTCCTCTCCTCCTCCTCTTCTTCTTCTTTCTTCTTCTTCTTCTTCTTCTCTCTTCTTCTTCTTCTCCTCCTCCTCCTCCTACTCCTCCTCCTCCCCTCCTCCTCCTCCTCCTCCTCCTCCTCCTCCTCCTCCTCCTCACTTTCTTCTTCTTCTTCTTCTTCTTCTTCTTCTTCTTCTTCTTCTTCTTCTTCTCCCTCTTCTTCTTCTTCTTCTTCTTCTTCTTCTCCTCCTCCTCCTCCTCCTCCTCCTCCTCCTCTCCTCCTCCTCTCTTCTTCTTCTTCTTCTTTCTTCTTCTTCTTCTTCTTCTTTTTTCTTCTTTTCTTCTTCTCCTCCTCCTCCTCTCCCCTCTCCTCCTCCTCCTCCTCCTCCTCCTCCTCCTCTCCTCCTCCTCCTCCTCCTCCCCTCCTCCTCCTCCTCCTCCTCCTCCTCAGTCATCTTATTCTTGTTTCCACGTGAATGAGTCCACGTCTTAGAAAGTGAGAATTTCACTCCTTTTTTAAGGCATTGCAAATCACCTCGTACTTACGCTCTTACTTAACTCATTGATAGATAACACTACCGCCTTATCATTCCATAGCCTATCTATTGTAAGGTCTGAGTGTCCCTAATAACCGTGAAATTAAAGAGTTTTGTCATCATTATAGGGGAAAAAAAGACATATCATTCCAGAATCGAGACATTTGAGAACATGAATAACGACCTTAACCCCTTCACGCCCAGACCTTTCCTTGGCTATAAAAAATGGTATGTCGTTAGCCATAAAATTGGGAAAGGTAACTGAATATACCAAATTAGTTAGTCGACAGGGATACTAAACAGGTCATAGCTATAAAATATTGCTTATATTCCCTAAAAAAATCGTCTAATGGTACCCAAATTACAATGGAAAAAACGTTCTGGGCCTCAAGGGGTTAATGTACATAACGAAACATAACATTGTGTAACTCTATAGTGTTGGTGTGCTGGGTAAAGTGTGTGTGTGTGTGTGTGTGTGTGTGTGTGTGTGTGTCATTCACCCATGGTCTTGTCCACATGAGGCGGACTCGCGATCGCCAGTTTCACCCTCCCGGTGCGAGCTTGGAGATCATTATTACCGATCTTTGGGTAATGCTGGGACCTCACACACCACACACCCCCATCCACTTGCTCAAGGGGGACAGTAACCACCAGCTTTTGTCAGTGAAAAATCCCCGTGTGTGTGGTGTGTGTGTGTGTGTGTGTGTGTGTGTGTGTGTGTGGGGTAACCGTGCACCATGGCCAGAGATGTGACAGAAAGAGAACTTGAATTAAAAGGATGCACGTAGAGAGGGATAGATAAGGATAGAACAGAGACACATGAGAGAGAGTGAGATAAAGAAGAGAGAGGGAAAAAAAATAGATGTCGACACTGAATCAGATATTGGGAGGAAATGGATAGAAGAGAAAATGAATAAAACAGAGTAAAGGAAGGGAGGAGGAGGAGGAGGAGGAGGAGAAGAGACCCGGATGGAGGAGGAAGAGGAGGAGAGACCCGGACGGAGGAGGAGGAGGAGAGACCCGGACGGAGGAGGAGGAGGAGAGACCCGGACGGAGGAGGAGGAGGAGGAGAGACCCGGACGGAGGAGGAGGAGGAGGAGAGACCCGGACGGAGGAGGAGGAGGAGAGACCCGGACGGAGGAGGAGGAGGAGGACGAGAACAGCAGGTACAGTTTTAGAGGGGCATGGCACTCTGATTTATTTATCGGATGGCGTCTGGTGTCTATCTCGTTGAATAGTGAAAGCTTTATCTATCAAGGACACAGCTGGGTCAAGGTCATGTATCTATCAGACAACACTCGTAACCTTCTACTACTGTTTTCTATATCTATCAGTATCTCTGTTTTATCTATCTATCAGTGGCTTTTAAAGTGCTATGTTATCTACTTGTGTTATGGAATCAATGTATTTATCTATCGGAAAGGGTTGTATATCGTGTTTTTTTTATCTATTTATCTATTAGTGGTTTAACAAGTGCTATGTTGTCTATTTGTGTTATGGAATCAATGTATTTATCTATCGGAAAGGGTTGTATATAGTGGGTTTTTTATCTATTTATCTATTAGTGGTTTAACAAGTGCTATGTTGTCTATTTGTGTTATGGAATCAATGTATTTATCTATCGGAAAGGGTTGTATATAGTGGGTTTTTTTATCTATTTATCTATTTGTGGTTTAACAAGTGCTATGTTGTCTATTTGTGTTATGGAATCTATGTATTTATCTATCGGAAAGGGTTGTATATAGTGGGTTTTTTTATCTATTTATCTATTAGTGGTTTAACAAGTGCTATGTTATCTACTTGTGTTATGGAATCTATGTATTTATCTATCGGAAAGGGTTGTATATAGTGGGTTTTTTTATCTATTTATCTATTAGTGGTTTAACAAGTGCCATGTATCTACTTTGTGTTATGGAATCTATGTATTTATCTATCGGAAAGGGTTTATATAGTGGGGTTTTTTTTACTATTTATCTATTAGTGGTTTAACAAGTGCCATGTTATCTACTTGTGTTATGGAATCTATGTATTTATCTATCGGAAAGGGTTGTATATAGTGGGTTTTTTTATCTATTTATCTATTAGTGGTTTAACAAGTGCCATGTTATCTACTTGTGTTATGGAATCTATGTATTTATCTATCGGAAAGGGAAAGGGTTGTGTGTAGTAGTGTTTTATCTATTCATATAAGGTCTAGATATATATTAGTTTATTTCGATATTATTCTAGGTTATTTATTTATATAGCTATTTATTTGAGTTTAGTTATATTTCTTACGTCATGTTTAAATACTGGCTTCGATATTGTTATTATTATTATTTTTTAAGCTATTTATCTATTTGGGTTTTATTTCATTCATTTTTTCATTCATATTTTATTCATTCATTTTTTTATTCATTATAGAGGCTTAATAAGTTCCATCTATTATTTACTTGTGTTATGGAGTCTATGTATTTATCTATTGGAAAAGGGTTGTGTATCGTGTGTTATTTTGATCTATTTATCTATCTTATTTTGATCTATTTATCTATCTTATTTTTATCTATTTTTTGATCTATTTATCTATCTTATTTTGATCTATTTATCTATCTTATTTTGATTTATTTATCTATCTTATTTTTATCTATTTATCTCTTATTTTTATCTATTTGTCTATCTTATTTTTATCTATTTGTCTATCTTATTTTTATCTATTTATCTATCTTATTTTGATCTATTTATCTATCTTATTTTGATCTATTTATCTCTTATTTTTATCTATTTATCTATCTTATTTTTATCTATTTATCTATCTTATTTTTATCTATTTATCTATCTTATTTTTATCTATTTATCTTATTTTTATCTATTTATCTATCTTATTTTGATCTATCTTATTTTTATCTATTTATCTATCTTATTTTTATCTATTTATCTATCTTATTTTTATCTATTTATCTATCTTATTTTTATCTATTTATCTATCTTATTTTTATCTATTTATCTATCTTATTTTGATCTATTTATCTATCTTATTTTGATCTATTTATCTATCTTATTTTTATCTATTTATCTATCTTATTTTTATCTATCTTATTTTGATGTATTTATCTATCTTATTTTTATCTATGTATCTATCTTATTTTTATCTATTTATCTATCTTATTTTTATCTATTTATCTATCTTATTTTTATCTATTTATCTATCATATTTTGATCTATTTATCTATCTTATTTTGATCTATTTATCTATCTTATTTTTATCTATTTATCTATCTTATTTTTATCTATTTATCTATCTTATTTTTATCTATTTATCTATCTTATTTATCTATCTTATTTTTATCTATCTTACTTTTATCTATTTATCTATCTTATTTTTATCTATTTTTTTATCTATTTATCTATCTTATTTTTATCTATCTTACTTTTATCTATTTATCTATCTTATTTTTATCTATTTTTTTATCTATTTATCTATCTTATTTTTATCTATTTATCTATCTTATTTATCTATCTTATTTTTATCTATCTTACTTTTATCTATCTATCTATCTTATTTTTATCTATTTATCTATCTTATTTTTATCTATTTATCTACCTTATTTTGATCTATTTATCTATCTTATTTTTATCTATTTATCTATCTTATTTGATCTATTTATCTATCTTATTTTTATCTATTTATCTATCTTATTTTTATCTATTTATCTATCTTATTTTGATGTATTTATCTATCTTATTTTTATCTATTTATCTATCTTATTTTTATCTATTTATCTATTTTTTTTTATTATTTATTATCTTTTTTTGATCTTTTATCTATCTTATTTTTTATCTATTTTCTATCTTTTTTGATGTATTTTCTATCTTATTTTTTTTCTATTTATCTATCTTATTTTTCTATTTATTATCTTTTTTTATCTTTTTATCTATTTTTATTTTGATCTATTTACTATTTTATTTTTATCTTGTATCTATCTTATTTTTATCTATTATTGTAGTGTTCTTCCCAACTCCGGGGTTTAAAAACCCACACAGGTTGGGTTGGTGTGTTTTTTGTGCGCCATGGCCTGCCGGGGGCCGGGGGAAGGAGAGGGCGTTGCTGGCACCCGTCACGGGGGGGGGGTAAACTGCAGGGCAGAGCAGGTCTTCACCTACCCACTCCCCCGGGAGTGTGATGGTTCTTCCTTTCCCCGTCGCTCTGAGTGTGGGGGGGAAAGGGGAAGGCTCTACCCGCTTGTTGGGTGGGGCTGGGCCCAAATAGTTCCTTCAGGCGTCTGGGGAAACGCTCCCCCTTTCCCGTTGGCTTGAGGGTGTACGCGTAGTACGCTGAGGCGTTTCCCCAGAAAAGCCTCAGGTCCCCAAGCGGGGAAAAACTGCCTCCTTGTCCGTGAAGAGTACGGGCGCGCCATAATTGCTCCCCACCCGACGGAATAGCCGCCGTGCATTCCGCCTAATGTCGGGCATGGTATCGCGGTGCCCCAAAGGGGTCACCTGCCCACACGTGAGCGGGTAACGTGACCGCGGGGGGCCCGGGCAAGGACCCCCAAGTCGACAGGGAGGGTTTTAATCGTTGGGTGGGCGGGGGGAAAGTTGGAGAGGGGCTCGTGTTGTGGGTAAATTTTTTTTACCGTTTGACAGGCAAAACAGGCCCTCGCCATTCCTTGACGTCCTTTTCATCCCGGCCCAAACCGCTCGCCTGCTGATGACCTGGGTACCGGGATCCGGGTGGTTCGGGGAGGGTATGTTGAACCTGTTCTGGGGAATTTTTTTGGTGTGATGGGCGTGCGGGGCCCACGTGATACATCACACCAGAGTTTGGCCCGGAGTTGGCACGTCATCGGACCAGGGGACGCTGTGGGCCCCCTCTCCGGGACTGAAATTCCGGTCCCCTCCTTGCGCCCCCGGCCGGTAATCAAAGGGCCAGGCATCGTGGGAGCGGACATCACCCGGGGGGGGTTGTTCGCAGCGGGAGAGAGCGCGGCCCGGTTTGTCCTGCCCCGGGATTGACAAGTCTGTAAAAACTCAGATATATATGCCGTTTCGGGAAACCGGGGGGGTAAACTTTCGCCGTTGTACCATAGCGTGGTTAGTGCTTGGATCTGTCGTATTTTGAAACCCCTCCCTCCAGGAAGTGACGGAAGTGTTTCACGGCCCTCATACCAGCCAACACTCCCATCAAAGGCGCTGTAGGCGGGGGAAGGCCCCAAACGCTGCTGAAGAAAGCGAGAGGGCGAACCCCGTCCTCTACCTTTGCTGGAGGACAGCGCCCCCCCCTTCTGCTGGGCGTCCGTAGTGAGGACGGTGGGGCTTGGGGGCGGATGACGGGAGCGTCGTGGAGCGATTTTGCTTGATGCGATGAACCTCCCTGGGCTTCATCAGTCCACTGCAGGGGCTTGGGTGAGTTTTTCTTTACCCCCTTCAGGGGGAAATGTAAGGGGCCGAGCCGAGGGGCAGCTTTGGGGAATGAAGGGGGGTGGTAAAAATTTATTATCCCAAAACTCCCTATTTCCCTACCGTAGGGGGCCCGGATCCGCGTCGCTGACCCCTTCTGCGGGAGGGGAGTAAACCCTGACGTGACTCTGTGGCCCAAGAGCCCCAACGCCGGAGCCCCCAACCCACTTCGCTGGGGGGACCAAACCAAAACTCCTTAGGGGGTTTTACAGCGGGCGCAGGGGGATTTCGTGCGGGGTTGGTCGACGATGAGCGAAAGGATTCGTCGATGTACACCACGCAAGTCGAGTCCCCTGACTATTTTCCAAAAAAGCGCTGGAAGGTCTAGCCGCATTGCGTATCCAAGTTCTTAGGGGTACTCAAACCCGCCAAAAGGCGTCGTCCTGCAGTCTTCGGCACGTCCTTTTCAGCGACGGGGATCTGGGGAAAGGGCCCTTAGAAGATAAATCTTCGAAAAAAACTGACCGCCCTGCAACATGTTGTAAAAACCCAATTTTTGGGAATGGGGAAAAACGTCCGGTCGAGTCAGGGGTTGGGTGCCCTGTAGTCCCGCTGCGCGCCATTCGCCTTTTGGGCCCTTTTGGCCCCATATGTAGAGGTGACGCCAGCGCTGCGGAAGGTCGATGGCCCCTCCCCTCAGTAATTGTTAAAACTCCTTTTTCACCACCTGGGGCGTTCAAGGCCGGGGGGGCGGGGGGGCGAGCAAAAACACGGAGGCCCGTCGTGGGATGGTGGTGTTCCCTTTGGGTTTTTCCCCTTTTGGGGGGTGGACGGGAGCGAGGGAGGGAAGTTTCGAAAGCGCGTCGTACGGGCCGGCTGGGGTACGTGTGTCCGGGGGGGCGCTCGCTGCCCAGGGCACAGTAGGAAAATTTGTTTTTGGGTTTGGGGGATGCAGTAAACGTCCCCACCCGGGGGCACAGCAAGTCGTGGAAGGAAGGAAAAACCACGCCCCGGGTAGGCTATCCCCTCGCCCCCACGAAAGGGCCGATAAGGGCGAGGGGGCGTGACGGGGAGGGGGAAGTCCGCTACCATACGGGCGATTGGGGGGTTTTTTGGCTGCCAGAGGGCGTAAACGGGCGGGTTTTGGCGGGCGTCATCTGACGAGGGCGGGCCCCCCCACATGACCTCCGCCCCCGAAACCCCCGGTCCGCAAAAACCCCCCACGTGTCGGCCACCCAAAGCAGCGTCCGGGGGGCCAGGGATGGGGGCGGCGGAGACGGAGGCGCTGCAGGGACTGGGGGGCAGCGGTCGTGGGTGATACGCTCTGTGGTGGGGTGATTAGGGGCGGAGGGCCGGCTCGGAGGTTTCTCGTGGTGGTGCCCGAGAGGGGGGGGCGGGGACATGCCGTTCACCGATCCCGCGCTGGCGTTTCCCGCCACGTCTGGGGGTTGCATTCCTGGGTGCCGCCCAAACGATTTGGGAATAAAAATACTTGTGGCCCGTAGGTGAGTGTAGGTTTGAGAAAGGGGGCCTCTAAACGCTGGATGGCACGCCATTCAGAGAGGCGGGGGCCGTGGGAAAATGTGCGCCAGACTTTCCATGGGCCCCCCCGCGTTCGTGTTTCTCCAGCGCCTGAGACCCTCGTGGAGTGGTCGGAGTGTCCCCCTGTGGGGAACATGCGGCGCCCGGGCCCCCCTCGGGGGGGCTGCAGGCACAGGATTGGGGGGGCAGAGGGGGGGTGACAGTTAGGCCGCGTGAAAATTTGTCCACGGCTCAAGTTTGGTCGTGTTATCGGCCCTGTCCCCCTAGCTGACGCGGCTGGGGGGTGAGGGTGGTTGACGGTAGCGAAGCTTTCCCCAGACAAAGGAACCCGCCGCCTGTTCAGGGTTTTCATACGGGAGGAACCCCGACGGGGACACCATGTAAATGTGCGTGTCGGTTCTGCTACTAAACCTCGCGCCCTTCCCAAAGGGGGCGAACGAGGCCTTTTCACCGCCTCATATTTCCCTCCTCTGGAGGAGTTGTAAGCCCTGAGGAAATACGGCAGCCCGTCCGCGGTACGACTGACAAGAGCTTGAAATTATGGGGGTCCGTGTGTCTTTAAACCCGCCCCATACTTCAATGTGCGAACCACGTGGCAATGTCATACGTGAAAGCCGGGAAAGCGGAGTGCACCGGAATTATTCTGTGTCTACTCACTCGGGGTCACCAACTGTATGTTCTTTTCCCAAATAACAAAGGGTTAAAACCAACACAGGTTGGTTGGGGATGTTTTATTTGGGAGAGGTTGTGTCCCTACGAGGCTTGTCTCCTGAGTGGCCCCACCCGAGCCCTCCTTTCTCCAAACTGACCTCTGCGCCTCATACCAAAGCGGGGTCAGGGCAAGATTAAAAGGAGGGGCTTCGAGACTACTGGAGGTTGCCAGGTTGTATGTCCCCCTTTGCAACAGTATCTATCTTTTTTTTTTCTATTAATCTATCTTATTTTTGATTATTTATCTATCTTAATTTGTCTATTTATCTATCTTTTTTTATCTATTAAACTATCTTTTTTTACTATTTACTTCTATTTTGATCTATTTATCTATCAAGTATGTCCGGATAAGGTTGCGTTATTGTCTCCCTCTTCTCTATCCCCTTATCCCCTTACCTATCCTCTTCCTCTTTTCCTATTGTCACATTTATCCTCTGTTTTTTATATTTTCTCCCTTTTTTTCCTTCCTACCTCTCTCCTCCCCCCCGTGTGTGTGTGTGTGTTAATACAGAACTTATCTAAAATAGCCTCCTCCTCCTCCTCCTCCTCCCCTCCTCCTCCCCCTCCTCCTCCTCCCCTCCTCCTCCTCCCCCTCTTCTCCCTCTTTCTTTTTTCCCGACGCCGTATCACGGGTCCTTAGCTTAAAAAATTTTATATTTCGTGACAGTTTGACTTTGGCGACGGCTGTGTGTGTTTGGGTGTGTGTGTGTGGTTGGTGTGTGTGTGTGTGTGTGTGGTGTGTGTGTTGTCTGTGTGGTGTGTCTGTGTGTGTGTGTCTTAAGGAAAGAGAGGAATGTTTATGCTTTGTTCCCACTCTGTGCTCCTCTCCTCCTCCTCCCTCCTCCTCCTCTCCTCCTCCTCCCCCTCCTCCCCTCCTCCTCCTCCTCCTCCTCCTCCTCCTCCTCTTTACGTCAGCTGTGGTATTAGAGGTGATGCAAAAAAGGAAAGGGAAAGAGCTTGGAAACGGGGAAGAGGAGGAGGAGGAGGAGGAGGGGAGAAGGAGGAGGAAGAGGGAGATGTGCAATTGTTCTCATTGTATTTGGAAGAGATGCATTTTTAGGAATGGTATTTAGCAGTACTCTCTTCTCTCTCTCCTCTCTCTCTCCTCTCTCCTCTCTCCTCCTCTTTCTCTCCTTCTCTCTCCTCTCTCTCCGCCCTTTCCTCTCTCTCTCTCTCTTCTCTCTCCTCTCTCTCTCTCTCCTCTCCTTCTCTCTCCTCTCTCTTCCGTCTCTCCTCTCTCTCTTTTTTCTCTCCCTCTCTCCTCTCTCTTCTCTCTCTCTCTCTGTCTCCACCATATGGTTCGGTCTTTGTCACTTCTCCATTCTTACTCTCCTTCCTTTCCCCCCTTTCCCTTTCCCTTTCCCGTTTTCCTTCCTTCCTTCCTTCCTTCCTTCCTTCCCTCTTCCACTTTTTCAGGTTATTTGTCACTTCTCCATTCTTACTCTCTTTCCTTCCTTCCTTCTTCCTTCCCTCCTCCCCCCCCTCCCGCCCTCCCCCCCCTCCCCCTCCCTCCCTCCCCCTGCCCCCTCCCTCCCTCCTCCTTCCCTTTTCCCCACTTTTACTCCTCCAGTCCTCCCATTTATCCCTTATCCGACTAATCCTTCACACCATTCCTTCCCTTTATTCCCTTCTCTGCTCCTCCCATCTTTACCAATTCTCTTTACTCCAATCAATCTTTCCCTTTACTTAGTTTCCTCCATTCCACCCTTCCTACGTCATCACCGTCATCACCCTTTCCCTTTCCCACTCGTTTACTTTCCCTCTCTCCATCGCCTCGCCTCCTCCTCATCGCCCACTTTCCTTTCCCTTAACCCCTTCACACACACAACGTCATTTTCCACCATTATATAACCACCATTCGACGGTTTTAATGGACTTAAGCATAGTATATACACATGACCTGTTTAATAGCCTTGTCCATTACCTCATTTGGTTTATGTAGCTACTTTTGCGTTGTTTTATGGCTAACAACAGACCATTTCATATAGCCAAGGAAAGATCTGGGTCTCAAGGGGTTAAAATGAGGTAATATCCCTACTTTCCCTTCCTTCCTTCCTCCTTATATACATCATCATCATCATCATCATCATCATCATTCGCCTCATCTTTTCTATTATTTCTTCACACACTTACATAATATTTTCCTTTTTTTTTTTCCCTCTTATTAAAAAAAATTTCCACTCCATGTTTTTTCTTTCTCTTGCATGATTTTTTTTCCTTCCCTTCTCTTCTCTCTCTCTCTCTCTCTCCTCTCCTCTCTCTCTCTCTCTCTCGTCTCTCTCTCTCTCCTCTCTCTCATCTCTCTCTCTCTCTCGTCTTCTCTCTCCTCTCTCTCTCTCTCCTCTCTCTCTCTCTCTCTCTCTGTCCCATCCCTCCTCTCTCCTCTCCTCTCTCTCTCTCCTCTCATCTCCCTTCTCTCTCTCTCTCTCTCTCTCTCCTCTCTCTCTCCCTCTCTCTCTCTCTCCTCTCTCTCTCTCTCTCTCTCTCTCCTCTCTCCCTCCCTCCCTCCCCCTCCCTCCCTCCCTCCCTCCCTCCCTCCTCCCTCCCTCCCTCCCTCTCTCTCTCATCTCATCTCTCTCTCTC
>JACEEZ010007272.1:162500-187500 GCA_016584305.1 Chionoecetes opilio | reverse complement strand
TTGGTTCGTTTTTCTTGTTACAATAAGGAACTTAGTGTTGTTGGTTTTTTTGGTTTTTTCTACCATAAAAATGTTGTTATTGTGGTATTGTTATGATCTTCTTCTTCTTCTTCTTCTTCTTCTTCTTCTTCTTCTTCTTCTTCTTCTTCTACCCCCAAAAGACCAGAAATTATATTGAACAAGTTGTTTTTTGGTTTTTTCTACAATAAGAATGTTGTTATTGTGGTATTGTTATGATCTTCTTCTTCTTCTTCTTCTTCTTCTTCTTCTTCTTCTTCTTCTTCTTCTTCTTCTTCTACCCCCAAAAGACCAGAAATTATATTGAACAAGTTTTTTTTTGTTTTTTTCTACAATAAGAATGTTGTTATTGTGGTATTGTTAGGATTTTCTCTTCTTCTTCTTCTTTCTCTTGTGTACTTTTTTCTTGTCTTTCTTCTCTTCTTCTTCTACCCCCAAAAGACCAGAAATAGTGTTGAACAGGCATTAGGGAAAATATCTAGTGTTCCTCCACCTAAGGTCATATAACTATTATCAAATTTGTATCTCATTAGTAGGTTATTTGTCTAGTTATTGCAGAGAATGTGACTAGCGTATATCTCTGTCACACTTACACATGTTTAAATACCTTATACTCTTCTCTCTCTTCTTCTCCTCTCTCTCTCTCTCTCTTCTACTCTCTCAACTCTCTCTCTGCATCACTCTCTCTCTCTTTCCTCACTTCTCTTAACTTTCTTCATCTCTTCTCTCTCTCTCTACTCCTGCATTTGTGTGGTTTTTTGCAGTAAGAACCTCGTGAACAGGAACACATTCTTGATATCTTCTTATGCCTAGGAAAAACAGAAAAATGATTAAACACAGAACCTTCCACAATCTCTCTCTCTCTCTCTCTCTCTCCTCTCTCTCTCTCTCTCTCTCTCTCTCTCTCTCTCTCTCTCTCTCTCTCTCTCTCTCTCTCCTCTCTCCTCCTTCTCTTTCTTCTGCATACCTCTCTCGAACCTCTTGTCTTTTTCATTAAAGTAGTCAAGCATGATCAGAACACACCACCACCACAAGACCTCTCTCTCTCTCTCTCTCTCTCTCTCTCTCTCTCTCTCTCTCTCTCTCTCTCTCTCTCTCTCCTCTCTCTCTCTCCTCTCGTCTCTCTCTCTCTCTCTCTCTCAGTTTAATAAGTAGTCAAGCATTATCAGAACCACCACCACCACTAAGACCTCTTCTCTCTCTCTCTCTCTCTCTCTCCTCTCTTCTCTCTCTCTCTTCTCTCTCTCTCTCTCTCTCTCTTCTCTCTCTCTCTCTCTCTCTCTCAGTTTAATAAGTATTCAAGCATTATCATGAACCACCACCACCACTAAGACTCATCTCTCTTCTCTCTCTCTCTCTCTCTCTCTCTCTCTCTCTCTCTCTCTCTCTCTCTCTCTCTCTCTCTCTCTCTCTCTCTCTCTCTCTCTCTCTCTCTCTCTCTCTCTTCTCATCTTCACTCTCTCCATCCACTACTCCTCTCTCTCTCTCTCTCTCTCTCTCTCTCTCTCCTCTCTCTCTCTCTCTCTCTCTCTCTCTCTCTCTCATCAGTTTAATAAGTATTCAAGCATTATCAGAACCACCACCAGACTAAGACTCTCTCTCTCTCTCTCTCTCTCTCCTCTCTCTCTCTTCTCTCTCTCTCTCTCTCTCTCTCTCTCTCTCTCCTCTCTCTCTCTCTCTCTCATCCCCTTACCATCTTTGCCATTGACCTACTTCATCCCTAACACTCAAATCACACTCATTAACAGTCACACTCATTGCAGTCTTTCCCCCTTCCCTTACCACAGTCACTCAAAAAACCTTACCATTCCTGTCCATCGTTTCCATTGAGCTATTGTAGTACTTTATCACTAACAACCAAAGTACTACAGGTAAGTATTAATTATCCGACCTTGGGGGGACCGAAGGTAGGTCGGATAATTGGAATAGTCGGATGTTCGGATATCACAGTAACCATAAACTGTAAGGACAAAATGGTATAGAACATAAAAGATGCAGCTCTTGAAGGCCGATCCAGTGGTATACGCGAAAGTAAAATTCATGCATAAATAAAGCCACAAATCAATGTTTTCTATAAATAATAATAAAAATAAAAAAATAAAAAAATAAAAAAAACTAAGTAAAATAAATGGCCAAAACAAGACACAATGTGGTGGTGAAAAAAGTCGGTTGTTTGGACAAGTCGGATGTTTGGAGGTCGGATGTTGGGAATTTGGCTGTACCTACATTAGATTACAACCTCAACCCACAACCTCTCTTGACCCCTTTTTCTACTTTTATTTCCTACTTATTTTCTACTTATTATTTATTTTATTTAACCACTGTCCACTCAAAAAAGCCTAACCCTTACCTTCTCATCTTCCACAGGGGCAGGCAGGATGGGTAAGCTACTAAGCAAGATCTTCGGCAATAAGGAGATCCGGATCTTGATGTTGGGTCTGGACGCCGCGGGCAAGACCACCATCCTGTACAAGCTGAAGCTAGGCCACTCCGTCACCACCATCCCCACCGTGGGCTTCAATGTGGAGACCGTGGCCTACAAGAACGTCAAATTCAATGTCTGGGTGAGTGGTGGCGGAGAGACTGATGCTCGTATTCGTAGTCACATACCATGCTTGCTCGTGGTAATTGCTATGATTTTGTTCCATTTCTACTCAGTCAAAATGATTCACTTGATCTTGTAGCTGCCATGGAAAGTACTAGAGCAATCCTACAGTACTCCTATTGCAATCACAACAGAGCTGGCATGACATATTGATTTCATTAGAACAAGACAAAAAGTGAACAATGACCACGTACAATGATGGTATGTGACTACGAATACAGGCATGAGACAGACAGACAGATAGATACGTAGATTGACACAGACAGACAGGCAGGGGCAGACAAACAGACAGGCAGACACATAGATAGATAGATAGATAGATAGATAGATCAATAGATAGATATGTAGATAGACAGACAGGCAGGCAGGCATAGACAGAGAAGAGAAAGAGACAGATAGACAGACAGTAGAGAGAGACATTCAGACAGACAGACAGACAGAAGAGACAGACAGATAGACAGACAGACAGACAGACAGACAGAGAAGAGAAAGAGACATAGACAGACAGAGTAGAGAGAGACATTCAGACAGAGAAGAGACAGACAAACAGACAGAAGAGAGAGAGACACAGACAGACAGAGAAGAGACAGACAGACAGACCGAGTAGAGACAGACATTCAGACAGACAGACAGACAGAGAAGAGAAAGAGACATAGACAGACAGAGAAGAGACAGACAGACATTCAGACAGAGAAGAGACAGACAGATAGACAGACAGAGAAGAGAGAGAGTGTTATTGCTATTAGAAGGGTAGGATGTGGGGTAAGAGATTAGGAAAAGTATGTGTGTGTGTCTGTTCTTACGTAATCAATGTTTTGCAGGATTGTATTGATCAAGCTGAGTGTGTCCTGTCTCTCATCCTTTTAGCATAGGATTGGTCTATAAAACTATGTAGATTATTGGCACAAATGACTTCTTCCAGCACCAGTGTGTGTGTGTGTGTGTGTGTGTGTGTGTGGGGAAAGATTACTAAGGTATTAAGGAAGAAGGGGAGTGGGAAGAATTACTAAGGTATTAAGGAAGAAGGGGCGTGGGAAGAATTACTAAGGTATTAAGGAAGAAGGGGCGTGGGAAGAATTACTAAGGTATTAAGGAAGAAGGGGACGTGGGAAGAATTACTAAGGTATTAAGGAAGAAGGGGGCGTGGGAAGAATTACTAAGGTATTAAGGAAGAAGGGGAGTGGGAAGAATTACTAAGGTATTAAGGAAGAAGGGGAGTGGGAAGAATTACTAAGGTATTAAGGAAGAAGGGTGTGGGAAGAATTACTAAGGTATTAAGGAAGAAGGGGGTGGGAAGAATTACTAAGGTATTAAGGAAGAAGGGGCGTGGGAAGAATTACTAAGGTATTAAGGAAGAAGGGGCGTGGGAAGAATTACTAAGGTATTAAGGAAGAAGGGGCGTGGGAAGAATTACTAAGGTATTAAGGAAGAAGGGGCGTGGGAAGAATTACTAAGGTATTAAGGAAGAAGGGGGGTGGGAAGAATTACTAGGTATTAAGGAAGAAGGGGAGTGGGAAGAATTACTAAGGTATTAAGGAAGAAGGGGCGTGGGAAGAATTACTAAGGTATTAAGGAAGGAGGGTGCGGTGGGAAGAATTACTAAGGTATTAAGGAAGAAGGGGCGTGGGAAGAATTACTAAGGTATTAAGGAAGAAGGGGCGTGGGAAGAATTACTAAGGTATTAAGGAAGAAGGGGCGTGGGAAGAATTACTAAGGTATTAAGGAAGAAGGGGCGTGGAAGAATTACTAAGGTATTAAGGAAGAAGGGAGGGGAAGAATTACTAAGGTATTAAGGAAGAAGGGGGTGGAAGAATTACTAAGGTATTAAGGAAGAAGGGGGTGGGAAGAATTACTAAGGTATTAAGGAAGAAGGGGATGGGAAGAATTACTAAGGTATTAAGGAAGAAGGGGAGTGGGAAGAATTACTAAGGTATTAAGGAAGAAGGGGAGTGGGAAGAATTACTAAGGTATTAAGGAAGAAGGGGCGTGGGAAGAATTACTAAGGTATTAAGGAAGAAGGGGCGTGGGAAGAATTACTAAGGTATTAAGGAAGAAGGGGCGTGGGAAGAATTACTAAGGTATTAAGGAAGAAGGGGCGTGGGAAGAATTACTAAGGTATTAAGGAAGAAGGGGCGTGGGAAGAATTACTAAGGTATTAAGGAAGAAGGGGAGTGGGAAGAATTACTAAGGTATTAAGGAAGAAGGGGCGTGGGAAGAATTACTAAGGTATTAAGGAAGAAGGGGCGTGGGAAGAATTACTAAGGTATTAAGGAAGAAGGGGCGTGGGAAGAATTACTAGGTATTAAGGAAGAAGGGGCGTGGGAAGAATTACTAAGGTATTAAGGAAGAAGGGGAGTGGGAAGAATTACTAAGGTATTAAGGAAGAAGGGGCGTGGGAAGAATTACTAAGGTATTAAGGAAGAAGGGGCGTGGGAAGAATTACTAAGGTATTAAGGAAGAAGGGGCGTGGGAAGAATTACTAAGGTATTAAGGAAGAAGGGGGGTGGGAAGAATTACTAAGGTATTAAGGAAGAAGGGGGTGGGAAAGAATTACTAAGGTATTAAGGAAGAAGGGGTGGGAAGAATTACTAAGGTATTAAGGAAGAAGGGGCGTGGGAAGAATTACTAAGGTATTAAGGAAGAAGGGGCGTGGGAAGAATTACTAAGGTATTAAGGAAGAAGGGGGTGGGAAGAATTACTAGGTATTAAGGAAGAAGGGGCGTGGGAAGAATTACTAAGGTATTAAGGAAGAAGGGGCGTGGGAAGAATTACTAGGTATTAAGGAAGAAGGGGCGTGGGAAGAATTACTAAGGTATTAAGGAAGAAGGGGGTGGGAAGAATTACTAAGGTATTAAGGAAGAAGGGGGTGGGAAGAATTACTAAGGTATTAAGGAAGAAGGGGGTGGGAAGAATTACTAGGGTATTAAGGAAGAAGGGGTGGGAAGAATTACTAAGGTATTAAGGAAGAAGGGGCGTGGGAAGAATTACTAAGGTATTAAGGAAGAAGGGGCGTGGGAAGAATTACTAAGGTATTAAGGAAGAAGGGGGTGGGAAGATTACTAGGTATTAAGGAAGAAGGGGCGTGGGAAGAATTACTAAGGTATTAAGGAAGAAGGGGGTGGGAAGAATTACTAAGGTATTAAGGAAGAAGGGGCGTGGGAAGAATTACTAAGGTATTAAGGAAGAAGGGGCTGGGAAGAATTACTAAGGTATTAAGGAAGAAGGGGGGGGAAGAATTACTAAGGTATTAAGGAAGAAGGGCGTGGGAAGAATTACTAAGGTATTAAGGAAGAAGGGGCGTGGGAAGAATTACTAAGGTATTAAGGAAGAAGGGGAGTGGGAAGAATTACTAAGGTATTAAGGAAGAAGGGGCGTGGGAAGAATTACTAAGGTATTAAGGAAGAAGGGGCGTGGGAAGAATTACTAAGGTATTAAGGAAGAAGGGGCGTGGGAAGAATTACTAAGGTATTAAGGAAGAAGGGGAGTGGGAAGAATTACTAAGGTATTAAGGAAGAAGGGGAGTGGGAAGAATTACTAAGGTATTAAGGAAGAAGGGGAGTGGGAAGAATTACTAAGGTATTAAGGAAGAAGGGGAGTGGGAAGAATTCTAGTGATTGAAGGAGAGAGAGGGAGTAGGAGAAGATATGAAGAGAGGAGAAGGAGAGGAAGAGAGGAGAGTGAGAGAGAGAGAGAGAGAGAGAGAGAGGAGAGAGAGAGGAGAGAGAGAGAGAGAGAGGAGAGAGAGAGAGAGAGCGAGGAGAGAGAGAAGAGAGGAGAGAGGAGAGAGAGAGAGAGAGAGAGAGAGAGAGAGAGAGAGAGAGAGAGAGAGAGAGAGAGAGAGAGAGAGAAGCGGGGACATATGAGGAAAATTCTAACATGCACTTCACCCCTTGACACCCAGAACGTAATTTCCATTGTAATTTGGGTACCATGAGACTATTTTTAGTGACTCTAAGCAATATTTTAGAGCCATGACCTGTTTAGTATCCTTGACCACTTAACTAATTGGACATATTCAGTGACTTTTCGTAATTTTATGGCTAACAACAGATGACTTTATACAGCCAAGGAAAGATCTGGGCTTGAAGGGGTTAATTAAAACACCAACACCAACATCAACAAACACCAACAAACATGAACAAACACCATCAAAAAAATGTCAACAAAAATATTAAAAAAAAAACTAATCCTCACCCACATGCCTCTACAGGACGTTGGAGGCCAGGACAAGATCCGGCCCCTGTGGAGACACTACTACACGGGCACGCAGGGACTCATCTTCGTGGTGGACTGTGCCGACCGCGACCGTGTGGACGAGGCGCGGCAGGAGCTCCACCGCATCATCAACGACCGAGAGATGAGGGACGCCATCATTCTGGTCTTCGCCAACAAGCAGGACCTCCCGGACGGTGAGTGGGGAGTGGTGGTGGCTGGGGTGATAGTAGTAACAGTAGTAGTTGTAGTGGTTGGTGATTGAGGAGTGGTGGTGTCTGGGTGGTAGTAGTAACAGTGGTAGTTGTAGTGGTTGGTGAGTGGGGAGTGGTGGTGGCTGGGGGGTAGTAGTAACAGTGGTAGTTGTAGTGGTTGGTGAGTGAGGAGTGGTGGTGGCTGGGGTGGTAGTAACAGTGGTAGTTGTAGTGGTTGATTAGTGAGGAGTGGTGGTGGCTGGGGGGTAGTAGTAACAGTAGTAGTTGTAGTGGTTGATTAGTGAAGAGTGGTGTTGGCTGGGGTGGGTGGTAGTAGTAACAGTAGCAGTTGTAGTGAGTGAAATTTTAGAGGCTTTAAAGAACTATTAGTCATGCAAGTACAGTAGAAGCTCTATATTCTGGAAAGCTTGATAAGCTCGATAAAGCGGAAAAATTTAAATTACGTTATGTATTCCATTTTCCAATGTTAGATATAACGAAAAATTGCGCTAAATTATTCCATCCTATCGAGCTTGTACTGTATTTATACTGTATCCCATCAGGCTGTGTTGGCTTCATGTGATGAGGGTATGTTGGTTAATTGTCAATGTCATCATCATTAATGCTGGTAATAATGATGGCTGTGTATATGTAGTGGTTAGTCATCAGTAGTGAGGGGTGTGATGGATACAGAGCCAAGGTGGGAATGTGGCACGGTGAAACATGAGAGGTTATAGTGCCAGGAAGCTGCATGATGGAGTAAGGGAATGTGTCATGAGAGGCTGGGGTCTTGGTGAAGGTATGAGGTGGCTGACGCTTTATCTAGAAAGGATGCCAACTATCTAATTAATATGTCCTCATGTCTATAGACTTTTATTCACTCCTGTCATCATTAGTATTTGTAGAATAATATTGATACATGAAAGATAAAATAATAAAATGTTAATCAAAAGTAATCAAATAACAGATGGTGACAGCTGTACCTAATTAGAGTGTTCACCAATGGCTTACTTATCATTCATCTCAAACTAATACACACATCGGTAAAAACAACACATTCACCTGCTGCTGCTGCTGCTGCTGCTGCTGCTGACCTGAAATTGTTTGATAGGCTTCTTGACCTTTTTAACTTATTTGATATTGTACAACAGTGCTAGGCTGGATTCGAACCCCTGGACACGGCGTCGTAGCCACCTCTCCACACGGAGGTTAAATGGACCATACGGAGAAGGTGCCTGTCATTACCTTTTAACCTCTGTGTGGAGAGGTGGCCATGAGGGACGAACCCCCCCCCCCCCCCCCCCCGCCCGTTCAAGGGTTCGAATCCGACCTGGCATTTTTGTACAATGTATCTTAATTGATTTTATTTTACTATATAATTTTTATCCCCCAATCATCCCAGTCATGAAGGGGAACACTTACCAGTAGAGTCTTCACCTTCGTGTTGTTCTGCAGACTGAAACATTGATTAATAACAGTCATAACATCTGTCTTCCTTCCTCCCTACAGGTCATTATATCATCTTTCTTCCCTTCCCCATACAGGTCAACGATTAATAACAGTCATAACATCTGTCTTCCTTCCTCCCTACCAATGCCCTGACTGCCGTCCTCTCCCTGCAGCCATGAAGCCACACGAGATCCAGGAGAAGCTCGGCCTCACCAGGATCCGGGACCGTAATTGGTACGTGCAGCCGTGTTGCGCCACCACGGGGGACGGGCTGTACGAGGGGCTGACCTGGCTCACCAGTAACCACAAGTCGTGATGACTGGGCCACTCTGCTCCCACTCCTCCTACTGCTCTTCTTGCTCCCGCTCCTAAACCACCACCGCCTCTTCCCCCATCCTAGTGAGCCCCCTCGTCCGGCCGGCAGTCTGGCCCGGCGCCACGGCTGCCCCGCTGCTGCCGGGGCCGTCTGTGAAGGTCCAAGGTTAGTGTTGAGACGGCACACTCGGGTCTCCCGCCGCCGCTGCCGCCTGCCTGGCCGCCACTACATGCAACATCAAGGTCAACAGGAAAGCCCAGCGCACAAAGGACAAAGGGTGGTGGGTGTGGGGCAGTGAGGGCGGGGCGGGGCGGGGCATGCCGGCCTGGGTACTGACAGATTGTGGGGCAGATATTGCCTTGAGCCCAGATGCTCGTGTGCGTGTGTGCGTGCGTGCAGGCGTGCAGGCATGTGTGGGGGAAGTGGACCAAGTGCACACCAGAGTCAGAAGAGTGGTGGTGAGGGACATATATATATACATATATATACATACATATATATATATATACAGTATATATATATTTTTATCTATGTTCTTTGAGTATTAAGGTATAAACAAGACTGCCAAATGATTAGAATGATCTCCTGTAGTCCAGAGTCAGTAGGAAGTTCACTCAGTGATTTATCTCTTCCTTTCCTCATATGTAGTTTGTTGAATATTGATGAATTCATTTACTAGATCAAAAGATATAGCAAGAAGGGTTGAACATGCTCAGAATACAAATCAAACTGAAATTTCAACCGGCAATCCAGACATTTGGCCTAGCGAGAGTCCAGGCGTGACCCGACCTGTATCGTGTCGGAGGTCACTCGCGGCTCCGACGAATTAACAACATTTCCGTGTAGCGAGACGACACAAGTTACTGTTGGGTAACGTCCTTCGGGGTCCGCCCCTCGGCACCGCGGGGCCCGTGCCGGGGCTGGGCGGGGGGCGGGGGGCACACTCATATTGAGGTGCGTCCGCCGCCGCCGCCCAGAGCCGTGCCGCGCCGCCCCGTGGTTTGTTATTGTGATGTCCTATCTCACTGGTTCTTCCCGCGCACAAAGACAGCTCCAAGCACTGCACTGATTACCTTAGTGTCCCGTGCTGTATATAGCGTCCCTGGTGCTCCTCTCCTCCCTTGCTCAACACACCATGCCCACTCATCCCCTCTCTCTCCTTTATGCCCTCTCTCTCCTGTATGCCCTCTCTCCTTTATACCCTCTCACTCCTTTATCCTTCTTCTCCTTTATGCCCTCTCTCTCCTTTATCCTTCTTCTCCTTTATGCCCTCTCTCTCCTTTATGCCCTCTCTCTCCTTTATGCCCTTCTCCTTTATGCCCTCTCTCTCCTTTATGCCCTCTCTCTCCTTTATGCCCTCTCTCTCCTTTATCCTTCTTCCCTTTATGCCCTCTCTCTCCTTTCATGCCTCTCTCTCCCTTTATGCCTCTCTCCTTTATTGCCCTCTCTCTCCTTTATCCTTACTCTCTCCTTTATCCTCTCTCTTTATTGCCCTCCTCTCTCCTTTATGCCCTCTCTCTCCTTTATGCCCTCTCTCTCCTTTATCCTTCTTCCCCTTTATCCACTCCTCTATATTCCTCCATACCACGCCCCTCCACTGCCTCTCTCCTTTATCCACTCCTCTACATATATTCCTTCACTACCTCTCCTTTATCCACTTCTATATTCCTCCACTCCTCTTCCTTTATCCACTTAGTAATCCTGCTCCTCCACTGACTATCTTCTTATCCCCTGATATTCCTCCCTACCATGCCCCTCCACTACCTCTCCTTTATCCACTTCCACTTCTATATTCCTCCGTTCTTCCTCCATTCTTCCTAGTGATGTAGAGATGCCTGCTTCCTCCTGCTATCTGTCCTGTACCCGAATTTCTCCTCCTCCTCCTCCTCCTCCTCTTTCGCCTCCTCCTCTTCCGCCTCCTCCTCTCCTCCTCCTCCTCCTCCTCCTCCTCTCCCCCTCTCCGCCGCCTCCTCGTCTCCTCGTCCTCCTCCTCCTCCTCCTCCTCGTCCTCGTCCTTCTCCCTCTCCTCCTTCCTCCCTCCTCCCTCCTCCTCTCCTCTCCTCCTCCTCTTCTCCTCCTCCTCCTCTTCCTCCTCCTCCTCCTCTCCTCCTCCTCCTCCTCTTCCTCCTCCTCCTCCTCCTCCTCCTCCTCCTCCTCCGTCACCTAACACACACTGTCAGGGGTTGGTGTGTGAGCCTTGTGTGGGAGTGCAGTGCTGTTATTTATGTACACTTATGTTTATTTCAGGTTCTTTATCTCCATGATGTCTGATAGATGCATATCCCCCCCCCCCCCCCCCCCCTGTAAATAATGATAGTATGCTGAGCTAGTACTAGGTGGGGCACAAGCTGCTTATGTCTCGGTGTGGATGTGCGTTGAAGCGTCCCGTTGCCAGCAGATTTATGCACTTTCTGAAGAGTTTTGTTTTGTTACGATCATCAATTATTATTATTATTATTATTATTATTATCGTTATTCTTAGTTTATTTTTTATGGTCACTTTTTTTTCTTTGTCGATTATTTGGCTTCTCCCGTGCTGCCTGCATTCCATCGCTTGCCGCTAATGTGCATAGTGACCGGCTAAAAGGCTGGCTGCACTGCTCCATTTGTGTCTGTGTGAGAGAGAGAGAGAGAAAATGTGTGTGTGGTAGGTTTGTGCAGCGAGGAGTGGATAGAGCAGTTATGATTGTTTGAGGGTTTTATAGCACCAAGAAGCGAGAGAGAGCAAGTTCTTAGAATGTGGTAGTGATGTGGTAGTATAGGAGGACAGAGTGCTATGTCTGTGTGAGTGGTTTGTAGCGTCCACGAGAGAGAGAGATTTATGCATGTGTTGAGTATGTTTTAGTATGCATCAGAGAGAGAGGAGTTATAAATGTGTTGTGATCGGTTTAGTCAGCCAGTATGAGAGAGAGCAGTTTAAATTGTTGTGTCGAGTGTTTAGTAGCAGCCCGGAGAGGAGAGTTATGAAGTGTGTCGTGAGTGGTTTAGTAGCAGCCAGAGAGAGAGAGAGTATAGCACTGTTGTGTGGTGTTGTAGTAGCCAGAGAGAGAGAGAGTTATAAATGTGTGTTGTGAGTGGTTTAGTAGCAGCCAGAGAGAGATATAGAATGTGTGTGTGAGTGGTTTAGTAGCAGCAGAGAGAGAGAGAGAGTTATAGAATGTGTGTGTGAGTGGTTTAGTAGTAGCCAGAGAGAGAGAGAGAGAGAGTTATAGAATGTGTGTGTGAGTGGTTTAGTAGCAGCCAGAGAGAGAGAGAGTTATAGAATGTGTGTGTGAGTGGTTTAGTAGTAGCCAGAGAGAGAGAGAGAATTATAGAATGTGTGTGTGAGTGGTTTAGTAGCAGCCAGAGAGAGAGAGAGTTATAGAATGTGTGTGTGAGTGGTTTAGTAGCAGCCAGAGAGAGAGAGAGAGAGAGAGAGTTATAGAATGTGTGTGTGAGTGGTTTAGTAGTAGAGAGAGAGAGAGAGAGTTATAGAATGTGTGTGTGAGTGGTTTAGTAGCCAGAGAGAGAGAGTGAATGTGTGTGTGAGTGGTTTAGTAGTAGCCAGAGAGAGAGAGAGAGTTATAGAATGTGTGTGTGAGTGGTTTAGTGGCAGCCAGACCTCACATGTTACCTATGATGGGTGAGGATGGTGTTGGAGGAGACAGTGTGGTGGTGTTTATACCTAGTGAGGGTTCAAGGAAGTGCGTATATACCTAGGGATGTACTTTTCCGTGCTGTACATAGGGTTAGAGGTTGGGAGGCGTGTGAGTGCATGTGTGAGGCAAGCAGGAGACGGATTTCACCTTCCGACGTTTATTTTCTCCTTCCTCTCCTCTATTAATCATTCTTTGGTGGACTTTTTGATGTATGTAAATGTTTGTTTCCTCTGTTTCCTCGCCCTTGTCTCCTGCGTATTATTTGTATATTTCTCGAGTACGTGACGAATGGGTAATTGTGGCTAAGACGTGTTGGTTTAGACGTAAGAGTTTTTTTTCTTTTTTTCTCACCCATGTCGTGTTTTTCTATGGACGTGATTGCTACTCGATGTGTGGGTGTTGACGTGTATCTCCAGGTGTTATTGATATTTGGGATGTCTCGGAGGAACGTTGATGGAGGGGAACTTAGCCGTGCGATGTAGTTACGACGCAGGGACGGGCGTCGTCCGGCTGCCGTGTCGTGTGTCGTAGATTAGGCATCCAAAAGTAAAGCAGGACGTTTGAGTGCATCGGATATTTATAAGATTTTTGCATTGTTTAGGTTCGCACGGTGTATACAAGAGATCTTTACCATGGCGTGGCTTGTCATTTCTATTCTTTTCTTTTTTATCTTTGTACTGATGTGGTTTTTCAGATGTTTAAAAGTCTTTCCAATGATGTGGTTTATGTGTTAAAACAAATATTTGCAAATCCTCTTTTTGTAAGATGTTTATAAAAATCTTTCGCATTATAGTGTTCGTCACCGGATGTTTAAAAGTCTACGATGCAATGGTTTATATGATGTTTAGAAATGGTCATTGTTTTTACTCATCATTCTGTCATCATTCAATCAGCCTCTTTACCTGTGTTGTGTTACCCTTTGCATAGGGAAGTCATTGAGAGTGTCCTTTGCATAGGGAAGTCATTGAGTGTCCTTTGCATAGGGAAGTCATTGAGTGTCCTTTGCATAGGGAAGTCATTGAGTGTCCTTTGCATAGGGAAGTCATTGAGAGTGTCCTTTGCATAGGGAAGTCATTGAGTGTCCTTTGCATAGGGAAGTCATTGAGTGTCCTTTGTATAGGGAAGTCATTGAGAGTGTCCTTTGCATAGGGAAGTCATTGAGAGTGTCCTTTGCATAGGGAAGTCATTGAGAGTGTCCTTTGCATAGGGAAGTCATTGAGTGTCCTTTGCATAGGGAAGTCATTGAGTGTCCTTTGCATAGGGAAGTCATTGAGTGTCCTTTGCATAGGGAAGTCATTGAGTGTTCTTTGCATAGGGAAGTCATTGAGAGTGTTTCCCCGGAGACTGATAACTGGAACCTGTCTGGGATGGATAGCTAGGATATAACTGGGATAGGAATGAGAGAGAGAGAGAGAGAGAGAGAGAGAGAGAGAGAGAGAGAGAGAGAGAGAGAGAGAGAGAGAGAGAAGGAACTTGAGTGTCATCAATGCATAATACAGTGAATGAAAAGGTCATGCATATTACAGTACACAAGTAGCTTCACAAAATTGCATCATCCCTTTCCATCATTATTTCTTCACTGTCCTTACTGAACCAGGAGATTGTTTTGTGTTTTGTTATATATGGATTAACATGACAAGAAGTTATAGGAGACTCCATCATTAGTTATTTATTTATCAAGGTAAATAATTTTATGGTCATTGTTTCTGTCACATTCATATTCATTCCATTGAACATCATTATTATCATGTTTAGCGCTATCATTCAGCTAATGGTGTGTTGAAACTCATGGTGTAAGATGAAAGGAATCCTAATTAGGCAAGTCAAGAGAAGTTCAAAATACAAGAAAGACAACATGCATTATCAGAGGAACTTATCCATTGACTGTCCATTTTTCAAGTTACTGTTACGGAAAACCTTCTATCTACCTCTCTCCTGTGCTGAAAGGAACAGAAGAGGATGTTCAGAAATTGTATAAAGCACAAGTGAAGGGTTTAAATGTAAAATGCAGAAACACTTTAGCGGAAAAATTGAATGTAGAAATGTGAAAAGATTATCAACGACGCAAAGTGTG
Source organism: Chionoecetes opilio (assembly GCA_016584305.1). Taxonomy (NCBI): domain Eukaryota; kingdom Metazoa; phylum Arthropoda; class Malacostraca; order Decapoda; family Majidae; genus Chionoecetes; species Chionoecetes opilio. Next base: position 172,994 of record JACEEZ010007272.1, on the reverse strand, counting down.
GAAATAAGGAAGCTAATACGGAAGTTGTGTTATTTCTCTTATTTTTTTCTTTTCTTCTTCAATGTTAGGTAATGTTCAGCAAATAATGTTATGGTAAAAGTCATGGATTGATTTTGTATTCAGATTATAGTATGGGTAACCTGTGCTATAATTGGTCATAACATAGATAACATACCATAACATTGGTCCTTAGTTTTGTTTCAGCGACTTTCAGGTTATTCATGGTCTGGGTTTTTGGTTTAGTTACAAGCCCTGTGACAAGGGAGTGGCCCTGTGTGCCCACCTTAAGGACTTCAAATGATAATATTCCACAATGTTAAATTTTCCCCTTCCCTCACCGTCACCGTTTCACTATTTTCTATAACCCTCCCCTTTATATGCTTTGCCATAGTGCCATGTGACCTCTGAAGTCTGGCACATTTTCTCCTTTTTTGGCATTAAATCAATCCACACTGTTAAATGAGAGCGTGCTTCGATCTGGCGCCATACTAAAAGAAATATTATTTTTCCCTAATGTTCTTGTCTCTTTCTCTTTTTATTTGCACTTTTTAACCAAGCACCATCACAGAAAATGTCAACCTCCTTCCTCCAACACATCCACATCCTACATCTGATCTAACCATCCTGCTGTAACATTCCGTTCTTTCCCCTTCCCTCACCGTTTCACTATTATTCTTTAACCCTGACCCTTTATATGCTTTGCCATAGTGCCATATGACCCTGATGTCTGGCACATTCACCTTTTTAGGCATTAAATCAATCAATCATTTAAAAACAGAAGAAAGACAACATGCATTATCAGAGGAACTTATCCATTGACTGTCCATTTTTCAAGTTACTGTTATGGGAAACCTTCTATCTACCTCTCTCCTGTGCTGAAAGGAATAGAAGAGGATGTTCAGAAATTGTATAAAGCACAAGTGAAGGATTTAAATATAAAATGCAGAAACACTTTAGCGGAAAAATTGAATGTAGAAATGTGAAAAGATTATCAACGACGCAAATGTGGAAATTAACGATAGAGAAATAGACGATAATGAAGCTCAAGAAGTCGCAGTGGTCCATCTCCTCTCAACCACTCCCTACGGTTTATGGAACTGTCGCCGATGGGAATTCTCGCCGAAACACCAACCTCGAACTCTCACCGACGTGATAATTTTAACCTAACCTGGACTGTGACACCTAACTTAACCTAACTGATCAAGCTAACGATAGTATTTCATCCCTGAATGCAGAAACACGGGTAAAACCTGATAAAATGTATATATTGGGTCCTGTAATATCAAGAATTGGAACACTCGACGACGGCGGCGAGAGTTCCGATCGGCGACAGTTCCAGGTACCCTCCCTACGTCCTCAAAGAAGTGATGCGGCGCAGAACACAAAGCTGCAAATAAGAAAGAATAGATACAAGACATGGCAGGTTCCTCATATCATTTCAAAACAATAGAAGTGATATTGCAAAAGCCTGGTCAAAGGCTGAACATATAACTAACTGGTGCCCCTTTACTTCACTACTTCATCATTTAGAACACTTAGAAGTTAATATAATAGAAAATAAACAAACATCTAGCCATTACAAATAAAGAAACGCCTAGTTCCTCTTCATCATCACGCTGGCTTCCTGTTGATATTAGTGACGATTTTGTCCAAGATGTTTCGTCCGACGTCCGTGGCTGTTGAAAGAAACCTCGTGTTGGAAATATTTGGACCGTGTGTGGGGACTGGAAATCACTGGTACTCATGTTGGATATATTGATGTGGGGACTGGCCAAGGACGGAAACCTAGACCCGAATGAGGTGTTAAAGGTCATGCTGAAGATATTTAATTCAGCGAAGGATAGAAAATGGTCTGAAAAAGTTAAAAGTAATATAAGAGGATGTGTGTGTGTGTGTGTGTGATTGATGTAAAGTGTTGGAGACCTATAGAGTGATGGTGATGATGATGGTGAGTGTTGGAGACCTATAGAGTGATGGTGATGATGATGGTGAGTGTTGGAGACCTATAGAGTGATGGTGATGATGATGTGGTGAGTGTTGGAGACCTATAGAGTGATGGTGATGATGATGATGGTGTTGGAGACCTATAGAGTGATGGTGATGATGATGGTGAGTGTTGGAGACCTATAGAGTGATGGTGATGATGATGGTGTTTGGAGACCATAATGATGATGATGATGGTTGGACCTATGAGTGATGGTGATGATGATGGTGAGTGTTGGAGACCTATAGAGTGATGGTGATGGTGAGTGTTGGAGACCTATAGAGTGATGGTGGTGAGTGTTGGAGACCTATAGAGTGATGGTGATGATGATGGTGAGTGTTGGAGACCTATAGAGTGATGATGGTGGGTGTTGGAGACCTATAGTGATGGTGATGATGATGGTGAGTGTTGGAGACCTAACAAGAGTGATGATGGTGGTGGTGGTGGTGAGGTCGCGATTCCTAGATATTGTAGTGTGGAAGTGAAGGACTTGAAGAACATGAAAGTATTGAAGGCACAATGTAACGCAAAAAAGACATGCCTGCTTCTACATAGACATTTATTCCTCTATTCCAGTCTTTCCTTATTTCTCATCATGTCTTATTCGTCATGTTTTTTCATTATCCTAGTTTTTTTTCAACCTTTTTTCCTATTATCTCTTATTTCCTTTTTTTTTTTTTTTTTTTTCTCTCTTCTCTCTCTCCTCTCTCTCTCTCTCTCTCTTCTCTCTCTCTCTCCTCTCTCTCTCTCTCTCTCTCTCTCTCTCTGTCCCAGTTTTTCCTCATTAACTCTTTCCTAATATTTCTTTTTCACCTTGATTTTCCATTAGTCCAGTTTTTTCCTTCATTAAGATATTCCAGGTTATTTTCATATTCCAGGTTATTTTCATATTCCAGGTTATTTTCATATCCCAAGTTTTTTTTTCATATTCCAAGTTTTTTTCATATTCCAGTTTTTTTTTCATATTCCAGTTTTTTTTTCATATTCCAGGTTATTTTCATATTCCAGGTTATTTTCATATTCCAAGTTTTTTTTCATATTCCAGGTTATTTTCATATCCCAAGTTTTTTTTTCATATTCAAAGTTTTTTTCATATTCAAAGTTTTTTTTCATATTCCAGGTTTTTTTCATATTCAAAGGTTTTTTTTCATATTCAAAGTTTTTTTCATATTCCAGGTTTTTTTCCTGATTTCTTAACCACCTAATTTTTCCATCTAAACTAACTACCTATTTTTTTTACCACTTTTTTTTCTCCCATTAATCTTTTCCCCCATAATTACCTATCCACTTTCTATTATCTTCTTTCTATCCTCTTTACCCCCTGTAGCTTTGTTAACCTTTCATCATCACCACCATCATCATTATTATTATCAGATACAATGTGAGTGACTCTTTTTCCTCCTCTCCTATGACTGAAAATACAAACTATTCATTATTATATTATTATCCACTTGGCTTATAGTGGATTATCGGTGTATTAAATTTCTTTCTTTTGTTGATCCTGTATATAGTTAAGAATCTTTCCATTATTTTCCTTTGTGTACATAGTAAGGATACCCAGATATATTATTTTTGTTTGTATCTGTGTTATTATATTTTCATTTTTGATCTATTTATATTTTTTTAAAGTGTGTGTGGTAAGCTTTCATTATGGCCATTGTTTTTGGTTATTATTATTATTCATCATTATTATTATTATTATTACTATTATTATTGTTATTTCTACTACCTACCACTACAACATCTCCCTCTGTCCTGTCTTTCAGTCCGATTTCGTGTGTTGCGTCATTTCTGTTGACATAATATTATTCGCCCGTCAAGTCCGTGTTAGGGCGGACCTCTGTACCAAACCTAGCACACACACACACGTCTTGTACAGTAAAAGCAGTCACACACGAAAAGTTTCTTACAATATACATATTTAAATAAGACTTGAGTTTCCTTGATCCACTATTATCTCACTCTTTTTTCAGGTTATTGATATAGTAATGAGAAGCAGAAGTTACGGTTTAGACTTTAGAGAGATTTGGGGGAATCCTAAATGCGACTTGGATTTAGCGAACACTTGCGGAATTTCGGTAATGTTATGTAATCAGAATGTGTATTGAAGATTTAATTGTATTCATACGTTTATTTGTGCCCAAAGAGTACTACATAAAAATATAATTACATCTTTTTAAAAGCATACATCAATCAAAATAAGCTTATATTTATATAAGGATAAAACCACGGTCAGTAGCAGCATTCAGCAACGCGAGTGATCAAAACAACCCAACCAGCTCCTCAATTTTCGTTCTAGAACCCGAAAATACTAATCTGTCACGTGATTAAGCTGGCGGAAATAACGTAATAACACTCAGGGAACCATTCATAACACAGTGAGCCTCACAACATTATCTATTGAGTGGAAAAACCCAGGTGTAAGTTACGGCCCCGCGTATCCCTCGCTTGTGACGCCGTGGCCATATTGAATCTCTACCTACCAACCCACACTATAACGCTGCCCTGATGCCCTGGAGGTGATGGGAGGCAGTGTGGTCTTCCTGAGGTCAACATTGTCACCTGTGGACAGTGAGTGGGTATCAGCAGGCAGCTATATCTACGTGATGGAGGAACAGCGGAGGAGGGAAGGTGCGTGTGTTGAGTTTGTTTACATTTCGTACTTCTTGAATTTAAAGGGACATCTACAAGAAAATATAATCTTGGTATGAAAATGATCGCCTTTAATAGAAAGTTTATAGTTTTAGCATGACTTTTTGAGAAGCTGTATTCCCATCTTCAGATTGAAACAATAAAATACAACTTATTAAACCAGGGAACCTTACCTCAGTGAGTGTTTGGGCCAGAAGGAAGCAACATGGCTGAGTCCCCGAAGCGTTTGTTTAAAAGGTTATTATTAAGCAGAACTGGGCTCCGTTCTTAACATTCACATGTCCTGTATAATTTCTGTTTCAGCATGTAGTGGGGATATTAATCACTTGAATAGTATTTCCACTACATGCTGGAGGAGAAATTCTACAGAAAACTTGAGTATTAAGACTTGACAGAGAGAGTCCATTTCTGCCGAATACTACCGTTTTATGTTTTTTGTGTTGGACGACTTAGCCAGTCAGCCATGTTAGCCACACTCTAGTTACGGCATTCATTAAGGTTTGATCTATTTTATTCTTGATATTTTACATTGTATCCGTGTGAAGATGGGAATGCAGTGTCCCGAAATGTTACAATGATACCGATAACTTTCTATTTGGTATGTTCATTTAGTCAAGATTCAGTATTAGTATTTCTCCTAGTGTGGAGCCTACAGGGCCTGAGATACACTCGTGAGGGGCCGCTTTTTATCATATAGACCTACCGTAGATAACAGTGAAGTCGCCAGTTCTACGTTTCAGGTGGCGACTTCACTGTTACTACGGTAGGTGTTTAACCAGTTTTTCTATGAATTGATGCACTCTTGCCGCTGCCATTTCTTATGTGTATATGTGATTAATTATATTCTAGTGTTTCTTTCTGTGTATTACTGTTATCATTGTTGTTGTTGTTATTTTAGTCATCGTCTTAGCACTTGTTATCTTCCAACTCCTTTTTGTTTTTTAATCTATTGATCATTGTTATCTGTTGTAACTATCATAGCTGACAGTAGTAGCTCTATTGTTATCTATAGTTACATTTATTTGTTTCGTTATTATTATTTTTATCTAACTTATTTTCTTACCTTATCTATTTTGCTTTTGTTTCTTTCAGTATCTAATGATCATTTTAATTTGTTGCGCCTGTTTCTTCAGTTAGCTATTATTATTATTATTATTATTATTATTATTATTACCTATTATTATTATCGTTCGTTTCGTTTCTTTTTGTATCTAATGATCATTCTAATTTGTTGCGTCTGTTTCTTCAGTTCGCTATTATTATTATTATTATTATTATTATTATTATTATTATTATTATCGTATCTTATTTTCTTCGTACTACTTCTCTCTCCTTATTATTATTATTATTTTTTTTTTTTATCTAATGGTCATTGTTATCTGTTGCATTTCCCATTTATTATATTACTTAATGGTTAGGTTTTTTTTTTACCTGTTTGCCAATTAACTGAGTGTTGCCTGTTATACCTTTGTCATGAAATTTATCCGTTAAACTGTTATTGTTATATATAGCTATCCGATGAGCACACACACACACACACACACACACACACACACACACCACACAACACACACCACACCACACACAAACCCACACACACACACACACACACAACACACCACACACACACACACACACACACACAACACACACACACACAACATACACACATACATACACCTTCACTTCAACACTTCACTTCACTTCACACACACACCACACACACACACACACACACACACACACACACACACACACACACACACATACACACACACACACACACACACACACACACACACACACACATCACATACAACATACATACATACATACATACATACACGCTTCACTTCAACACTCACTTCACTTCAACACACACACACACACACCACACACACACACACACACACACACACACACACACACACACACACACACACACACACGCTTCACTTCAACACTTCACTTCACTTCAACACTTCACTTTACTTCACACACACACACACACACACACACACACACACACACACACACACACACACACACACACACACACACACCACACACACATACACACACACACACACACACACACACACACACACATACACATACACATACACGCTTCACTTCAACACTTCACTTCACGTCACTTCAGCACTTCACTTCACGTCACTTCAGCAACCCTATAACAAGTTTAGGGAGTATTGAGCCGTGCAACTTTAATAAATAATTAGTGATATTTACCTCGCTTTAAAGAGCAATAATTATCACTCTTGCTGTGCTCTTGCTGTTATGTTTGCAGCAGCGGCTGAGGACGTGTGCCGCTGTAAATAGATAATGAGGTAGAGTACGAGATAGACTTGTAAATAGACAGATAGATAGGTACGTAGACATAGATTGAGAGATAGATAGATTGATAGTTTCGTTCATAGACAGATTGAGAGGAAGATAGATGAAATGATAGATAGATTGATAGTTTCGTTCATAGACAGATTGAGAGGAAGATAGATAAGTGATAGATATATTGATAGTTTCGTTCATAGACATAGATTGAGAGGAAGATAGGTGAAATGATAGATAGATTGATAGTAATAGAAATAGGTAGATAGGTAAACAGAAAGATGGATACGAGATTAGAAAGATGAATGGATAGATTAATAAATTGCTGGATGGAAAGATATTCGTAGATAGATAAGGGATAGATATATTGATAGTTTTGTTCATAGACATAGATTCAGAGGTAGATAGGTGGAATAATGAATAGAAATAGATAGATAGGTAAACAGAAAGTTGGAAAGATAGGTAGATAGGATATTAGAAAGATGAATGGATAGTATAGATTCAGAGGTAGATAGATGGAATAATGTATAGAAATAGATAGATAGGTATGCAGGAAGATGGAAAGAGAGGTAGATGTAAGATTAGAAAGATGAATGGGTAGATCAATAGATTGTTGGATGGAAAGGTAGTTAGATATTGGACGTCAAGATTGGTGTAGTTAATAAAGTTGTTAGGTAATTATATAGGTAAAAGAAAATAATGCTGATAGATAGATGGATAGATACAGAGATAGATACACAGGTAGATAAATCAATAGAGAAACAGAGAAGCAGTTCAGTAAAAAGATGAATGATGAATTGGAAATGAAAACAGAAAGAACAATAAATAAATAAATAAATAAATTAGAGATATATACAGAGGTAGATAAATCAATAGACAAACAGAGTAGCAATTCAGTAAAAAGACACGTGATGAGTTGGAAATATGAACAGAAAGAATAGTAAATAGATAGACAGCTGTAGGTAATTATATAGGTTAAATAAAATAATGTTGATGAATAGATATACAGATAGAGATACAGAGGTAGATAAATCAATAGAGAAACAGAGTAGCAATTCAATAAAAAGAGAAGTGATGAGTTGGAAATACAAACAGAAATAACAATAAATAAATAAATAGCTGTAATAGTAAATGACATTAGGTAAATATCAAAAGTCACTGTAAAACCACTCCAGCCAACTACAGTAAGGTCGTCGTGTGGTCAGTCTGTGCGGAATTTTAAAGACGACAAAAAATAGGAAGAGGAGAATGAGACTGCTAGGATAATAGGACGAGTATTTGTGGCCTTGATAAACTGTAGGAGAAGCATTTGTGGCCTTGATAAACTGTAGGAGAAGCATTTGTGGCCTTGATAAACTGTAGGAGAAGCATTTGTGGCCTTTATAAACTAGGAGAAGCATTTGTGGCCTTGATAAACTGTAGGAGAAGCATTTGTGGCCTTGATAAACTGTAGGAGAAGCATTTGTGGCCTTGATAAACTATAGGAGAAGCATTTGTGGCCTTGATAAACTGTAGGAGAAGCATTTGTGGCCTTTAGAAACTAGGAGAAGCATTTGTGGCCTTTATAAACTAGGAGAAGCATTTGTGGCCTTGATAAACTGTAGGACGAGCATTTGTGGCCTTGATAAACTGTAGGAGAAGCATTTGTGACCTTGATAAACTGTAGGAGAAGCATTTGCGGCCTTGATAAACTGTAGGAGAAGCATTTGTGGCCTTTATAAACTGTAGGAGAAGCATTTGTGGCCTTGATAAACTGTAGGAGAAGCATTTGTGGCCTTGATAAACTGTAGGAGAAGCATTTGTGGCCTTGATAAACTGTAGGAGAAGCATTTGTGGCCTTGATAAACTGTAGGAGAAGCATTTGTGGCCTTGATAAACTGTAGGAGAAGCATTTGTGGCCTTGATAAACTGGAAGAAGCAAACCTTGAATCCTACCTTGCAGAAGAGAAGAGGATAATATTGTGACAGCTTTGCCATACACTAGTACACGATAATACTAGGAGAAGAAAAAGATCAGGAGAATAAGAAGAAAGATATACATTCTATAGGAGAAGCATTTGTGGCCGACTGGGAAGAAATAATATTAAATCGTACCTTGCATAAGAGAAGGTTAATATTGTGACAGCTTTGCCATACAACTACATGATAAAGCCTGAACATAAGAGAAAGGGAGAAAGAAAAGAAAGTTAACATTAGTATCAATGCTGTATAAAAGATATAAATAAATATTGTGACAGCTTCGCCATATAGGTGTTTTGCATTGACGTCACGATCTAGCGGCCTCAAGCCAAATGCCGCCCGTCAGAGCTAGGTGGAGGACCAACAAACCACTTGCCGCCCGTGTTTGCCAGCTTATGGTAATTTTCCCTTACCAAATATATGTTTATCAGTATAAAAGATACACTGTTGTCTTCGGAAATGTTTGGTCTATAATATTATCAAATAAAAAACCGTAAAACACACTAAAGAAATGCCATTATGAGACTCAAGAAATATGCATGAACTTAATATCACTTAAACTCTTCGCCATTTAATATTTTGCGAGAAAACTTTTTACATGGAGAATACCAATAGAAGCGGAATTTCATTAGCTTTTCATTGATATATTTCGTTTTCTGATAAATGAATTAGCAGCATGCATAAATTAGCGTTAAGTAAATAAATAACCTCATCAATCGGGAAAATTACCCGATTTCATGATGTTATTTATTTAGGTAACGCTAATTTATGCATGCTGCTAATTCATTTATCAGAAAACGAAATATATCAATGAAGCTAATGAAATTCCGCTTCTATTGGTATTCTCCATGTAAAACGTTTTCTCGCAAAATATTAAATAGCGAAGAGTTTAAGTGAATATTAATTAAGTTCATGCATATTTCTTGAGAGTCTCATAATGGCATTTCTTTAGTGTGTTTTACGGTTTTTTATTTGATAATATTATAGAACAAACATTTCCGAAGATAACAGTATATCTTTTATACTGATAAACATATATTTGGTATGGGAAAATTACCATATGCTGGCAAACACGGGCGGCTAGTAGAGTTTGTTGATCCTTCACGCTTGCATCTCCCGCGTCTGTCGCAGCCACAACGAGGGCTGCGACGTCACGTGCAAGACACCTATAACTAGTAAATTATAAAACTAAAGGAAAAAGAAATGAATAAAAAAAATAAAAAATAGACTATCATCAATTGCAGTATAAAAAGAGAAACTGGAGAAAGAAAATAAGATACCATTGCGTGTGTGTGATAGCTTTGCCATACACGTACAGGATACAACAAAAAGTGAAAGGAAAGAATAAAATACAAAAGGCAAGATACACATTAGAATCAATTGCAATATAAGAAAAGAAACCGGAGAAAATATGAAAGTCCATAAATTATAAAAAGAAAGATAAGCACTAGAATCAATTGCAGTATAAAACAAAAAAATAGAAAATATGAGAGGCAATAAAACTGTTGGTCTTTGTGGCAGTCAAGTAGTAGGGAGTTTTCTAATAAGCTCAC
>JACEEZ010007272.1:147500-152500 GCA_016584305.1 Chionoecetes opilio | reverse complement strand
TTAAGTCAGTCAGTCAAGTTAGTCAGTCAAGTCAGTCAATTCAGTCAGTCAGTCAAGTCACCCGTTAGTTATTCTTCAGTTAGTTCATTAACCTGACCTACTTTCACACTTTTATATACTTTTTCTCAGTCAATCGCTCGTTCTTCAGTCAGTCAGCCAGTCAGGTGAATCAGTCAGTTCAGTTCATCAGTTATGTGGCCCTCAGTTAGTCGAGTCAGTTACTAAGTCTTCTGGTAAGCACTCTCAGTCAGTCCGCCTGTTGCTAGTCTAGTTTTTTGTCAGTCAAGTTTCCAGTTTGATCAGTCATCCAGTCAGTAAGTGAAGTCAGTTAGTTGTGCAGTTAAGTCACTCGTGTTTATGTAGTCAATCAGTCAATCAGTCAGTCTAGTTTTTTGTCAGTCAAGTTTCCAGTTTGATCAGTCATCCAGTCAGTAAGTGAAGTCAGTTAGTTGTGCAGTTAAGTCACTCGTGTTTATGTAGTCAATTAAGTAATCAATCAGTCAGTCAGTCAGTCAATGAGTTAGTTAGTCAGTCAGTCAATCAGTCAGTCAACCAGATAGTTTGTCAGTCAGTCAGTCAGTCAACCAGATAGTTAGTCAGTCAGTCAGTCAGTCAACCAGATAGTTTGTCAGTCAGTCAGTCAGTCAACCAGATAGTTAGTCAGTCAGTCAGTCAGTCAACCAGATAGTTTAGTCAGTCAGTCAGTCAGTCAATCAGTCAGTCAATGAGTCAGTCAATCAGTCAGTCAGTCAGTCAACCAGATAGTTCGTCAGTCAGTCAGCAGTCAGTCAGTCAGTGTAATAAATAGACTGGTTTTATGTTGATATTGATGATGATGATGATGATCCATAAATAACATGTTAAGTACGTTTATCTATTCATGTTTATTGATTTATATTTTCTTTCATGGCATTCGTTCATTATTCTTCACTTTATTTATTACCTTATTTATTACTTTATTTATTACTTTATTTATTACACTCTTTAGTTATCTTATTTCTAATCTTTATAGACGTGCTATCTTCCACCTGTGTGTTTGTTTCGTCTCTCTCTCTCTCCTCTCTCCTCTCTACTCTCTCTCTCTACTCTTCTCTACTCTCTCTCTCTTCTCTCTCTTGCTATTCTACCACCTGTGTTTTGTTTTCGTTTCCTCTCTCTCTCTCTTCTCTCTCTCTCTCTCTCTCTCTCTCCTTCTCCCTCTCTCTCTCTCTCTCTCTCTCTCTCCTCTCTCTCTTGTCTCTCTCCTCTGTCTCTCTCTGCTATCTACCACCTGGTTTGTTTCGTCTCTCTCTCTACTCCTCTCTCTCTCTTTCTCTACTCTCTCTCTCTCTCCTCTCTTGTCTCTTCTCTCTCTTGCTATCAGTCACAGGCACCTGGATGTTTCGTCTCTCTCTCTCTCTCTATCTCTCTCTCTCCTCTCTCTCTCTCTCTCTCTCTCTCTCTGGCTCTCTCTCTCTCTCTTGTCTCTCTCTTGCTATCAGTCACAGACACCTGTATGTTTGTTTCGGTCTCTCTCTCTCTCTCCTCTCTATCTCTCTCTCTCTCTCTCTCTCTCTCCCCCCCCCCCCCCCTCCCCTCTTCCCCCCTCTCTTCTCTCTCTTGTCTGTCTGAGAGAGAGAGAAATACCTTGTGGTGTATGTTATAGTGTGTGTGTCGTGGTGTGTACTGATTTACGCACAAGATAGTCCACATAGAGGAACTACGCCTTTATTATTAACTCTCTTCTATCTCTCTCTCTCTCTCTCCTCTCTCTCTCTCTCTCTCTCCTCTCTCTCTCTCTCTCTCTCTCAATTCCAGGCTTAGTCCTTCTCAGGCTTCTAGTTCATTACTCTCTTCCTCCTCCCCTCCCGCCTTCCCTCTCCTTCCTTCCCTACTTCCTTCAGTCCCTCCCCCTATACTGTTCACCTTTCATCCACTCCCCTTCCGTCCTCTCCTCCTCTCCTCCCTCCACTTCTCCTCCTCCTCCTCTACTTGTAAGGACCTATCGGTCTGTTGCTGTTTGTGTTTCCTTTGTATTCCTTTGTATTCCTCCTCCACCTCCTGCTCCTCCTCCTCCTCCTCCTCCTCCTCCTCCTCCTCCTCCTGCGCAGTCTTCCTTATCCACTTCTCTAATCATCCCTCCTACACAAGTTCACAACCTTCTTTTACCCTCTTTTATTATTATCCCCTGTTTCCCGTTCCCATCCTTTGCTTCTTCTTTTTCTTCCTTCCTTCCTTCCTTCCTTCTTCTCTTTTCCTTCCCTTCCTTCCCTCCCATCCTTCGCTGCTTCCTCTTTCTTCCTTCATTCCTCCTTCCTGTTCTCTTTTCCTTCCCTGCAGCTAACCTTGCCTTCCCATCCTTCGCTTCTTACGCTCATTCCTCCTTCTTCGTCTTTTTCCTGCCCATACCTATCTCCCTTCCTTTGCTTTCCTTCCTCTCCTAATAGATTTTCAAGTCTTTTTATCGGACATTAGGAAGGAATGGAGGGTGTATAGGAGAGAGAGAGAGAGAAAGAGAGAGAGAGAGAGAGAGAGAGATGAGAGAGAGAGAGAGAGGAGGAGAGACGGAGAGGAGAGAAGAGGAGAGAGAGAGAGAGAGAACGGACGAGAGAGAAGAGAGAGAGAGAGAGAATATTTACTGCCTTAACGTATCTACCTTTTAAGCCATCTGTGTGATTAATAACTTTAAATAGAAAAAATAAGAGTGTGTGAGTGATAGTGTGTGAGAGAGAGAGAGAGAGAGAGAGAGAGACGAGGAAGAGTCGAGAGACTTGGAGAGAGATGAGGAGCGAGAGAGAGAGAGAGAGAGAGAGACTGAGTGTGTGAGAGAGAGGGAGAGCGAGTGTGAGTGTGAGTGTGAGTGTGAGAGAGTGTGTGTGAGTGTAAGAGTGTGAGAGTGAGAGAGAGTGTGAGAGAGGGAGAGCGAGTGTGAGAGTGAGTGTGAGTGTGTGTGAGTGTGAGTGAGAGAGAGGGAGAGCGAGAGTGTGAGAGTGAGTGTGAGAGAGTGTGAGTGTGTGAGAGAGTGAGAGTGAGAGAGAGAGAGAGACGAGTACAAATATTTATGACGAATGACTGAACGAACAAAGAAAAGGAAAAAAAAAATATGAACAAAGAGTCGAAAGAAATGTATTGCAAAGGGAAAGTGATTTATAAAGAGGATAAAAGTTTGAGCAAAGAACAAAGGGCGTTATTTAGACAAAGTGAACAGTTGTATACACTCTGAAAGAAGAACATGTGTGGAAAAGAACAGTATTTTGCTGAACAATTTTTTTTGTAATGGTGTTATTTTTATTTTTTTTCATTTTTTTTTTGCTAATTCGTCGTGTTTTTTTTTTTGTTTTTTTTTTGCTAATTCGTAGTGAGTTTTTTTTTTTTTTTTTTTTGCTAATCTCGTAGTGATTTTTTTTTTTTTTTTTTTTTTTTTTTCTTGCCAATTCGCTGTGAGATATTTGTTTTTTTTACGATGGTTAGATTTTATTTTTTTACTTTTTCACTTATATTTACTCAGTATATAATATTTACTTTTTCATTCCATTCTCTTTGTCCTTTTCGAAATATTAATCTCTTTTTATTTTTCCAAAGATTTTATTCTGATATTGTATTTATTTTTTTATATATTTTTTTTTTTTCCTCTAGGTACATTTTTTCTCCTCGTATTTTTTACTTATTTTTCTTATTTTCTATTTTTTTTTTCTTGAAGTGTTATTTATGCTTACGATTTCTTCACTTCCCTTCTTTTCTGGTCCTTGCAAGTGTCTGTTCTTTACGGTCCGCCCTTCTTTTCCTTCGACGCTGCTTGATATTTACGAGCAGGGTCCATTTCTTCTCTGTTCTTTTATTATTTCAATTATCATCGTTTTATTTCCTTTCCTTAGTGTACTTTCTTTACGATTCTTGTTAACCCCTTGAGGCCCAGAACGTAATTTCCATTGTAATTTGGGTACCATTAGACAATTTTTAGTGAATATATTATCCTTGTCCAATAGCTAATTTTATATATTAACCCCTTGAGGCCCAGAACGAAATCTCCATTGTAATTTGGGTACCATTAGACGATTTTTAGTGACTATAAGCAATATTTTAGAGCTATGACCTGTTTACTTTCCTTGTCTACTAGTTAATTTGGTATATTTAGTCACTTTTCGTAATTTCATGGCTAACAACAGGGCGTGAAGGGTTAGTTACTTACTAGGGTTAGTTAATAGTGAAGTGAAGGGTTAGTTATTAGTTACTTTTTCGTAATTTTATAGCTAACAATAATTTTATATGGCAAAGAAAAGATCTGGGCGTGAAGGGGTGAAAGAATATTTCGATCTTTTATTTGTTGTCTATTGTTTCATGCTCACGATATTTATAATTTCTTCGTAATTTTCTTTTATTTTCGTTTACTTTTTACAGTATTTACTATTTGTATGCTTTTATGTATTGGCCTTTTAATAACACACCTATTAATTCCTTCACGCCCAGATCTTTCCTTGGCTATATAAAAGTGTCTCTTGTTAGCCATAAAATTACGAAAAGTAACTGAATATACCAAATTAGTTAGTGGACAAGGATACTAAACAGGTCATAGCTATAAAATATTGCTTATAGTCACTAAAAATCCTTCTAATGGTAGCCAAATTACAATGAAATTACGTTCTGGGTCTCAAGGGGTTAATATATTTCCTCTCCATTATCATTTCACTCTAAATTACCTGCCATTACCATTTTATTATCATTATTATTATCATTACTATTATTATTATTATTATTATTATTACCAATCTCGTATCTCTCACCGAGTAATGTATTTTCTCCATTATTATTTAACTTTAATTACCTGTCATTATCATTTTATTATCATTATTATTATCATCATCGCCACTATCATTATCACTACGTCTTACCACTGATATCACCGTCTATCTATCTTTCTTTCTCTTGTCTTATCTTTAACATTTACGCTGATATCAGTTGGCAGAATGAGTTTGCCAAATGCGAGAAGCAAAAATTATACAAACTTCATTTCTTACGTTAAT
>JACEEZ010007272.1:117500-142500 GCA_016584305.1 Chionoecetes opilio | reverse complement strand
CTGCCCCCTTGCTGCTTATATCTGACTGATATTTGATGCCAGGAGAAGGGAATACTACGCTTCTTCTAAATGTCAGCTGTATTTTATCATAGTTAACCATATTATCAGGTAAACATAGGCATCATTTTAAGCATAAGACCTTAAAAATCCTGACCCCTTGCTGCTTACTGACTGATATTTGATGCCAGGAGAAGGGAGTACTACGCTTCTTCTAAATTTCAGCTGTATTTTATCATAGTTAACCATATTATCAGGTAAACATAGGCATCATTTTAAGCATAAGACCTTAAAAATCCTGACCCCTTGCTGCTTACTGACTGATATTTGATGCCAGGAGAAGGGAGTACTACGCTTCTTCTAAATTTCAGCTGTATTTTATCATAGTTAAACATATTCTCAGGTAAACATAGGCATAATTTTAAGCATAAGACCTTTAAGATAGAATTAAATTTTCGCCTCGTAAAATAAAAAGAAGACTATAGAAGGTATCAACCAAGGTGGTATCAACAATCTTTTCTTCCTTCAGTATGCACAGTGGGATGGCAGGGAAGGGGATGTTCGATCAAGCTTCGTTATATTACTGCGACCATTCCATAACGTTTCGGAATGCTGCAGTGGTGATAGTAGTAAATAGTAGTAGTAGTGAGTCTAGTTATGATAGAAAAAGTAGTAGGGGCGAGTTTGTGGTGGTGATAGAAGTTGTAGTGGTAGTACGTAGTAGGTAGTGGTTGTTGTGGTGGTGGTGGTGGAGGGTTACTAGCTGGCAACCCACAACGCGACAATAAGACATCCCGTACACCCGGTAGTGCTGTATCCTGCCCCCCCCCCCCCTCCCCCCTAGAGAGAGAGAGGCGCACATACACACACTTCCTCCATTTCCTGTAATTATCTCCCAAAGTGTTATAATCACACTCTGATTGTATACATTCGAGTAGAGCCAAAGGTTATAAAGTATAAATCATACATAGGCTTAAGCAAGGTAGTCATAATCATTTCATACTTATAGATATGGGTGTAAAGGATAAGGAATGATCAAATAAATAAAAAAGTGAAGTCATTTGAAATAACTTTTATTTTGACCAGAAACGTTCAGGCTGCAACGTCACCCTGAATGAATGCAACGTTTTTTAAAGGTTTGCGTTTGTTTGTATGACGTAATAGTAGTAGTGGAGTGAAGAAAGAGGTGGGAGGAGGAGGAGGAGGAGGAGGAGGAGGAGGAAGAGGAGGAGGAGGAATATATTTTAATAACAGCAATTTATGAACCGAAGAACTAAACTTTCTCTCTCCACACACACACACACACACACACACACACGCACAAACACTCAGTGGGAAATAAGTCAATTTGAATAAACAGCATGACTTTCTTGAATGCATATACACAGGTGGTGGTATGTGTGATTGGTGTCGCCTATCTTTGCATACATTTTAGGTATAGACAAGCCACTCAGCATTCATTCATTCATTCATACACTCGTGGTATACAAAATTCACTGACTGATGCAATTTGGGTACATTTTGTGGTCTGGTGTCGCTTTGATTCTATCTGATCCACTCCTGCATACACAATACGTTCCAATCTTCATACGTTCCAAAATATATACATCACTCTATTGGTTTATACATATTTTTGCTTCACTTCCAATGGTTATACATGTCTATTCATTTCACTTGTACGTACATACATTCATATATTTCTTTACATCATCTGTCCATCCAACCTTCAGCAGCTTTTTTAAGTTAAGCTCATTCATCAGGGCATTCAATATTGTCCTTCATTACACATTCACGTTAGTCTAAAATCCTGAAATAAATCATGTCATTATTGATGTTTCTCGTCTTCAAAATGGTTCTAACATATTAAAAACAATAAGACAAGAAAGTATTTTAACCTCAAAGTATGATTAAATTTGGTCATGTTCTTTTGTATATACTGTAACAGTGGTTAACTGACGATTTAGCTGTGTGTGTGTGTGTGTGTGTGTGTGACTGTGTGTGTGTAAGTGTGTGTGTGTGTGACTGTGTGTGTATGTGTGTGTGTGTAAGTGTGTGTGTGTAAGTGTGTGTGTGTGTATGCGTGTGTCTGTAAGTGTGTGTGTGTGTGAGACTGTGTGTGTGACTGTGTGTGTGTATGTGTGTTGTGTGTGTGTGTGTGTGTGTATGTGTGTGTGTGTTGTATGTGTGTGTTGGATGTGTGTGTGTTGTGGTATGTGTGTGTGTCTGTATGTGTGTGTGTCTGTATGTGTGTGTGTCTGTATGTGTGTGTGTGTGTAAGTGTGTGTGTGTGTGTGTATCTGTAAGTGTGTAAGTGTGTCTATTTCTGTATGTGTGTGCGTGTGCGTGTGTGTCGTAACTGGGTAACTTTAATCATGGGACAAAGACATTACACAACATCAGTCTTATGGGTTAAATACTTCCTTTACTATTATTGTTGTCGTTTTCTTATAGATGTCCACCTTGATGACACATTTCCTGACACACACACACACACACACACAGGAACAGGAAAATAACAATAGAATCAAAACGAAAAATAAACAAACATTAAAATCCATTATCCTCCTCCTCCTCTTCCTCGTTGCTTAACACTAATAATAATGACAAAAATAAATCGCTGCAGTCTTTCAGTACAGAATTAAGAAGTAGGTATGTATGTTCGTACGTTATGTATGTATGTATGTATCCTAGGCTAGCTGAGCACATAGTAAAACAGTCATACCTTGAACAAAAATAAAATTCACGGACACAAATATTTACTTTCCTTTGCCTAAAAAAAACAAATCAATAAAAATAACAATAGAATTAGTACCAGGAATCCAAGTAACAGATTTTTTTCCCTTCCATTTTTCAAGATTACAATTTTTTTTAGTTTTTATTGAGTTTATTTCAACTTTTTCTTTTTTTTACTTATTTCTGTATGCGTGTAATCGACGTTTAACACAGTCTCGTTGCATAATAATAATAATAATAATATGTAGTAGTATTAATAGTAATACAGTTTCATGTAGCTTGGTTACGGTTACTGTGTACAATAATGGTACGTACTATACGATAAATTCTTAAGCATTAATATCACACTTTGGAACAGGTACTTACTTCGTTACTAACAAAATCTGAATCTTTCACTACAGCGCAGAGAGAAGTTTCACACACACACACTCACTCACACATACACACTCTCTCTCGACTCACTTTTTCAAAACATTCACTTATTTGCAAGTATATATTATTTTTTTCATTCACAAGTATTGGCAACGCTCTATCCTGTGTGACTGGACTCTCAGATCAGATTGGCAATGAATAACAAATACTTAAGTGTTGTGTTATTCATCCCCATTTCAGAAAAAAAAGAAAAATCTCATATGTATACTTTTTAGATAAGCAGACATGAATGCAAAAAAAAGAAGAAGTTGTCTACTCACATCAAACACTCCTTTTATGCACTTGTTTTCTAGTTTGTGAGAAGAAAAAGTGCTTCGGCCATTAACCCCTTCAGACCCAGAACGTAATTTCCTTTGCATTTTGGATACTATTAGACTATTTTAATGAATGTTAGTAATATTTCAATAGATATGACCCGTTTAGTATCCTTGTCGACTAACTAGTTTGGTTTATTGTTACTTTTCTTAATTTTATAGCTAAGTTAGGGCTAACAACAGACGATTTTATATAGCAAAGCAAAGATCTGGGCGTGAAGGGGTTAAAGATAAATAAGATACAGTAATAAAGATAAGCTTGCAAACAAAAAAAATCCTAGTAATCGATAACAAATCGATGATGATTCAAGTGACGTAAAATACGAGATCCCTGACATTACTGATAACATTGGACATATAAAGACTTAGGAGAGGATAAACAAAGCTATAACAGGTAATAGTAGAAGTGAGAGACCATAAGTAACAGAGGTCTGAAGCATGAGTCACCACACACACACACGATTGCTAAGTTGAGTAAAAAGAAATATATTACAAGGGATGGGTTCTAAATATTAACGTACAATAAGAGTATAATGCATAGCTTGGCAGTAGTAGGGGCAGTAATAACAGTAGTAACTATTACGTAGAGACGAGTAGTTGGTGGTGAAAATAGTAGAAATAGTATTACTGGTACCAGAAATAGCAACACCAGCTGTGTACAAGATAAAAGTAATATAAAATACAATCGAGAAATAACACACACACACACACACACACACACATGCATACGAACACGCATTGAAAAAGAAATTCTCTCTCTGGCCGTGGTGAAAGGTTCTGACTTAAGGCTGCTTGACTTGGATTCGGTACATGTGACAATTAAAACATACGGGGAAAAGGTTTGCATGTCCGCCCCCTTATCTTAAGGCGTACAGGGGACGGCACTGTCAGTCTGTCCGTCACGTCACTGAGTCTGTACATCTGTCTGTCCGTTAATCACTCCATGGTCTCCTGTCTGTATGTATGTCCGTAAGTCCGTACTTGTTTACCTGTCTGTGCATCTACCCGTCCATCAGTCTGTGTCTCACTGTCCATTCGTTCGTGTGTCCTTGGGTCTGTGCGCGTCTGTTCTAGTCTGTCTGGTGCATCCCACAGACCCTACCAGAGCGCCTGTGACAGGTGGCAGGGGAGAGTCACTATGGGGTTTGGCAGGGGCCCCTTTCCTTCACGACCTCACGATTTGTTGACAGGTTTTCCAGGGAAGGGGCAGTGGAAGGGGCAGTTTCCCCCCTCCAGGTGGGGGTGAGGGCAGGGGACGAGGGTGAGGCACCGTGCCCCAGTGGGAGGGTCGAAGCTGAGGTGAGAGTGGGGGGGTGGGGGAGAATGCACGGCGGGGTCACAGGGGAGACGATGATGGCGGTCTGGAAGGCTCTGGGGGAGGTTACGGCTGACGGAGGTCCCGGGGCGGTACAGGTTCACTGGAATGAGCGCCGGCGGGGGTCCCAACACCCGAGAGGGGCCCGTCGGCATCTTGGGCGGGGCGGGGCGGCGCGGGATGTGGGACTGGCAGGGGTCCTAGGGCGTCGGGTGGGGGCAGGTGTTTTCCTTCTCCTCGTCTTGCTGCTGCACCGCTCGGCTGCGACGGGCGGCACAGGTGTCACAGTCTGACTCAGAACAGTCGCTGGAGGAGTTGGTAGAGTCGGACTCTGAGTCGCTGTCAGTGGAGGAGGACGACGACGACTGCAGGCTGGGACGTCGCTTTAAATTGCGGCGCGTGAGGTGCTGCTTCAGGAGGGTGTTCTCCTCCTGAAGCTGCAGCAGCTGGTTCTGCAGCCTGGAGACGATGCGTGAGGGGGAGGAGGAGAGTGCGTCGGTGAGCACTGCGGCGCGAGCCTCCAGGGCCACGATCGCTGCCCGAAGCTCTGCCGAACCTCCCGCCATCAGACGGTCTTCGCGGGCACTCCGATACGCTGTCTCGAAGTCAGCGGCGTTGAAGGGGAACCAGTCACGGGTGAGGGCGTGCGTGGGCGTGCCGCCGCCTGTCTCATCCTCGGCACCGCTGACGGGCGGCTCCTGCTCCCAGTGCGGGGTGCTGAAGTCATCAAAGTTGACAAATAGGGTTGAGTTTTCGTGATCATCCATAATAAACTGCGTGCTGTTCTCCGGGGCACGAGGCACCTGGGCACCCACGGGCCGCAGCAAGGGGGCGGGGGAGCCCTGCTGCGGCGTCCAGGCCTCGCGGGAGGAGGTAGGCGACACAACAGCGACATTGGGCTGCTCGCGTCGTGCAGGCTCGCTCTTGGGGGTGCGACGACGCCTCCTGCGTCTCTTTTTCTTCTTCTTGAGCACCGTGTTGGCCGAAGGCGAGCGGAGGCGGGAATTATTATGCTGGCAGATCAGGCTCTGCAGGGGCTCGCCGGATCGAGACTCCATGCCGACGTGGCAATCCAGCGTTCACACACTTGGCAACACCGCTCGCTGCCCGATACTCTCTATGGGTCACTCCACTTAACTTTTCGCTATTATTGCGGAGTCCAGGGGGCGCGCAGCCACTCCACCACTGTGTGCACCTTCAGATAAATTTGTGAACTGTTAATACACGATATATCCCGGCACTTGTAGTCACTGTTAGGAAGTACGTGAGGTGCATCTCCCGAGAGTGCAGAGACGATTGTCAGCTTGTCACTGGACAGCCAACACTGACTCTGTGTTTGTTCCTTCCACCAGTGGCAGCTGCGGCAAGGCGCACCGCTGCCGCACACCTCCAGACGCCCAGCTCACATCACAATACACAACACAAACTTACCTGCCATCATGCTGCAAGCTACAGACATACTCAACTTCTTTTCAATAGGCATGGAGGCGATGTCCTTAACCCGACAACAGCTATCAGGGCAGAAAGTTGTATATCAAAATAGACGTGAGGCACCATGGAGGGCGTGCGCGCGCAGGTCGTCACGTGCAGCCTGGCGGGCGCTTCAAAGCATGGCACAGCCTCAAGGTGGCCCAAAGGTGTTGTAACATCACACGAAAAGCGGCGTTAACGCACTCCTACACAGCCTTTAGCACCCGCGTGTGTTGCGTGTAAAGGAATGCTATGTCATTGTCAAGATTCAGCAGGCGCCGCATGTACCCGATACCTGACGCCCTGCTGATGGCAAACGTTTTACTGACGTGGTCTGACGCGGGAGTCACCTGACGCAATACTCGCGAGGGCGCCGCTGGTACTTTGATGTAAGAGTACCTTGAATCTTATTGCAGAGACCCTATTTTGATGTGGACGAGAATGAGATCAAAGCTATGATTCACTGCAGCCTGTACGTCAGCTAAACACCCATGTTTATCCCGGGCAGCGCATCGCTTTAGTGAGTTAAAAAGGGCACCATACATGGATGGCGCCAAGGACATGTAGGATGACTCAACACGTCTCGACACCTCACATTCCTGTCACTACATGTCACGTTGTGCCAGGCGTGGGTGAGGGTGCCGCGGGTGAGGAAGATAAGGAAGGGGTAAGGCGGGGGAGGGTGACCAAGGAGGCGGGGCAAGGGTGATGAGTATTTTTGGAGTCATTATCAAGACGCGAGCATGGAAGGGTGAGGGAAGGCAAGCAAGACGCAGTGTAGAAGTGGGCAGGAAAATGTGACAAAAAAAAAGTGAGGTAGTAGCCAAGGGATTGATAATAATAGTAAGAGTAAAATAGATGATAAAAATATATCTTATTTCGTCCATTATGATTTATGAGTACTTATAACTAGGACACAAAACAAGATGAAAGCTATTTAACTAATAAAATATCGGAATGCTACGTAAAAATAAACATCTACAGAGCAAAAACAGATAAGTAGCTACATATAGATATACTGAATGAATAGATAAGCAATAATAGGATAAGTGAAGCAATGAATAGGTAAGCAATAAATTAGTTAGGTAATAAAATAGACAGTGAGTCGCATCAGGACGTGAAGATGGGAGCAAGGGATGGATTATTGGTGAGGAAGGGGAGGGAAGGGGTGATGGGGAGAGGAAGGGGGGTACGGGTGATGGGGAGAGGAAGGGGCGGGATAGGGGAGAGGTAGGGAAGGGGCGGGAAGGAGAGAGGTAGGGAAGGGGCGGGAAGGGGAGAGGTAGGGAAGGGGCGGGAAGGGGAGGGGTAGGGAAGGGAAGGGGAGAGGTAGGGAATGGGCAGGAAGGGGAGAGGTAGGGAAGGGGCGGGAAGGGGAGAGGTAGGGAATGGGCAGGAAGGGGAGAGGTAGGGGAGAGGTAGGGAAGGGAAGGGAAGGGGAGAGGTAGGGAAGGGAAGGGGAGAGGAGAGGTAGGGAAGGGAAAGGAAGGGGAGAGGTAGGGAAGGGAAGGGGAGAGGTAGGGAAGGGAAGGGGAGTGATGGGGAGCGAGGCAGCAGAGGTGACGGGGTACACAGGGGGGCCGCTACGCACTCACCAGTCACCACAGCCTGCTGCCGCGCTACCTAACACACTTCAACCTATTTCCCTTCAACATTTTCATTCCTTTGATGAATTATGTGGTTTCCTCAATGGCCATGGTAACTAAGCCGCGGACTGCTGATTAAAGTGTGTTGCAAAATGACGCTTATTAGGATTATTGTTGCAGTAACCAAAGTAATGTTACGGTTTCTGTGACGTTTAGCATCGTTTGCAGACGTTTTTCTTAGATGTCTTACGTTAGACAATTGTTTTTCTAATGTTGTTATAATGTTTTCATATAACTCTTTTATGTATATTATTGTCCGTCCTGGATAATGTTTCATATCTTTACCTAATGTCTGGCACTGTCTTGCGAAAGCCCAAGGCAGTTTATAACAGCAGAATGAGATAGACTACGTTAAAAATATTTTCGTTTTCTAAGATTAATATTTCTAAAAGAACGATTCCCTTACGCCTATACTGTACTACAATCTCCTCCCTTGGAAAAATTGCGTCATATTTCTTCGATATTTTATCATTGGAAGGTGTTGCTATAGGTGCATGTTGTCGGGTGTTAGTTGTGGATGTGGTACTCGTGGCATTGTGGCGGTGTGCTGATCAGCTGGTGTGGGCCGTGTGGCTACCAGGCAGACCAATCACTGTCATTATTGATTACTTCAGTTTGTCCATTGATTTTATATGTATGTTTGTTTATATATTTATTGTCTTATAAGTTATTAAAGATTCACTTGAGCTGAGTTCAAGCCTACACAGCTCATGGTGTTTCCGATGTGCAGACAAGCGTATCGGCGACCAAGCCCAGCTGAGCCAAGTAGTGGCCTAATAATAAGTGGGGTTTGGTGCGCTGCTAGGCTGACCCGCAGAAGTCAAGCTTGACTTTGTATCCTCCCCAAGCTTGCCGTCTGCTCGAGCTACCCACCACCTCGATAATACTCTGCCCATAAACGAAACACACTGAGGGGTTCCTTAGCCAGCCTGTGTGTGATCTTCCCTCGCGGGCAAAAAAAAAAGAAAAAAAAAAGAAGAAAAAAGAAGCTCCGGAGTACCCTTGGCAGGGCTCAAACATGTAGTGGGGCAGATAACAGCAATTTTTGAGAGGAATCGTGCAAATGATGATACAAGCATCAAATTTGGCACACTTGTTCTCCAAGTGATACTGATCAAATCTGCCCGATTGGCCAATTGAAAATCCAAGATTGCCGCCAAATTAGCCGCCCGAAGTTGACGTTTTGCTAAGAAGTATTTGTAGTTGTCCGATTGCATTGATGGAGCATGTCTCGTCTTATTATCCCAGCAGCTTTCGCTAGATGGATCGCTTCACCGTACTTGGATGCTTGTGAAAGGATTGAGCCTACATCATTTTCAAAAGCCAGCAGAACATCTCGTCCTTGGCGATGAGCTTGCAGCTTGGGAATGTGAAAAAGCAGCTGGTCCTTGAGTCGAGTAGGATGAACATCAGGCGATTCAACACCAAGCTGCTCCAGCCTCTGCTTGTAAAGCATGGTCAAATCACCAAGCTTGAAAATGAGTGGATCTCTAACTATCACTGGCATTTTTCATCTCACTAATGTAGGTGACTAGTTCGGAGAAAGCAATTGGATATGCTTCCTTCCAGTGCTCCTGTGCTTTCTCTTGCTCCTGCACCTTTAGGTAGGCTCGTTCTCGGTTATACAATGCCACCAAGCAGGCAGGGTGATATTTCAGTTCTTGTGCTATGACATCCCCTACACTTAGTTTGGCAAGGAGTTTTCTATCACTGAGTGTTTTTGCACATTCGTTTATTCTCTTATTCACTTTCATTGTCATTGCTTCTCTAAGCTCTCCCCCTTTGGTTTCGCAAAAGAAACGTTCTTGTGTTTTAGCTTCTTGGACCTCTCGTGGGATCTTACTTCTCATCACTAGTACCTGCAGGGTTTGATTTTTTTTCAGCTCTGTGTAACTTTGTGTTGTTAAATAGAAGCCTGCAACTCTCATGATATCGTGCCTTCTTTTGTCTCAAGGTTTCATCTATCCCACCACCTTCGTCAAGTC
Source organism: Chionoecetes opilio (assembly GCA_016584305.1). Lineage (NCBI taxonomy): Eukaryota > Metazoa > Arthropoda > Malacostraca > Decapoda > Majidae > Chionoecetes > Chionoecetes opilio. Next base: position 132,608 of record JACEEZ010007272.1, on the reverse strand, counting down.
TTGCAGGGTGTAGCTTGATTGGTAGTGCATTGAGTGAGGGAAACAGAGGAATATTCCTTGCCAAGTTCATATATCCATCATCGCCTCTTCTGGCAGGATTGGCCTGGGGGGACTTTAGATCTTCTTTCTTAACCTCCTGACATAGGCAACACTTGGTCCAGTCAGTGTTCCACGATTTTCCAGTAGAACTCGCGTCCATGGTCAGTATGACGTTCAGGGTCGAGGGTTTATCCTTTTACCACCCTGTACATGTATAATAGACACTTTCCTGTATGGGATACAACTATAGGTTCTTGCACCGTGCCCTACACCTAGTCCGATCGTTCATCCAGTGTCATAAGTCCCGTGCGATCTGTACACCATCCAGATAACTAAAACCCCGTTATCCTTGGCTCGGCTCTCCCGCGCTGGCACGTCCTGTCCATTCAGGTGCGGCTGCCTAACTGATTCGGGGTTGATTAGGCCGCATTTGGGACACTAGTAGGTTGTTGCAGTATGATGCCAGCATACATTTCCTACTTAGCTGACACTGAACCCCATGCTGAGTTTCACAGTAGTGATGTCACCAATGTGCCTTGGTAGTGCCCGACAATCACTCCTTCAAGAACTTCATCAACTTCATGCACTTAAAAGTTTTGGAGCTAGATGTACTCCATCACACGCAGAGACCTTCTGTGTGCTACCCTCATCTAGTTTAGCCCGCGAGCCAACACGGTTTACCAGGGTGTGGCCGATGCCGTGCACTAGCATCTTCTTGGAGCCATAGATGAGAGTTGGGCCAGTGGTGAGGACCAGTGCCAGTAGTCCATCCAATGGATGTGGCTGACTGCTGAAACAAAGGTACTACCTCTAACACTACACCCCTACACCCCTACACCCCATAGCCATGTAAACGTACGAAAATCATAAACAAATGTGTAAAGTGAGAAAAATATGTGTCAGTGTGCTTTATAAACGGAAATCTACTTCAGCAGGCTTGAAAACATAGGAATCCACACCTAGATCATGCAAATCGGACAACTACAAATACTTCTAAGCAAAACGTCAACTTCGGGAGGCAAATTTGGCGGACATCTTGAAAAATGGCCGCCATCTTGGATTTTCAATTGGCCAATCGGGCAGATTTGATTAGTATCACTTGGAGAACAAGTGTGCCAAGTTTGATGCTTGTATCATCATTTGCACGATTTTTTTGCTATCTCCTTACCAGGACCTACACTAATGGCTTCGTTAGCGACGCTAGAGTAAGCCGCGTGCCCAACCTGCCACTTGTCACTTGACATGAACCACTGGCTGCTGGACGGCGGGAACACTTGTCATGCCACTCTTGGCACTCACAGTCGTGCGCCATTAGGCACACTGCCACCCATTATACCATATATATATATAATCGAAAGCGTGTGCGTGTGTGTGTCTGTGTGTGTGTCCGCTATAGGTTCCGCCCCCAGTGGCGCAATCCCATCATATGGCACAGTTTTGGAACCAGGTCGACCAGGGGAAGGTTTTAAGGCCACTTTGGGGATGATCCGATCACTTCTTTTCTTTTTTTAGTATTAGCGAGAATTGTGAGAGAAAAAAAAAATTACGCGAGATATTTTGCAAGAAAAAAGAAAGATATCGAAACGAACGCACGACTGACGGACGGTTTCTTTTACTTCAGTCCTATTACTTCAGTCCTATTACTTCAGTCCTAATACTTCACTAGCCTACTTCCTATTACTTCAGAGTTACTTCTGTCCTATTACATCAGAGTTACTTCTGTCCTATTAATTCCTCATCTGTTGGAGGCCATGATCATCACTGGACAAGGAAAGGGAGAAGTTGTGTTCATTCCCAAGATTCCAATCATCCCATCAGACATGCCATTTGATTTCAAGAGACTTCAGTTTCCAGTGAAAGTCAGCTTTGCCATGTCAATCAACAAGTCACAAGGCCAATCACTGAAGTATGTTGGACTTCACCTACTTCAACCTTGCTTCTCCCATGGTCAGCTCTATGTTGGATGCTCAAGAGTGGGAGATGGCAGCAAGCTCTTTATCCTCACACCCAACAAAAAGACCAAGAACATTGTCTATCCTGCTGCTTTGCAGTAATATTTTGTCAGATTTTGTGATAACCCAAAAATTATTCTGTGAGATTAAACTCATGGTTGTGTGAAATACATTATCATTAAAATACAAGTGTTACAATTATTGGGCCGAAGGCCCACCAAAAGCCCTCCGCAGGAGCTAGCCAAAAAGTCCGCCCGGAGGGCGGCTTTTCGGCTAGTATATATAATAATATATATATATAATTATATATATAATATATATATATATAATATATATATAATATATTATATATATATATATATAAAATATTATATATATATAGTGTGTGTGTGTGTGTGTGTGTACGCATATGTATGTTTGTGTGTCAGTTCAAGAGTCATGAGATAGGTATTTAATGTGTGACTGCAGCAGCAGGCACTGCAGCACAATGGTTGGGGTTTATAAAAGTATGAGACAGCGGCCACGCGACTCATACTAAAGGAGATGGTGCACGTAGTGTACGTGTGCACGTGCATGCATGCAAGGCAAAGGCCCAGTCAATAACCTTTATGTAGTTTTCTGATTTTCATGTTGGTTTTCATTGAATAATTAAGTCATCATAAACAATTAGTGATGGCGTCTGGCAGAGCAAAATTTTCCTGTAAACCAAGAAGTTCTCAAATTTTCGATGAAGGGGAAGGAATTAATAAAAAATAATAATTTCGTTTTGTGTGGGTGCAGGCGCACATTTTATTTTTCCCACATTTTACCTTTAAAAGGAAAGATATGATAGCTGCACGTGAATAGAAGAATTAATAGAATTTTTTTCTTCCCGTACACTTCATCCCATAATAAATATTATTTGTACTCAGAAGAACGCGTCCGGGTTATCATATATTTTCACTGAATATTATTTCATCAAGAAAATAGATTGAAAACAATATTTCGTCAAAATGTTTATTATTTACTGCCAAGGGTCATACGGAGCTTTTCAATGTGTGTGTGTGTGTGTGTGTGTGTTTGTGTGTGTGTGTGTGTGTGTATGTGTGTGTGTGTGTGTGGGGTGGGGGGGGTTAAAGGAGGGGCAGATACAGAGACACAACAGGGTCAGGCAGGACATCCCCGCCTTCACAGGGTAAACACAGATGGTAAGGGTCGTTGTGAAGTATTTTGCTCAGAGGAACACCACCACCACCACCACCACCAATCTCCTCAACACGCATATGGCTATAGTGGCTGTAGGGGTGGTGAAGAGGAAGGGGAAGGGTGGAGGAGTGGTGTTAATGCTCTGTCTTGCATGTGTGTGCGTGTGTGGCCACTCCTATTAACACACACACACACACACACACACACACACACACACACATGTCCTCATGTTATGCCGTTGCTGTTCTCTGCAGTATTAGGGTTGGCTGACCCGCATGTGTGTGTGTATTTATGTATGTGTATGTATTTATGTATGTGTGTGTTGCTGTGTGTGTGTATTTATGTATGTGTGTGTGTGTGTGTTTTTTGTATGTATGTGTGTTTACCTAATTGTAGCATACAGGCCATAATTTACGTATGTACCCATGTGGTCCTGTCTTCATATATATACTTTACTAGATTTCCTTTAAATTTATTGCATGTATGAGATAGACACACAAAGAGAGCAAGAACCTACATATAATCATTCTCTTCCTCATGCTACAGAAAGGGAAGAAATTTGGCGCCTTGACACTTGACAAGAGGGCGCGATGGGGGTGGGGGGTGGGGGGCTGAATCACCACCAGCCCCTCACCTCACTGTGAATCCTTGCTGTGATTCTTCCCCACCATCACCACCACCATAAAGTAAGGTAAGCCATCCCTTGTTGTTATCTCGTTAATTTGATACCCACCCATAAAAAAAATACCTGATTACTCCTACTATCAATATAAACTTAAAGACTCAAGAATTATACACCTATAACTTACCTGACGTGACCTGTATTATGTAGTATATATTATTATCCCTTGACTTTTAAATGTATGATATTGTTTTATTTTTTGACGTGGGATTATGATGGATTTGTTTTAGCTTTACATTGTGCTAGTTTTTAAAATCTAGACTAGGCCAGTCATGATGTTGTTTGTTTTTGAAGCGTGTATAAGCCATGAGAGAGAGAGAGAGAGAGAGAGAGAGAGAGAGAGAGAGAGAGAGAGAGAGAGAGAGAGAGAGAGAGAGAGAGAGAGAGAGAGAGAGAGAGAGAGAGAGAGATATTCAGATTCAGATTCAATACTTTTATTCACAATTGAGTTAACATTTGTGAAAAAGACTGTTTCGAGATAACAGTCTTATCTCAGGATACATAGTATTAGCTGATGATAAAACAAGTACATTGATACGATGGACAATATTGTTGAGTTTTAGTAAGCTTCACAGTTTTGTTTTGTTCTTCCTTAGATTAATCATCTAATGGCACAGAATTCTGGATGTGCAGTTAGTATTTGTGGGAGGAGACTAATGAAGTGAATTGCAAGTTCAGCAAGGGTGGGTGTGGGCACAGAACACTGTTGTCTTTGGCGGGTGACGCAGCCAGTCACGAAGGTAGTGAGCAAGTGTGTGCCCATAGAGAGAGAGAGAGAGAGAGAGAGAGAGACGAAACGGAGGGAAAACAAACTGGAAGGGAGAGCGGCATGAGGAGAGGGAGGAAAGGGAGAGGGCAGAGGAAAACGGAAAAATTGAGAGAAGTGTTGGGGTTGTGGGGTTGGATGGCGGGAAAACTCAGTGGGAGGTTAAGGTGGAGGGGGGGAGAACACATGGCTTGGGAAGGGAAAGATACAGGGAAGGGAGGGACGGAGGGAAAGAAGGAAGGAAAGGAGGGATGGAGGAGGGATGGATGGAGGAAAGGAGGGAAGGAAGGAGGGATGGAGGGAAAGGGGGAATGGAGGGAAGGAGGAAGGAGGGGAAAGGAGGGAAGAAAGGAGGGAAGGAAGGAGGGATGGAGGGAAAGGAGGAATGGAGGGACAGGAGGGAAGGAAGGAGGGATGGAGGGAAGGAAGGAGGGATGGAGGGAAGGAAGGTGAGATGGAAGGAAAGGAGGAATGGAGGGAAGGAAGGAGGGATGGAAGGAGGGATGGAGGGAAGGAAGGAGGGAAGGAGGGAAGGAAGGAGGGAAAGGTAGACTGATAACTAGTCTTGTTCCTAAATACCTGCAAATACTTTTATCATAGTTTACCTTCGTGTGAAAGAGAGAGAGAGAGAGAGAGAGAGAGAGAGAGAGAGAGAGAGAGAGAGAGAGAGAGAGAGAGAGAGAGAGAGAGAGAGAGAGAGAGAGAGAAGGCTGGAGGGGATGAGCGTCAGATAGACAAAGAGAGTGAGAAAGAAGAAAAAAAGAGGGGGAAATAGAGCGAGAGGGAAAAAGAGACAAGGGAGAGAAACTAGAGTAAAAGTGAGAGCGAAGGGAGAGCTATGAGGAAAGAAAATGGAAAAGTCAAGGAAATGTTTTTTTGTCTTCGAGAGAGAGAGAGAGAGAGAGAGAGAGAGAGAGAGAGAGAGAGAGAGAGAGAGAGAGAGAGAGAGAGAGATTAAAGACACTGCTTTTCTCTCTCTCTCTCTCTCTCTTTCATACTTTTCTCGCGCACTCGACATCAAGATCCAGCTTACGGTAATGGCGGGAAGAGGACGGAGAGGAGGAGGAGGAGGAGGAGGAGAAGGAGGAGGAGGAGGAGAGGACGAGGAAGAGGACGGAGGAGGAGGAGGGAGGAGGAGGAGGACGGAGGAGGGGAGGAGGAGGAGGAGGAGGGAGGAAGGAGGAGGAGGAGTGGAGGACGGAGGAGGAGGAGGGATCAAGACTTTTCTCGGCCTTTTAATACTTAGCTACAGCAGTAAAAGTAGCGTTCAGAAAAAGACAAAAAAATAGAAAACCAGAAGCAGTATTTATAACGAACACTAAAAAGATACCATACACAGTAGCAGTAGCAGGAGGAACAGTACAGCACTGAGCCTCGATAGAACAGCTGTAACAGGATTAAATGTGCAGCTGAGAGTAGGAAGTTAGGAACAGCAGTAAGGGTGGTTAGTGTGGTCAAGAGTAGCAACAGCAGTAGCAGCAACAACAGTAGTAGTAGTAACAGCAGCAGCAGCAGCAGCAGCAGCCACTAACCTCACAGGGAAATCGATAACACCGACAGGAGGAAGAGGAGGAGTTAGGAGGAGTTGCAGCAGGCATTGTGTTAGCGTGGTTCTGTACACACACACACACACACACACACACACACACACACACACACACACACACACACACACAAAATACAAACACACATACAAACAAACATAGATAACGTTATTAATATCTCTCTCTCTCTCTCTCTCTCTCTCTCTCTCTCTCTCTCTCTCTCTCTCTCTCTCTCTCTCTCTCTCTCTCTGTCTCTCTCTCTCTCTCTCTCTCTCTCTCTGTCCTTTAACGAGTAGTTTTAATGAGGTTTTCACAAAGGGCACACAGAGATATATAGACAGGATAGACAGACAGACAGACAGACAGACACAACCGGTTTTATCTAGACTAGGTGGTGTTGAGGCTGGGTGTCCACGGCAGGGAGTGAGGCAGGGCACACACACACACACACACACGCCCTTTGTTTGTACACTCCTGCAGAGGGCGACGAGGGAGGTTGCATGGCGTGCGCGAGCTGCAGAGCGCGGACAGGACATATGATAAAAATGTATTGTGTTATTGAGTTAAAATGCGATGATGAGGAGGAGGAGGAGAGAGAAGAGGAGGAGGAGGAGGAGGAGGAGGAGGAAGAAAGCGACTGGCCATGCGCAAACCGCCCTCCTCCTCCTGCCGCCTTCCTCCCCCTCCTCCTCACGTCCCCGTTTTCACGTAACATGGTTCACGTTTCAATGGCTTTCGTCGCTAAGGAAACCGGCATCTCGCATCACCTACCCCTTCGTCAGTAGTCTTAAAAATCCCCACACGGAGTATCACGCCCTGGTCCAACACAGCAATCGGGATGGATACAAAAAACAGTTCATAATTCATATTTTAAATCTAAGGATATTGATGGGAGAGTGGTGGTGGTGGTGTGGAGGCGGTGATATAACCCTCTCTCACTGTGCCCCTCTCTCCCTCTCACCCTCTCTCCCTGTGTCCCGCTGTCCCTCCCTACCCTTGGCCTGGCACTCAGAGGTCCGCTGCCGCAGTCTCAGTAAGCGAGGCCGCGGGAAACACACCACAGGCCGCCACACGCCGCTGTTTCCCTGCACCCCAACAAACGTTCTGGCGACACCTAAACACATCGCCATTCCTTACCACACACATGCACGCAGGGGTGTGTAGTGAGCGCTGAAGGGGGTGTGTAGGCGTGTGTGGGTGTGTATATTATCCCTATCTTACCGTAAACCCAAGGAAAACAAGGAAAACATGTGGTAGTAGTGAAAATACGTAAGAACAGTGGCTATGAGACTGTGATGAGTATGTACTGTACATAGACACATCCATAGAGAACTTTACTCCTCTATGGCACATCATTATAGTCCTCTATGGCACATTACACCACATTGTCACCACCCTTCAAGTGATATGCTGGACCGAATGTGCCTCTTATCCTATGCTCCCTAACGCACCTAAACCCTGATAAACCAAACCATGTGTCATATAGGGAATTCTAACGCTGTCCCCAAACACACACAGTAAACCCTGAAGCTGAAACATGCTAGTAATTCACCCCTGAAAATCTGTTTATACGTCAAAGCGAGTGTTTTCAGGCGTTCGCGTGTTATCGATGCGGCGTGACCTTCGTGATGCGGTATTTTCTACCCTCCCACGCGTCCCCGCCTGCCAATGCAACACCTGCTTTGATATCTGGGACCGTGAAACGTGACTATAAAGGAGCTTCTGTCACTGCCTTCGCTGATCAGTAAGGTAAATAATATGTGATGTCTGTATGCATGAATGAAAAAAATGGAGAGTTTAGTGGGTGTATAGATCGAAAAATGTCACTATAACTATATTGTCACTAGGAACTTGACTATAAAGGAGCTGCTGTCACTGCCTTCGTGGATCAGTAAGGTAAATCAGTATGATGTCTGTATGCATGAAGGAAATAAATGGAGTTTAGTGCGTGTAGCTATAGATAGAAAAATGTTGCTGTCTTCACTGATCAGTAAGGGAATCAGTAAACTATGTGATGTCTGTATACATGAAGGAAAAAAAATAGTGAGTTTAGTTTGTGTATGGATAGAAAAATGTCACTGTCTTCACTGATCAGTAAGGTAAATCAGTAAAATATGAGATGTCTGTATGCATGAAGATAAAAAATTGGATTTGATAGAGGTTATATTAGGTAAAAAGAGGTCTTGTAAGGAGATATTGTGAGGTTGTTGAAGGGAGAAAAAACGTTGATAGGTCATTGAAGGAAAAAAATAGGGTTTGAATAGGTTAGATTAAGGAAATAAGGTCTTGAAAAGGAGATATCGTGAGGTTGTTGAAGGGAGAAAAAACGTTGATGGGTCATTGAAGGAAAAAAATAGGGTTTGAAGAGGTTAGATTAAGGAAATAAGGTCTTGAAAAGGAGATATCGTGAGGTTGTTGAAGGGAGAAAAAACGTTGATGGGTCATTGAATGAAAAAAATAGGGTTTGAAGAGGTTAGATTAAGGAAATAAGGTCTTGAAAAGGAGATATCGTGAGGTTGTTGAAGGGAGAAAAAACGACGATGGGTTATTGAAGAAAAAAACCTTATTGAAAAGTTACCATGGGAGAAAAACGGGAAAGCGAGAGAGGAAAGGGAGGCGTTCATTGGTTGTTCAAGGGGAAAAAGACGTCGATGATATATTAAAGGGAAAAAAAGATGGTTAGAGAAAAAGGACATAAAAGTGAGATACTGAGGTCGTTGAACGGAAAAAATACATAGAAGGGTTATTGGAAAGAAGAAAATAAAGTTTGAAGAGGTTATATTTGGAAAGAACAGGGGCTTAAAAATGAGATATCGGGAGGTTGTTGAAGGGAAAAGAAGGTTTGAAAAGGTTATATTGGAAAGAAAAGTGACTTAGAAAGGAAATATCGTGAGGTTGTTGAAGGGACAAAGACGTTGATGGTTTATTGAAGGAAAAAATGAGGGGGTTGAAGAGGTTATACCAGGGGGAAAAAAGGACTTAAGAGGTTACATGAGGAGGAACAGTGAGGGGAAAGGAGATATCGAGAGGTTCTTAAGGGGAAAAAAGACGTTGATGGATTATTGAAAGAAAAAATGAGGGGGTTGAAGAGGTTATACCAGGGGGAAAAAAGGACTTAAAAGGTTACATGAGGAGGAACAGTGAGGGGAAAGGAGATATCGAGAGGTTCTTAAGGGGAAAAAAGACGTTGATGGATTATTGAAGTGAAATAAGAGGGTTTGAAGAGGTTACACTAGGTGGGAAATATGACGAAGAGGTTACATGAGGAGGAACAGTGAGAAAAAGGACTTGAAGAGGTTTTATGAGGGGAACAGTGAGGGGAAAGAAGATATCGAGAGGTTGAAGGGAAAATGACGTCGAGGGTTTATTGAAGGGGAAAAAGAAGTTGAAAAGGTTATATTAGGAAGAGGGGAAGAGTGTTAATTAAAGAGGTTATATTAGGATGAGGGGAAGAGGGTTAATTAAGAGGTTATATTAGGGTGAGGGGAAGAGGCTTAATTACAGAGGTTATATTAGGGTGAGGGGAAGAGGGTTAATTAAAGGTTATATTAAGATGAAAAGGACTTGAGGTTTATGAGGGGAATAGAAAGGGAACGAAGACAGAGAGGTTCTTGAGGGGAAAAAAGGACATCAGGTGGTTGTCAAGTGGGAACAAAATAAGAGAATTGAAAGAGGACATTAAGGGGAAAAAAGAGGAATTGAAGAGTTTAAATGGGGTGGAAAAAGAGGACATGAAGGATTGATTGCATGAAGAGGAAGAGGAAGAGGAGGGAGGGAAAGAAAGGGAAAAAAGAAAAGGACCAACTGCTTGAATACAAAAAGGAAAAAAATATGTGACGTCTATAGTATGTCTATAGAACAAAAAAATGGAGTTACGGTAGTGAATAGATGGGGGGAAATGACAATGACAAAATGACAAAAGTGAAAAATATGATGAAATGGTTATAGATAGAGAAGCTTCAGATCGTATAATGAAGGAATTTGTGTGTGTGTGTGTGTGTGTGTGTGTGTGTGTGTGTGTTTATTTATGAATGTATGGATGTAAGGGAGAGGGAGGAGGGAGGGGGGAAAATGGGGTAGGAGTAGGGGGTGGAAGGGGGGGTAGGAGGTGAGAGTGGTAAGTGAGAGCGCATGTAGGGGAGGATGAGAGAGAGAGAGAGAGAGAGAGAGAGAGAAGAGAGAGAGAGAGAGAGAGAGAGAGAGAGAGAGAGAGAGAGAGAGAGAGAGAAGAGTATGGTGTCCTTATTTTGTCTAAGTATAGTATTACGAGGGGAGAGAGAGAGAGAGAGAGAGAGAGAGAAGAGAGAGAGGTGTATGGTGTCCTTATTTTGTCTAAGTATAGTATTACGGGGGTGTGAGAGAGAGAGAGAGAGAGAAGGAGAGAGAGAGAGAGAGAGAGAGAGAGAGAGAGAGAGAGAGAGAGAGAGAGAGAGAGAGAGAGAGAGAGAGAGAGATTATAGCTGTCCTCTGTGGAAAATTTACCACTGAAATTATACGAATTCACTCTGATTTTATCTTTTTGTATACTACTACTGACGCTGTTTACAAGGGTGGCTGCAGCAAGGAAGGGAGGGGAATAGAAGGGGAGGGGAAAGGAAGGGAAGGGAAGGGAGGGGAGGGTAAAGGAAGGGAAGGGAAGAGTGGGAAAGGGGAAGGGAAGGGAAGAGAGGGGAGGGTAAAGGAAGGGAAGGGAAGAGAGGGGAGGGTAAAATAAGGGAAGGGAAGAGTGGGAAAGGGAGGGAAGGGTAAAGGAAGGGAAGGGAAGAGTGGGAAAGGGGAAGGGAAGGGAAGAGAGGGGAGGGTAAAGGAAGGGAAGGGAAGGGAGGGGAAAGGAAGAGAAGGGGAAGGGAAGGGCAAGGTTATTAATGGCAACGGGAGGGAAGTAGCAATGTTTGTTCTGTTTTGCAAATTTATTGGATAAGCACCATGTTAGTTTATCAGGAATTTACTATAGTGGTACTGCTGCTGATTCTCTTGCCTATTGTGCAGCGAAGGGAAGGGAAGAGAGGGGTGCAGAGAGAGAGAGAGAGAGAGAGAGAGAGAGAGAGAGAGAGAGAGAGAGAGAGAGAGAGAGAGAGAGAGAGAGAGAGAGAGAGAGAGAGAGAGATGAGTTTAGAAGGAAGAGAAGAAGAATCGCAGTTTTCTCGATCTTTTATTTTTTTATTTCCAAGTTTTTCCTCTGATTTTTTTTCTTCGTGTTTATGTAACGAAGGAAAAGGAAGGGAAGGGAATGAAAGGGTTAATATGGAAGGGAGAAGAAGGCAAGGGAAAGGGACAAACAGACATAGAAGGAACTGATTTTTAATGTATAAATTTCGACACTTCAATGTATAAATTTCGCCTTTTTTTTTTTTTTACCCTAATTCATTATTCATTTAATCTTTGGTTTCCGTATTTTTTTTTCAATTATTCAACGTAGAGAAAGGGAAATGGAAAGTAAGGGGGGGCGGGGAAGGGATAAGGGATGAGTATTATTAGGGGCAAGGAGGGAGATATGCAATGTTAAGGAAGGGGTTATTTAAGGAGGGCATATTAATTTTTAGTAGTGGGGGGCGGGGGTGGCGGTTGTGTGTGAGACGGCAAGGTGTGATATAAGGAAGGAAGAAGGAAGAAAGAAGGAAGGAAAGAAGGAAGGAAGGAAGTAGATAGGAGGAAGATAAAGATTAGGAGGAGGAAGTATTGTCTTTTTTGTAAATATATAAGTTTTTATAGACAATACAACTTAATTTCTTTACTTCATACTTTGTTAATCTTCCTTCCTCCTCCTCCTCTTCCTCTTCCTCTTCCTCCTCCAACAACCCCTCCTCCTCCTCCTCCCACTTCCTCCTCTTCCATTTCCTCCTCTTCCACCTCCTCCATCTCCTCTCGCTGAACCTTACACACACCACATTAAGAAACAAACCAATGCCTGGGAACCTCTTGATTAGCGTTACACAGGTGCGAGACAAAGGTATACACAGGCACTCTTTACACCGGGAGCGACGCCTAGAGAAGGTCACCCCATGTCATCAGGTTATTAATACACACACCACTTATTTGTTGCCTTGTATGATTAATTAATTACAACTCATGATAACACTTGTCATTACCAAAGGATTACTATATGAATAACAGGTTAATTTTTTAATTACAAAAACAATACAGTAATTGTCATACAGGTAATAATTAATATAGTGCTTATCATGTGTATGCGTTGGTGTTGTCTCTACCAACTCAGACAGCAGGCAGTGTATGCTGTCGGAGTTGGCAGAGGACTGAATGAACTATAGTTTGCGGGTAACATTTCGGCTCGTGTGTGGCGATCGAAACGAGAGTCGGACAATCGAAACAGTGTGATAATCATTTGAGTATATGAGGCACCCGCTGCCAGACGGGCCTAACCCTTCTCGCGCTGATTTTCTGTTTTCACCGTCTCCAGCATGTCTAGAGTCCCAGGCAGCAGGTGGCGTAAGTGGTTAAGCGATATTTGACCATCTAGGGTGACTAGTTAGACTAGAGTGACTAGTAGTTGGTGTGAAGTGACTTTGTTATTAAGATCAGGGGACAAATGCTTGATGTGTATGGATTCTAATAATTTAGTGTCACTAGGGTAGTGTGCCTTGGATAGGATACTAAAGGCATTCATAGACTTGACTCATACTACTTGTCGAGAGCTGCTTGGTATGGGAAAGGAGCCTGCATGGGAACTCGCGCGTGGTGACCCCCGGGGGTGGCGTCGTAGGGTGGGCGAGGCGACGCGCCCCCCGGCGTATGCCCCCAATGATTGATTATTATGGGGGAGTTTGTAATTGTATGTCAACATGTATACTTCAGGGCACATAGGTGGGCAGTACCGAGGCACAAAAGTACCGAGTCACAGTTCCGAGTTACAATTTGAGTACCGATGACAGTAGTGACACTTTTTTTGTCATGTACCGAAAGTTGTATCGAAGATCCATAATTAAGCATATTCTGTCGGTACTCGGTACTGGTACATTTAATTCATGTGTTTTCACGCCCTGCCTCTGCCGCGCTGATATCCCAGGTACTATTACCCGCGTCTCGTACCTCCTAGCTCTTACGTTCGGACATGTATTGCTGATAGCGTTCTTATTTCATTTCGGTACATCATACGAGTACGATCGGTACTCGTACTTCTTATTGTTCCGGTACAGTGAAAACAGTATTTGGATACGTACCGTACGCGTACTTTTTTGTGTACGAGCCACTATCAGGGTTACGATGTATATGGTTAATAAGGGTTAGGTTCCAGAGTAGACGAGATCGAGGAGACAGGGGAGAGAGAGACGAGAGAACAGGTGAGTACAGAGAACAGTATGAGAGAGGTACCTTGACCGACGGGATTTTTGAGACCTTCCTTGCCCCAGGGGTGATATGTATTATTACAGCTTATTACAGTTAGGATATGCAAGTTAAGTAAAGTATAATGGACTGACTGACAGAGAAGAGTTCATGTCTTGCCCTTGTCCCAGGTAAGGACTTAATGATTATGATTACTACGTTACTACTCTGACACTTATTATTTATTACTATATTACTATGACCTACGTAGTTTCTGTACTTCCTTCCAGTGACTACTCCATTTACTTACTACTTACTTACTTACTTATTTACTTTTGCTTGCTTATTCTGCTTACTTACTTATTACTTACTTACTTACTTACTTACTCTTACTCTACTTACCTACCTACCTACTTACTACTACTTACTCTACCTACTTACTACTCTACTTACTTACTTACTTACTTACTCTACTGACTTACTTACTTACTTACTACTTATTTACTTACTTACTACTTACCTACTTACTTACTTACTTACTTACTACTTACTTACTTACTTACTTACTTACTTTACTTACTTACTTACTTACCTACCTTACTACTTACCTTACTACTTACTTACCTTACTTCTTACTTACTTACTTACCTACCTACCTACCTCTACTTCTTACTTACTTACTTACTTACCTACTTACCTCTACTTACCTACTACTTACTACCTTTACTTACTACCTATACTACCTACTTACTACCTACTTACTACTACCTACCTACCTACCTACCTACCTACCTACCTACCTACCTACCTTCTTACTTACTTATTTACTTACTTACTTACTTACTGACTTACCTACTTACTTACCTACTTACTTACTTACTTACTTACTTACCTACTTACTTCCCTAGTTACCTACCTTTCTACTCATCAAAAATTTCTTTCGTACTTACCTGGCTTACTTAGACGCTCCCCCCCCTATGAAAAAAAAAAATCTGACGGAAGCAAATTCAAACAAGTGTTGCAAATTATGAGTCATATTGTTGCAAATGATGAGTCAAGTGTGAGATTTAAGTGTGTTTTATGCACGCTAGTTCTGTGGTTTGTATCCTGTTGTAGTGTGAGAAGTGTGTCATTGTAGCAGTCTGGATGTAAAGAGAGAGAGAGAGAGAGAGAGAGAGAGAGAGAGAGAGAAGAGAGAGAGAGAGAGAGAGAGAGAGGAGAAGATGAGTGAAAGTGAGGAGGGAGAGAGAGAGAGTTGAGAGGGAAGAGAGAGGAGAGGAGGAGACAGACAGGACAGAACAGACAGACAGAAGACAGACAGGGACAGACAGACAGACAGACAGACAGACAGACAGACAGACAGACAGACAGACGACAGAAGATCAGAGAGATGAGTAGAGAGATAAGATGAGAAATGAGAACTGAGAGAAGATAGAGAGACGAGAGACAAAAAAACGAACACTAGTGTTGTTAAAGGTGAAGGGAGTGTGTGCGTATGTAATGTTAGCCTTAACGTGTGTGTGTGTGTCACTATGTGTATGTGTGTGTGTGTGTGTGTGTGTGTGTGTGTGTGTGTGTGATAATCCTATTGTTTGTACTAGGAAATGAAGTTTGCCTTGTTATATTTGTATTGTTGATGATATACCTGGCGTTGTTATT
>JACEEZ010007272.1:107500-112500 GCA_016584305.1 Chionoecetes opilio | reverse complement strand
TATTACTACCACTACAACTACTACTACCACTACAACTATTACTACCACTACAACTATTACTACCACTACAACTACTACTACCACTACAACTACTACTACAGCCACTATTACTACCACTACAACTATTACTACCACTACAACTACTACTACCACTACAACTACTACTACAGCCACTATTACTACCACTACAACTACTACTACCACTACAACAACTACTACACTACAACCTACTATTACCACCACTATACTACCAACTACATATTACTACCACTACAACTATTACTACCACTACAACTATTACTACCACTACAACTATTACTACCACTACAACTATTACTACCACTACAACTATTACTACCACTACAACTATTACTACCACTACAACTATTACTACCATACACAACACTACTACTACCACTACAACTATACTAACCACTACAAACTATAACTAACACTACAACTACTACTATAACCACTATAACAAAACTATTACTACCACTACAACTACTACTACCACTACAACTATACTACAACAACTACTACTACCCTACAACTACTACTACCACTACAACTATTACTACACTACACACTACTATACCACTACAACTACTACTACCACTACACTACTACTACAGCCCTATACTACTACTAACAACTATACTACACTCAACCTATTACTACCACTTACATACTACTACTACCACTATACAACTTACTACTATACACTACTATTACCATATAACAATCTACTACGTATACAACCTAATATACACTAAACTACTACTAAACACTACAACTATACATTAACAACCTACTATTCTACACACATAACAATTCACTATAGGTTAAAACATAGTAATGCAGCTTATAATAATATATAACTTTTCTTATATCTTATATATCTATTACACACTTATTCGTTATTTACCATTATATAAATCTTAACAGGACATAACAATATTATTTATATCATTATATATACATTTATATCATTATTATATTATTTATTTCTTATTTCATGGTGGTATTATCGAAACTACGAATTCTGCTAACCATATTATATTATTATTTATCATTATATTATCATATTATTACTTATACATTATTATCTCTTTATGGCTGTATCACCTAATCGAAATTCTCTAACCTATTTTATATATATCTTATATTATCATTATTATTCATATTATGTTCTTTTTCTATGGTGGTATTTATCGAACACTAAGTCAGGAAATTCTGCTAAACCATTATTATTATTAAGTATTATTATTATCATTATTATTATCATCATTATTATTATCATTATTATTATCATTATTATCGTTCTTATTTTCTATTGGCTGGTATTTATCGAACACTAAGTCAGGAAATTCTGCTAAACCATTATTATTATTATTATTATTATTATTATCATTATTATTATCATTATTATTATCATTCGTATCGTTCATATTTTCTATTCGCTGGTTTTATCGAACACTAAGTCAGGAAATTCTGCTAAACCATTATTATCATTAGTTAGTATTATTATTATCATTATTATTATCATTATTTAGTATTATTATTATCATTATTATTATTATTAGTATCGTTCTTATTTTCTATTGGCTGGTATTTATCGAACATTAAGTCAGGAAATTCTGCTAAACCATTATTATCATTAGTTAGTATTATTATTATCATTATTATTATCATTATTTAGTATTATTATTATCATTATTATTATTATTAGTATCGTTCTTATTTTCTATTCGCTGGTTTTATCGAACACCAAGTCAGGAAATTCTGCTAAACGACGTCGGTCCTTAAAGAAAACGTACTAGGAGTCTGGGAGTAGTGAGAGAAAATGTAACGTGGCACCATTTTCAGGGGTAACTACAGGAAGTACTTAGGAGGCCACTTGAAGGCTTTTTTTTTCTTTCTTCTCTTCTCCTTCCTCCTCCTCCTCCTCCTCCTCCTCCTCCTCCTCCTCCTCCTCCTCCTCCTCCTCCTCCTCCTCTCCTCCTCCATCCTCACCACTTCCCTCACCTCCTCCTCCTCTTCCTCCACCTACTCCTCTTCATCCTCCTCCTCCTCCCCCTCCCCCTCCCCCTTGTAAGCCTCCTCCTCCTCCTCCTCCTCCTCCTCCTCCTCCTCCTCCTCCTCCTCCTCCTCCTCCTCCTCCTCCTCTCTATATACCGGAGGGCTTAAGCTTTTTCAGAGAGAGAGAGAGAGAGAGAGAGAGAGAGAGAGAGAGAGAGAGAGAGAGAGAGAGAGAGAGAGAGAGAGAGAGAGAGGAGAGAGAGAGAGAGAGAGAGAGAGAGAGAAGAGAGGAGAGAGAGAGAGAGAGAGAGAGAGAGAGAGAGAGAGAGAGAGAGTAGAGAGTATATGCATTATGGATTATTCCTCTTTTCCTCCTTCTCTACTTTCCATCCTCCTCCTCCTCCTCCTCCTCACCTCCTCCTCCCTCCTCCTCCTCCTCTTCCTCCTCCTCCTCCTCCTCCTCCTCCTCCTCACCTCCCTTACTGTCAACATGTAAGTCATATATAACCTTTGGTGAGAGGGGAGGGAAAAGATGAAAAAGGAGAGGGAATACTGAAATACTGAAAATAGAGAGGAGAGGAGAGGAATTACGGAAGAGAGGAGGGAAAGAGAGAGAAGAGGAATAGTGAAGAGTTACACACACACACACACACACACACACACACACACACACACACACACACACACACACACACACAGACACAGACACACACATACATAGTATTGACACTTACACGTATGTTAAATAATTGAATGAGAGAGAGAGAGAGAGAGAGAGAGAGAGAGAGAGAGAGAGAGAAGAGAGAGAGAGATTCAGATTCAATACTTTTATTCACAATTGAGTTAACATTTGTGAAAAAGACTGTTTCGGGATAACAGTCTTATCTCGGGATACATAGAGAGAGAGAGAAGAGAGAGAGAGAGAGAGAGAGAGAGAGAGAGAGAGAGAGAGAGAGAGAGAGAGAGAGTAAAAAACATGCAGGAGTAAGAAGTCCTATTTCCTTTTTATCTGATGTTCCTTTCCTTCCTCTCCTCTTCCCTCCTTCCCTCCTTCCTTCATTACCTTCCTCGCTTCTACCAACCAACTAATCTTCCTAATACCTCCTTGCACAATACCTACACTTTCCTAATACCTCCTTCCTTCCTTCTTCTTCTTCCTACCTACTTCTTCCTTCCTTCCTACCCCTCCTCCTTTCTCCCTTCCTTTTCTCCCTTTCCTATCTTTCTCCACCTCTCCACACCCTCTTTCCTCTCCCCTTAACCTCCCTCTCCTTTCCCTCCCCTCTCCTCCTTCCTCTCCCTTCTTCCTCCTCTTCTTTCCCTCTACCTCTGATTCTGTGTTCCCTTTCTCTCTCTCTCCTCCTTCTATCACTCCTCTCCTCTCCCTTCTTCCTCTCTCGTCTTTTCCTCCTCTCTCTCCATCCTCTTTCTCTCCTCCCCTCTCTTCCTCTCTCTCTCTCTCCTCTCTCCTCTCTCCTCTCTCCTTCTTCCTCCTCTCTCCTCTCATCTCTCTCTCCCCTCCTCCCCATCCCCTTACACCCCTAAAACTTCCTTCCCTCTTCCCCTTCCTTCCTCCTTCCTTCCTTCCTCCTTCCTTCCTTCCTTCCTCCTTCCTTCCTTCCTCCCTCCTTCCCCTTCCTTCCTTCCTTCCTTCCCCTTCCTTCCCTTCCTTCCTTCCTCCTTCCTTCCTTCCTTCCTTCCTTCCTTCCTTCCTTCCTTCCTTCCTTCCTTCCTTCCTTCTTCTTCATTCCCTTTCTTTCCCTTTCCCTTCCTTCTTCCTCCTTCCTCCTTCCTTCCTCCTTCCTTCCTTCTTCCTTCCTTCCCCCCTCCTTCCTTCCTCCCCAAACTCATCCCTCCCTCTCTTCCCCTTCCCTTCCCTTCCCCCCCCCCCCCTTATCTTGATATAATTAACTCTACCTAGAGGTCGTCAGTGGAGGGATCAATGCCCACCTTACCTCCACCTTACCTCCACCTTACCTCCACCTTTACTCCACTTCCACTCCTCTGATCATAGTCTCGCTTTTTTATTCTCTTTTTTTTCTTTTTTCTTTTCTTTTTGTCCCTTGCCCTGCCTCTTCTCTTGTTTTTTTCTTTCTTTCTCTCATCTTGTCCTGTGTCCAATTCTACCCTTTCTTCTTTTTCTTTCCTTCCTTCTCTCTTCCTTCTTTTTCTTTCCTACCTTCTCTCTTCCTTCTTTTTCTTTCCTACCTTTCTCTTCTTTTTTTCTTTCCTTCCTTCTCTTTCCTTCTTTCTTTCTTTCCTTCCTTCTTTCTTCCTCCTTTTTTCTTTCCTTCCTTCTCTCTTCTTTTTTCTTTCTTCCTTCTCTCTTCTTTTCTTCCTTCCTTCTCTCTTCCTCTTTTTCTTTCCTTCCTTCTCTCTTCCTTCTTTTTCTTTCCTTCCTTCTCTCTTCCTTCTTTTTCTTTCCTTCCTTCTCTCTTCCTTCTTTTCTTTTCCTTCCTTCTCTCTTCCTTCCTTCTTTTTCTTTCCTTCTTCTCTCTTCTCTTTTTTTTCCTTCCTTCTCTCTTCCCTTTTTTCTTTCCTTCCTTCTCTCTTCCTTCTTTTTTCTTTCCTTACCTTCTCTCTTGTTTTCTTTCTTTCCTTCCTTCTCTTTTCCTTCTTTCTTTCTTTCCTTCCTTCTTTTTCTTTCCTTCCTTCTTTTTCTTTCCTTCCTTCTCTCTTCCTTCTTTTTCTTTCCTTCCTTCTCTCTCCTTCTTTTTCTTTCCTTCCTTCCTCTCTTCCTTCTTCTTTTCTTTCCTTCCTTCTCTCTTCCTTCTTTTTCTTTCCTTCCTTCTCTCTTCCTTCTTTCTTTTCTTTCCTTCCTTCTCTCTTCCTTTTTTTCTTTTCTTTCCTCCTTCTCTTTTCTTCCTTCTTTCTCTTCCTTCTTTCTTTCTTCCTTCCTCTCTCTTTCCTTCTTTTTCTTTCCTTACCTTCTCTTCTTCTTCTTTTTCTTTCCTTCCTTCTCTCTTCCTTCTTTTTCT
>JACEEZ010007272.1:95000-102500 GCA_016584305.1 Chionoecetes opilio | reverse complement strand
CGGGGGCTGTGGCCGCGGTGCGCAGGGCATCCCACCACTGCCAGGCGGCCATCAATTGATCTAAATCGGCGTAACAGCCGTCTACGTCGTGGCCTTTGCTGCCTCGAATCGTCACGGCGCCGGTGCCGCCATCCATCTGGATGTGCACGCCGTACTGCTGCTGCAGGCCGTGCAGGACGCAGGCAGCCTCGCCCTGCAGCAGCGGACAGTATTGGGCGGGCACCCAGCAATGAATGCACTGCTCAAACACCCGGGGCGGCGCGGCTGTCTCTTGCTCATGCTCGGCATTTTCTTCACTATCCTTGTTTTCTATCCTTTCTATACCCTCAGCCTCCTCGACGGGGCTCTCCTCCTCTATCTTCTCCTCCATGTTCTCCTTCCCCGCAGCCTTCAAGGGGCTCTCCTCCGCGCGCCGCTGCTGCACGCTGGCCTGGCCGTCGCTCAGTACAACGGCCGCGTCTTCCTGCTCTTCACAACGCCTTCGCTTCTTACACTTGAAGAGTCTGAAGAAGGCGCGAAGGCACGCCAGGCACCCTGACTTTGATTTCTTCTCAGTCTTCACTTGAGACATCCTCTGGTCGATCTATATTTTTGACAGAGTCGCCAGAACACCAGGGGCAGCAATATTAAAGAAGGATCTTTTCCAACATGACCAAATTTGGGAAAAGAGATTGGAGTTTAAAAGAGCTTGGAGTTAAGAAGAATAGAACCTGGGCACAGATACACGCCGGGCAGAGACTCGCAGGACACACGCTGTAGGCTGCCTAATACTTCACTACTGATGGAGGTGGTGGTTTTGTCTTGCCTTCTGATTGGCCAACTGTTGGTTCCAAGATGATGAAGGAGATTGGAGTTGTACACATACAGTACATATATTCGTTCATACATACTTTTACTATCTTACACATACTCAGCAGCGCACATACTCTCCTCCTCCTCCTCTCCTTCCTCCTCCTCCTTCTTGTTGTTTGATAATATTATATTTGAAAGAAAAATGCAAGGACACAGAAAAAATGATGATAATGGAGGAGCGCCAGATAGATGACGAGGTAAGTGTAGATAAAGGTCAAATTGCACATGACACAATAATAACAGTAATAACTAGGGGGGGGGGGACTCAGTAGAGCGCATACCTCTGCCCGAATATTTCATTCACCATGTTAAAGGATAGGGAAAATCGGATTTTCAATTGGTTGCCATGGCAACAGTTGTGATTCGATTTCATCCAAAATTAAATCAGTTCTTCCTTATACCAAATAGACTTGGTATACCAAGTTTGGTCCAAATATATTCGTAACTTTTCGAGAAATCCTGTACACTAACAAACAAACAAACAAACAGACAGATCGGGGTGAAAACATAACCTCCCTCCAACTTGGTTGGCGGAGGTAACAACAGAATACTTATGCAGCAGAATAATCTATTTAATCACCTAATGACACACAACAAGAAACTGACTACCACTGATAACACAACTATCACGTGTACAACATTACTTCAACTCATAACTCGGCCATCACAAATAATAACTAGGGGGGGTGGCACTCAGTAGAGCGCATACCTCCGCCCGAATATTTCATCAATTGGTTGCCATGGCAACAGCTGTCAATAGATTTCATCCAAAATTAAATAAGTTCTTCCTTATACCAAATAGACTTGGTATACCGAGTTTGGTCCAAATCTATTCGTAACTTGTCGAGAAATCCTGTACACTAACAGACAGACAGACAGACAGACAGACAGATCGGGGTGAAAACATAACCCCCCCAACTTTTTTGGCGGAGGTAATAATAAAAATAAAAATTTATTTTTTCCCCCTGAGGCAACAGGAAAGCCCCAAACAAAAAACAGACACCCAGGCATGGGGGATTAAATGTTAGTTTTGTTTAGAACACTTTGCTATTTATGAATTTTTATCACTATTAAATTTTGACTACAAAAATTTATCACACACATTTAATACTTTAAAATAATAAGAATATTTAAAATGGCAGAAGTGTTTAAGACTAACACAAAAAAAAAAGTAAAAAGATAAGATTACATAAATACTAGTAATTATTTGCTATCTCCCACGAAGTTTTCTTTTACATCTTTTTCATGCATTACATGAAGGGACAAGGTTATAGATAGGTAAAAAACCTTTATGAGCATCGATTACATGCATTACTAAAGGGGTACAAGTTTTTAAAATAGGGGAAAAAACCTTTATGTAGCTCATTATAGCATACATAAAGGCGTACAAGCGTTATTGTAAAAAAACCTTTTGTAGTAGCACGATTACAAAATTTTTTTTCACCCAAAAAGGGACGGGCCAAGGACTACAAAAAGAAATTAAAAAAAAGCCTGCACAGCTCATTCTATAAAGAAGACAGTAAGAGAATAGCAAGAGGATATAAAAGGGGGGTGGGCCAATCTATTTAATATAAGGTCCTACACAGGATTTGGATTAAGGTATTACAGGAAAAACAATAAATAAATAATTACTTACATTGCAAACACTCCCATGTATATTATTATTTTTTGCCCCTTAGAAAATTTTTATCCCAGAAAACTACCCCCCCGATCTTAGAAAAAAAAAAAAAACGTAATATTTCCAAAGTATTATTTCCCTTCCCCCCAAAATCACCCAAATACAAAACCCACTCAAAAAATATTACTGAAAATTTAACTTTAACCCCCCAAAAAAAAAATCATAAGAAAACAAAACCCCTCCTCTCTCTCTCTCTCTAAAAAAATAATATTCGAAAAACGTATTATCCAAAAAAATATCATACAAAAACAAAAAACATCAAAAAAAAAACTATTTTAAAAAAAAAACAAAAAGATACCCCCCCCTCCCCCCCCTCCCCCCCCTCCTCCTCCTCCCCCCCCCCTTCCTCCTCCTCCCCCTCCTCCTCCTTTTTCTTCCTCTTCCCTTCCTCTTCCCCCCCCTCCCACATGCAGGGTATCGAAAATTTTGATGACAGAAAAACACAAAAAACCTTACGAATCCAGCGCCAACTCATACCAAAGACTTAAAACACGCTAACAGAATGGTCACAAACATGGCAAATGAATTTCAAACACCTTGACAAATGCATGCGTATACATTCATCGGTAATGTAGATGAGAACCCCTCATGAAAGTACGTGATGAACGATTTCCAACTAACAAGTTGTTGATAAAGAAAAAGATTAGGCGTTATAATCTCGAAGATCTCAAACCGAATAACCAAATTATAGAGGTAGTAAAAAATGCAAATAAATTGGTTGGCTTTATTGGACTAAACTTCAGTTTCAATCCTGAAAAAAAGTTATACTCACTCTTTTAACTCGATTGTTCGACCCATCTAGAATACGTGTGCAGTTCCTGGGTCCACCTTATTATAAAAAGGACATAGATAAAACTAGAAAAAATACAGAGCAGAGTAAAACCAAAATGATACCTAGATTGCGTAATAAATCGTACGAAAAAAAAAAAAAAAAATTTTTTTCCCGGGGGCTCCAACGAACTTAACTATTCCCACTAACAAAAACGAAGGATAAGAGGTGACCTCATCGAAGGTCTTTAAAATCTTCAATGGATTTTACGAACGTTAGTCCCAGAAAATCTTTTCACGCTAGACCGGTCAAGCTCAACTAGGAAACAACGGATTTAAAATAAGCAGAACACGGTTGTACGAACGAATGCACAAAGTACTTCACAAGCGACGTGTTGTTAAAACGTATGGAATGGCTGCCCTAGACGTAGTAAACTCAAATACAATAGAATCATTTAAAAATCGCTCGATAAATATTTCATATCAAATCCCCGGTTGTCACTGTTTATCTCGGAAATAATAAATTTATCTCGGACGGGTCTATGATACTTACTTCATTGCGTAAATGATTGCGAGTCGCGTCTACACAACCCCTCCCACACGTCCAGACAGCCCCGAGGTAACCCCGGTCAATACTTACAACTTTGACCTGGGACGGGCTGTGGTTCAGTAAGGGCCCCTGTCAGTTAGTGACCACCATCGGGATTTATATACCAGGTGGTCACTGATGCAGGGGGCATTGAAGTGCACGGCGTCCTAATTGGAAAGGCACACTACCGCAGTGGAAATTTTTTTTTGTACGGAGCTGGGTGCCTGATGACTGCTGCCTCCCAAGGAAAGCGGCCAGCAAGGCTGCCGCACCACCTTGACACTCCAACACTGAGCCTACACCAACACTACATGAGACCTCATAACACACACAGATAGCAACGAGGTTAACGGTTACCACTATTACTCTCGACCTGTGCGGGTTGTGGACCAGTAAGGGCCCTGATAAGTGAGTGACCACCATCGGATTTTAAGGTACCAGGGGGCACTGCTGCAGGAGGCATTGAATTTACGGCGTCCTACATGGAAAGTACACAATCCGCAGTGGATGGAAGGAGCTGGGGCCTGATTGACTGCTTGTCTCCCAAGAAAGCGCCAGGGCAAGGCTGCCGCTACCACCCTGAACCTCCACACTGGGTTCACAACCATTAAAAAACACGAATACATGAGCAATCTATCAAGCACTAAACCTACCCCCACAAAACTAGTAGTAGGTAGCCATAGATTAAGCTTTAACTTTCCTCACCAAATCCATGCAGGTTTTTCTATACTGCATGGTATACTTCATTTCGGCCAGCTCGACTGAGGGATGGGTGCGGTGGGAGCGGAGGAGCCTTCATACTTCCTATCCTTTCTCCTCTCCAGTACCCAGTTATAGAACTCCTTCCTCCCACCCCACATCACGTCTTATCATTAGTTAGTTAGTGTACAGTTAAAGCAAAACAGCGTACGGACTATCGGTCGTTGCTGTTGTGTTTCCTTTTTGTAATCCTTTGTAATCCGTTTGTAAGACCTCCTCTCCTCCTACTCTTCCTCTTCATCCTACTCCTTCCTCCTCCTCCTCCCCTCCTCCTCCTCTTCCTCTTCCCTCTTCCTCTTACTCCCTCCTCCTCCGCCCTTCCTCCGTCCTCCTCTCCTCCTCATACTATTCCTCCTCCTCCTCCCTCCTCCTCTCCTCCTCCTCCTCCTCCTCTCCTCCTCTCCTCCTCCTACTCCTCCTTCCCTTCCTCCTCCTCCTCCTCTGCCACGCTTACAAAGTTACCACGTTGAGAAGTTAGAGAAAAAGAGCTTAGTGTAATTTGAGAAAGGAAATATTGAAGAGCAAAGTAGCGTCAACAGGAAATTAGTTTGTTCGGTAAGAAGAAAGTTAAGAAAAATACTGACGCTACTGAAGGGAAAAGAGTGTATGGTTTTATTCCTGGAGGAGGAGAATAATAATAAGAAGAAGATGTAAGTAGAAGGAGAAGAAAAAATAGTAGAGGAAGAAGGAGGAAAAAGAGAAAGGGAGATAGTAGAAGAAGAAGGAGGAGGAAGAGGAGGATATTTTGTTATTATTATTATTATCATCATCTTTATTGCTTTTATTTTCTCCGTTCTTTCTAACCATTCCTTCCCTCTTCCTTCCTTCCCCCTTTCCCTCAACCCCCCCTTCCTATTATAAACCCTAAAATGTCCTCTTTACTACAAAACATAGAAGACTTAGATCAAACAAACATATTTCCCTTCCTATTATAAACCCATAAAATTTCCTCTTTAATACAAAACAGAAGACTTAGATAAAACAAATTACGTCTGTCTTTTTCTTCTAACTCTTCTTTCATTATTTTCAGCTTATTTTTTCTATTCTTCTATTCTTCCTTCGTTTCTTCCTTCCCTCTTTATCCCTTTTTCTTCCTATCTTTATCTAGCTTCGGTTTCCTGTTTTCCTCATTGCCATTTAGAAAACACGAAGCATTACATTTTCATAAGGTGACTAAGATCAAATAACAAGGGCGAGTTATAGACACATGGCTTTGTTTATCTTCCTATTCGTGTTGTTTATATTATATCTGTTTAGGTATACACACACACACCCTGTAGAACTGTTTATACTGCTTGTTTACTTGTACGTCCCCCCCCCCCCCGAAGACTTGTGGTTATATAAGCTTTGTTTGTGTCATATATACCAAAAAAAAAATGCGTGTATATACAAGAAAAAAAATTAATAGGGCGTACAGCTAATTAAAAAGGAAAAAAAGCGTGACGAAAAAAAGGGCGTACAGCTAAAAAAAAAAAAAGGGCGTACAACTAAATAAATAAAAAAAAGGGCGTACAACTAAAAATGAAAAAAGGCGTACCAAAAAAAGGGCGTACAACTAAAAATGAAAAAAAGGCGTACAAAAAAGGGCGTACGTACATCTAAAAAGAAAAAAAGCGTACAACTAAAAAGAAAAAAGCATACCCTTAATTTTTTTTTCAAAGGGCGTATAACTAAAAAAAGAAAAAAAAGAAACCGTCTCATACTCATTCACGAAGCTATTGTTTTGACTCCCTTCCTTTGATAGTAAACATGAAACACCCTCTCTTCTTCTTCCTCCCTTCCTCATCTCTCATCCCTCCTCTTCTTCCTCCCTTCCTTCCTTCCTCATCTCTCTTCTTTCTTCCTTCTTCCTTCCTTCCTTCCTTCCTCATCTCCCATCCCTCTTCTTTCTTCCTTCCTCCCTTCCCATCCCCATAAAACATCCCTCTTCCCCCCTTCCCATCCCCATAAAACATCTCCCTTCCTCCCTTCCCATCCCCATAAAACATTCCTCTTCTCCCCATTCCTCCCCACCCAACACATAACAGTGACACTTTTTACCTCTTCAAAGATTCAATTTAGGTTTATCTTTCTACCCCCCTCTCCTCTCCACACCCCAACCTACCTCCTTCCCCAACCTTCTCTCCTAACCTTCCCCAATTTTCCCCACAAAGATGACTTTCCCCAACATTCCCAATGTTATAACCAACCTCCGCACAAAACTTGATTTCACCCCACTTCCTCTCCCACTTTGCCCAGACCTCCTTCCCCAACCGTCTTCCCCAAACCCTTCCCCATTTCCTGCCCAACCTTCTTTCCCCAGCCTTCCCCATTCCACCAAACCTGCTTTCCCCAACCTGCCCATTGCCCCCAAACAGCTTCCCAGCCTTTCCCCAATTCCATCAAACAATCTTTTCCCAACCTTCTTGCCACAACCTCCCCAGTGCCCCCAACCTTCTTCCCCAACCTTCCCCATTCCCCCCAACCCTTCCTTTCCCCAACATTCCCCATTCCCCCAACCATCTTCCCCAACCTCCCTCTTCCCCAACCTTCCCCATTTCCCCCAACGCATCTGTCCCAGCCTTTTCCCCCAGGCCCCCAACCTTCTTTCCCAACCTTCCCCCATTTCCTCCAACCTTTCTCTAACCCTATCCAAATTTCTTCCAACAAATCCCTAAAGCTTTTTTCCAAACTTCCCTTCCTAAATTTTCCCTAGACCTCCTTCCACTTGACCATCTTCACCCAAACCCTTTCCATTAACCTCTTCCCCAACCCTTATCCCAAACCCCTTCCCTTCCCTTCCCCAACCCTTATCACAAACCCCTTCCTTCAACCTCTTCCCAACCCTTATCACAAACCCCTTCCTTAACCTTTT
>JACEEZ010007272.1:87500-90000 GCA_016584305.1 Chionoecetes opilio | reverse complement strand
GTAATCACCAGTTGTTGTAATCACCAGTTGTTATCCTTCCCTGTGTGTTTGTGTGTATGTGTGTGTGTTATTGTGTGTGTGTGCGTGTGTGAGTGTGTTATTGTGTATCTGTGTGTGTTTGTGTATGTGTGTGTGTGTGTGTGTGTGTGTGTGTGTGTGTGTGTGTGTGTGTGTGTGTGTGTGTGTGTGTGTGTGTGTGTGCGTGTGGGTCCGGGCATTTGCACTCATGGGTCAGCGAGTTGATACCCATCTTGCATAACCATGTGTGTATGTGTGTGTGTGGTGTGTGTGTGTGTGTGTGTGTGTTTGTGTGTGTGGTGTGTGTGCGTGTGGGTCCGGGCATTTGCACTCATGGGTCAGCGAGTTGATACCCATCTTGCATAACCATGTGTGTGTGTGTGTGTTGTGTGTGTGTGTGTGTGTGTGTGTGTGTGTGTGTGTGTGTGTGTGTTTAGGACAAGTATGTACTGTATGTATATTCACTTTCACTTTTTCTGCATGTCTTTGTCCCATCTTTGTCCCATCGCACTTTATTTATTTTTCTTCTCCATTTTTCACAATCCTACTGACGTGAATATATGAGAGGAGAGAGAGAGGAGAGAGAGAGAGAGAGAGAGAGAGAGAGAGAGAGAGAGAGAAGAGAGAGAGAGAGAGGCACCATCTTGGTGACTTATAAGTCGTGGAAGTCAATTCATGGTTACGGCATGACCCAAGTTGGCACGCGGGCTTGTGGGAGGAAAGAAATGGAGAGAGGTAGGGAGAAAAATATGCGAGAGAATGGAGATGAACTGCTGGGATGGATAGAGATAGGCAGAATGGATGGAAGAATGCGGAGATAAAGAGAGAGAGACAGACAGAGACAGAGAAGAGAGAGAGAGAGAGGAGAGAGAGAGAGAGAGAGAGAGAGAGAGAGAGAGAGAGAGAGAGAGAGAGAGAGAGAGGTGCGGAAAATATGTTAGAAAAGACTTTTGCTACTTCTACCACTACTATTACTACCTCTGTATAATGCTACTACTGATAATAATAATAATAATAATAATAATAATAATAATAATAATAGTAATAGTAATAATAATAATAATGATATATAATAATATAATAATATAGTAATAATATAATAATAATAATAATAATAATAATAATATAATGAATAGTAATAATAATAATAATAATAATGATAATAATAATAATGATCAGTATGATATCATTACTCACAAATATTGCTTTTACTACTACTACTTCTCCTTTTACTACTGTAACTACTACTACTACTACTACTACTACTACTACTACTACTACTACTACTACTACTACTACTACTACTACTACTACTACTACTACTACTACTACTACTACTACTACTACTACTACTACTACTACTACTACTACTGCTGCTACTACTTCTACTACTACTACTACTACATACTACTACTACTACTATACTACTACTCTCTACTACTAACTACTACACTACTACTACTAACTACACTACACTTGCTACTACTACTAATACTACTACTACTACTACTACTACTACTACTACTACTAACTACTACTACTACTACTACTACTACTACTGTAACTACTACTACTACTACTACTACTACTACTACTACTACTACTACTACTACTATTACTACTACTACTACTACTACTACTACTTACTACTGCTACTGCTACTGCTACTACTACTACTACTGCAACTACTACTACTACTACTACTACTACTACTACTACTACTACTGCAACTACTACTACTACTACTACTACTACTACTACTGCAACTACTACTACTACTACTACTACTACTACTTTCTTTTATATACTTTTTGTTGTTTTCTTTCTCAGTTTTCTTTACGATATTCTTCCTCTCCTTTCATCCTTCTCCTTCTTTCTTCAGTTATTTCATCGTCTTTCTATATTCTCTTTCTATACTCTTCATTCCATACTTATTCTCTAATGTTTTCTTTTATTACTTACTCGTTTCTTATATCATTATTTATTACTTTCATTCACTAAGTGTTTTGTCTCTTACCTTGTGTGTGTGTGTTTGGTTGTTTCTATTCGTATTGTGTGTCTTTCTTTTCTCTGTTGTGTTTTGTTGTTTGTTTCTGTTTGTGTTGTGTAAGTTCTGCTGTTCTTAGAATCATACATTTTAAATCCCTGAGGTATCTTATTGTTAGCCTTGTGTCGTTTTTGTATGTTATTAGAGTATTGTGCGTGTGGTGTGTCGTGTAGCTAATTAACACATGCAAGCTAAGGTCATCATCTTGTGTCTGTGTGGTTTGTGTTGGTGTGTGTGTGTTGTGTTGTTGTGGTGTGTTGTCTTTGCTAATTACACATGCGAGTAAACGTAATCATGCTGTGTGTGTGGTGTGCGTGTGTTGGTGTTGTGTGTGTGCGTGTGTGTGGTGTTTGAGTGTGCTGTGTGTGTGTTGTGTGTGTGCGTGTGTGTGTGTGGTGTGGGATCATGTACACAATCGCCTGGTATGTGTCATTG
>JACEEZ010007272.1:72500-80000 GCA_016584305.1 Chionoecetes opilio | reverse complement strand
CTTTAGATAATAATTTCAGTTTAAATAATTTTTACTTATTTCCGAAATATAACAAATAGAATATAAGTATATTTAAAAAAAAAAAAAAAATTGGTATGTGTTTATTTCTTAAAGATAATAAAAATGGCTTATAAGATATATTCTTGTAAAATTGAAAAATTGGTATACTATTTAATTTTATGTATTTTATGAAAATATATAAATGTTTTGTAAGTATTATTTTTTTTTGAAATTAAAAATGATATGTAAAAAGTCCATATTTTTCAAAAATATTGAAACCGTGTGTGTGTGTGTGTGTGTCATTCACCCATGGTCTTTGTACCAGTCCCTTTTGGGTGGTGTGTTGGTGGGTGGATGTGTGGTTTTTGGTGTGTGTGGTGAGGGGAAAGAGGAAGGGAGGGAAGGGGAAGGGGAGAAAGAAAGGGAAGAAGAGGGGGATTGATTTAGTGAAGAAAATGAATTTTGCTTTTTAGGAGGGGGGGAAGGGAGAGAGGCCGGCTGGGGGGAGAGGGGAAAAAAGGAGGAGGAAGGAGGGAGGAGAGGAGGAAGGAGGGGGAGAGAGGGGAAAGGGGGGAGGGGAGGAAGGAAGGGGGGAGGACAAATGGGAAGGGAGGAGAAAAGGGAAGAAAACCGCAGGGAAAGGAGGAGAGAAGAGAAGGGAGAGAGTAAAGGGGGGATGGGAAAAAAAGGGGAAGGGGGTGGGGAAAAGGGGGGAGGAATCCCCCAGGGTTTTTCTTTGGGAAGGGGAAGGAGGGGGAGAGGGGGGGAAAGAAAGGAAAGGGGGAAGAAAAGGGGAAGGGGGAAAGAAAAAAAAGAGGAGAGGGGGGAGGGAGAGGGGGGAAAAAGGGAAAAAAGGGAAAAGAGAGAAAGGAGGGGGAGAGAGGAGAGAGAGAGAGAGAAAAAAAAATAAGGGTTAAAATAAAAAAGGGGAAGGTAAAAGGGGGAAAAAATGTAAAGGGAAAGGAAGCAAAAGGGGTGGAGGAGGAAGGGGAGAAATAGAGAGAGAGAGAGAGAGAGAGAGAGAGAGAGAGAGAGAGAGAGAGATATGAAAGGGTGAAATAAGGGAAATATTAAAGAAAGGGGGGAAGGGGGAAAGGTAGGAAAGGGGAAAAAAAAAGGAAGAGGGGGTGATAAGGGGAGAAAAAATGGGGTAGGAGAGAGATGAAAGGGCGAAATAAGGCGAAAGAAGTACATAGTTCTAAGTAAGGGTAAAGAAGGAAGGAAGGTAAGTAAGAGGTTTAGAATTACAGGTGAACCAAGGCAAGACCCATGACTCCCCTCTTACACCCCCCTGTCTCTGTCTCCCCACCAAGGGTTATACAATACGTGAACATGTGTCCCCTTACTCCCTCCCCTCTCTCTGTTCTCTCACCTCTCCCTAACCTCCTTACTTATTTTTCTTCCTTTATTTCTCCTTCCTTTCCTTCCCTTCCTTTCTTTCTCCTTCCTTCTTTCCTTACCTTTCTTTCTCCTTCCCTTCCTTCCTTTTTTTTTTTTCTCCTTTCCCTTTCCTTTCCCTTTTTCTCTTTCTCCTTTTCCTTTCCTTTTTTTCCTTTCTTCTCCTTCCTTTCTTTCCCTTCCTTTCTTTCTCCTTCCCTCCTTCTTTTCCTTCTCTTTCTTTCCCCTTTTTTTCCCTTTTTTTCCTTCTTTTTTTTCTTTTTCTTCCTTTTCCTTTCCTTTCTCTTTCCCTTCCTCTTCTTCCCTTTTCTTTTCTCCTTCTCTCCTTCTCTTTTTTTCCTTCCTTCCTTCTCTTTCTTTCCTTTCTTTCCTTTTTTCTCCCTTTCCTCTTTCCTTCTCTTCCTTCCCCCTTCTTTCCTTTCTTTCTTCTTCCTTTTTCTTTTCTCTCTTTTCCCTTTTTTCCTCCTTCCCTTCCCCTTTCCCTTTTTTTTTTTTCTCTCCTTCTTTCCTTTTCTTTCCTTTTTTCTCTTTTTTCCCCTTCTTTTCCTTCTCTTTTCCTTCCTTCTCCTTTTTTCCTTCTTCCCTTCTCTTCCTCCTTTTCCCCTTTCCTTTTTTCCCTTTATTTCCTTTTTTTTCCCCCTCTCCCCTTCCTTTCCCCCCCTTCCCCCTTTCTCCTTCTCTTTCTTTTTCCCCCCTCTTTTTTCCTTCCTCTTTCCTTCTCTCCCCCCTTTTTCCCCCTCTTTCTTCCCTTTCCCTTCTCCCCCTTTTTTCCTTTTTTTTTTCTTCTTTCCCTTTCTCCTTTCCCCCTTTTTCCCCCCTCCGAAAAAGGTTTTCTCTTTCTCCTCCTCCTCCTCTTTTTCCTCCTCCCCCCTCTCCCCCCTTCCCCTCTCCCCCCCCTCCTTCCCTTTTCCCCTCCTTCCTTTTCTTTTCCCCTTTTTTTTCTTTTCTCCCCCACCCCCTAAATTTCACCCCTTTTTCCCCCTCCTCCCCCCCCTCCCCCTCTCCTCCTCCTCCCCTTTCCCCTCCTCCTCCTCCTCCTCCTCCCCTTTTCCCTCCCCCTCCTCCCCTCGTTTTTTATCCCCTTTTCCCTCCTTTTCAATGTTTTCTAAAATTCCCCCCCTTTCTTCCCCTTTTTTTTTTTTTTTTTTTTTCCTTTTTTTTTTCCTTCCCTTTTTTTTCCTCCCCCTTTTTTCCACCTTTTATTTTTGGGGTTTTTTTTCCCCCTTTTCCCTTTTTTTTTTCCTCTTCTCTTTTCTTCCCCCTTTTTTTTTTTTTTTTTTTTTTTGGGTTTGGGTGTGGGGTTTTTCACTTTCTTTTTTTTTTTTGGGGGTTTTTTTTTTTCTTTTTTTTTTTTTCCTTGTTTCTTTTTTTTTTTTTTTCTTTTTTTTCTTCTTCTTTCTTTTGTTTTGTGTTTCTTCCCTTTCTTCCTTCCCTTTCCCTTCTTCTTTTTGTCCCTTTTTCCTCCTTTTCCTTCTTCTTTTCCTCTTCTTCCTCTTCTTTCCCTTTCCCCTTTTTTTCTTTTTTTTTTTTCCTCCCTTTTCCTAAATCCCTTTTCTTTCTCCTTTTTCCCTTTCCTCCCTTCGCCCCTTTTCCCCCCCCCCCCCCCCCCCCCCCCCCCCCCCCCCCCCAAAAAACCCCCCCCCAAGGGGCCCCCCCCCCCCCCCCCCCCCCGGCAAATTTTTTTCCATTTTTAAATAAAATTTTTTTAAAAAAGTAAAACCCCACCCCAAAACCCCCCCAAAAAAACCTAAAAATTTTTCCCAAACCCCAAAAAAAACACCTTTAAAAACTTTCGGGGAAAAATTTTTAAAAGTCTTCCTTCTCTGTTTTCTTCTCTCTTCTTCTCTCCTCTCTCTCTCTCTCTCTCTCTCTCTCTCTCTCTCTCTCTCTCTCCTCTCTCTCTCTCTCTCTCTCTCTGTCTGCTCCTGTTGTCTGGCTGTCCTCTCTCTCTCTCTCTCTCTCTTCTCTCTCCCCTCTCTCTCTTCTCTCTCTCTCTCTCTCTCTCTCGTCTCTCTCTCCCCTCTCCTCTCTCTCTCTCTCCCCTCCCTCCTCTCCTCTCTCTCTCCTCTCTCTCTCTCTCTCTCTCTCCCTCTCTCTCTCTCTCTCTTCGTTATATAGTTATTGATGTTTGATCTTCTCTTTCTTCCTCTACTATTTCCTCGGGTGTTCCTTTGTATTCCTCCTCCTCTCCTCCTCCTCCTCCTCCTCCTCCTCCTCCTCTTACCCTCTCCCATTCTTTATTCTGAAACTTCCATGTTCCTATCCTCTTTAAGGGCATAATATCCCTTTTTCAGCTAGTTTTTTACATTGTTTGATAGTTAGGAGTATGTAGTTCAGCAGATACCCTTTTATAGACCCATAACTGTCCTGGTATCTGTTCTTCCTATATATTCCCATGTACCATCACCCTTACACCCATCCTCACACAAACCCAAGAAACAGGCATCTTCATAAATAATAACACAGTACACAACCCCATCATAATTACACAAGACACCCTTTAAAAACTCGATATTAAGTCACGTTTTCTTTGGTTTCAGTCTGGGCTTCGCGCCACTGGCGGGGCACGAGCGGAAGTTGGCAGGAGGATAGGACTAGCTTGCCAAGACCACCCCCCTTTTTTTTAACCCCCCCTTCCCTGCCCCCCTGCCCCCCCCCTCGGCGCCCTCATAACTTCCGAGTGCAGTATTAGTCAAGGCAAGGGCGCGTGTGTGTGTGTGTGTGTGTGTGTGTGTGTGTGTGTGTGTTTGTGTGTGTTTAGATTTGGGTGTGAGGTGTGGGAGGAAGACGTCAAGTGGTGGTGGTGGTGGTGATGTTGTTTATAAGGGAATTACGTGAAGGAATGAAGGGAGATAGAAAGGTAATGAAAGAAGGAAGGAGAATAGAAAGGAACAAAAAGAAAGAAGGAGAATAGAAAGTAGAATGAAAGAAGGAAGGGTTGATATAAATGAACAAGAAAAGGAAGGAAGGAAGTATAGGGAAGTAAAGGTGTGATATGCTTTTAAGTTCCTCACTGACTACATAGTATACAAGGATATTTGTGAAAGAAGGAAAGAAAGAAAAGAGAGAAGGAAGGAGGATAGAAAGAAAAAGAAAGAAGGAAGGAAGGAAGTAGGGAAGTAAATATGTGATAATTATGCTTTTAAGTTCCTCACTGACTACATAATATACAAGGATATTTGTGAAAGAAAGGAAAAGAAAGAAAAGAGGGAAGGAAGGAAAGAAAAGAGAAGGAAACCATTTGGTTTTAACGAGGCGATCACTTGCAACACTAAAATCTTATTCGTGAAGTAAGAAAAAAACAAAAAAAATCTTGGTTTTGTTATGTTGAATGAACAGTTTGCACCGACTTGCTTAAAAAATATTCGTGAAGGAAGCCAAAAAAGAAGGAAAGAATGAACTGTTATTAACGAGTTGAATGAATACTGCGACACCGACTTGTCTAGGAAGCAATACGAGAAGGAAGCCAGGAAGGAAGGAAAGAAATCAAGGAAGGAAGGAAAGAAATCAAGGAAGGAAGGAAAGAAATAAGGATAAAACAAAATGCCTTTGATAACCTAAATATTACTATGTTGATGTAGTGACTCGTCTAGAAAGCAATTGCGTGAAGAAGAAAGGAAGGAAGGAAAGAAATCAAGGAAGGAAGGAAAGAAGTAAGGATAAAATAGAGAAGCCTTTGATGACCTTAACCCCTTCACGCCCAGATCTTTCCTTTGCCAAAAAAAATCTTATCTTGTCGAGCCATAAAATTACGAAAAGAAGCTGAATATACCAAATTAGTTAGTGGACGAAGGATACTAAACAGGTCATATCTATTAAAATATTGCTGATAGTCATAAAAATCGTCTAATGGTACCCAAATTACAATGGAAATTACGTTCTGGGCCTCAAGGGGTTAACATTACTACAGTGACTTGTCTAGAAAACAATACGTGAAGAAGAGAGGGAAGAAAAGAAAGAGTAAAGGAAAAAAATCATTTGGTATTAGCGATATCACAACAGCTTTCCATTACTGCCTGCGTCCCCCCCCCCCCCCCCCCCCCCCCTGCCCCAGATATCTCAAAGTAACTACAGGGTCAGGCAAGTAGACCGTTTTTCTTTTCTTTTGACTGGCCAATGAAAATAATGTAACAAAAAACCCGCTAGCTGCCAGTCCCTATAAAGAAGAGATTGCAGAAAAGAGGTTGGGTCAATTTAGTTCTTACTCTGTTGCCAATTTAGTTTCACTCTAATAATAATAATAAGAATATATTATCGTCTCACTCTAATAATATTGTACCATAGAGGGGAGGTCTCAAACTGGGGTAGTTCTGGGGGTGGGTCTGAGCGGGAGGTCTCAAACTGGGGTACTTCTGGGTGGGGGTCTCAAACTGGGGTCCTTCCGGGGGGGGAGGGGGGGTCTGATCTTATGTTTGTATAGCGGGGGGTCTCAAACTGGGGTACTTCTGGGGGGTCTCAACTGGGGTACTTCTGGGGGGTCTGATCTTATGTTTATATAGCGGGGGGTCTCAACTGGGTACTTCTGTTGGGGGGTTGATCTTATGTTTGTATAGGGTGGGTCTCAAACTGGGGTACTTCTGGTGGGGGTCTGATCTTATGTTTGTATAGCGGGGGGTCTCAAACTGGGGTACTTCTGGGGAGTCTGATCTTATGTTTGTATAGCGGGGGGTCTCAAACTGGGTTCTTCTGGGGGGGTCTGATCTTATGTTTGTATAGAGTGGGTGTCTCAAACTGGGGTACTTCTGGGGGTCTGATCTTATGTTTGTATAGAGTGGGTGTCTCAAACTGGGGTACTTCTGGGGGGTCTGATCTTATGTTTGTATAGCGGGGGTCTCAACTGGAGTTCTTGGGGGTCTGATCTATGTTTGTATAGGGGGGGTCTCAAACGGGTACTTCTGGGGGGTGTCTATGTTTGTTACGCGGGGTCTCAAACTGGGGTACTTCTGGGGGTGTCTGATCTTATGTTTGTATAGCGGGGGTGTCTCAAACTGGGGTACTTCTGGGGGGAGGGTTCTGATCTTATGTTTGTATAGCGGGGGGTCTCAAACTGGGGTACTTCTGGGGGGGGGGTTCTGATCTTATGTTTGTATAGGGGGGGTGTCTCAAACGGGGTTTTCGGGGGGGTTGATTTTATGTTTGTATAGCGGGGGGTCCCCAAACGGGGGTAATTCGGGGGGGGTGTCTTTTTTTGAAATAGGGGGGGGGTCTCAAGCTGGGGTTACTTCTGGGGGGTCGGGATCTTATGTTTTTTAAGCGGGGGGGTTCCAAACTGGGGGTACTTGGGGGGGGTTTTTTTTTATTTTGTAAAAGGGGGGGGTCTCAAGTGGGGTAATTCTGGGGGGGTGTTCTTTTTTTTGGTTGGGGGGGGGCCCCAAGGGGGGTTTACTTCGGGGGGGGCCCGATCTTATGTTTGTATAGCGGGGGTCTAAAGGGGGGGGGTACTTCTGGGGGGGGTTTTTCTTAGTTTGTAAAAGGGGGGGTTTGTCTCAAACTGGGGTCCCTTCTAAAGGGGTCTGATCTTAGTTTGTATAGCGGGGGTGTCCCCAAACGGGGGTTACTCTGGGGGGGTCGGTTTTATGTTTGTATGCGGGGGTTCAAGCTGGGGAAATTTCGGGGGGGAGGGTTCTGACCCTTAGGGTTTTTTTTGTGTGAGAGAGAAAAAACCCTTTTTGGAGAGGAAACAAATTTTCTCCGACGAAAACAGAAGACAGAAGACAGAAGAGGTCAAGGTCACGGATGTCATCAATGCCATGTAGCCAATACACGAACAATTTTTTTTTTTTTTTTTTTTTTTTTTTTTTTTTACATCGAAAGACTAACGTTACAAGGTGGACAAAAAGTAACAAAAATCCAGCAAATTTTTTATGAGGTTAATTTAAGACAGGGTTTTTTTTTTATCATAGTGTCATGTTAAGACGAGTGGTTGGAATTCATACTTACTAATGTTTTTATTTTATTTTTATTTATATATTTATTCATTTGTATTTCTTTAGTTTTATTCATTGATCAGTTTTATTATTTCTTTAGATATTTATTTATTTGATTGGTTTGTCTTTCAATTTATTTTATTAGATTTTTAGAGGAGGAGGCTTCTCTCTCTCT
>JACEEZ010007272.1:37500-57500 GCA_016584305.1 Chionoecetes opilio | reverse complement strand
CACACACAGTCATACACACACACACACACAGTCACACACACACACAGTCACACACACACACACACACACACACACACACACACACACAGTCACACACACACACACACACACACACACACACACACACACACACAACACACACACACACACACACACACACACACACCACACACACCACACACACACACACACACACACACAATTAAGGTTGTTTACCATGTTGTGTCCGTACTTGTGGAAGGGCCCGCTTTGACAGAGAGAGAGAGAGAGAGAGAGAGAGAGAGAGAGAGAGAGAGAGAGAGAGAGAGAGAGAGAGAGAGAGAGAGAGAGATTGAAGGGAAAGGAGAGGGAATGTATATAGGGAGAGGAATAATGGAAGAGGAAGAAGGAGGGAAGGAAGGAAGGAAGGGCGAGAAGGAAGTCTTGAATATTATATCTTCCTGTCCGTTACTCCTCCCTCCTTCCTTCCTCCTCATTGCTTCCTCTTTCCTCATCCTCCTCCTCCTCCTCCTCCTCCTCCTCCTCCTCCTCCTCCTCCTGCTCCTCCTCATCCTCCTTCTCTTTTACTTGTGTCTTTCTTTTCTTCCTCAAATTCTTCTTCTCCTTCTAAGCCGTTACTTCCTTTTCCTCCTCTCACTCCTTTACGACCTTTGTTTCCTTCCTCTCCCTTCTCCTTCCTTTCCCACTCGCCTCTCTTCCTTCCATCCCTTTTTTTCCTACTTCCTCCCTTCCTTCCCTCACGCCTTTTCCATCTTCCCTCTTTCCTCCTTTCCCCTTACTTCCCATCTGCCTTTCCTTCCTTTCATATTTCCTTTCCTCTTCCTTTCCCTCCCTTCTCTCACTTTTTTCATATCACTTTGTATAAATGTTAGAATGTTGATCGTGTGTATTTACCTAGTGGTGTTTTACAGGGCCTGAGCTACACTCGTGGGGTCCCGTCTCCGTATCTACATTTATCCAGTCTTTCTTTCAATTGGTGCACATTATGTACCGATAAAACCTCATTTAGTCCATTCCAAACTTCTACATTTCTATGAGGGAAGCTGTACTTCTTTATGTTGTTCAGGCATCTCCCTTTTCCTAGTTGTTTTGTACGTCCTCTTGTGTATTGACCTTCTACTTGCTTCCGAGTCAGTAGTCTCTCATGGTCTGTTTCTTCCATCTTAGTTATGAGTTTGAAAAGTGTTATTAAGTCTCCTCTTTCTCTTCTCTGCTCAAGTGTTGGTAACTTTATTTCCTTCAACCTTTCCTCATAAGAAAGTTCTTCTAGCTCTGGTACCGTCTTTGTTGCCATTCTCTGTATCCTCTCCAACTTTTTCACATGCTTCTTTTTATATGGGGACCCTACAATGGCAGCATATTCCATTTTTGGTCGGATCATTGTAGTAATTATCTGTCTCATCATATTTGTGTCCATGTAATGAAATGCCACTGTAATATTCTTTAACATCCTGTATGTATCGTATGTATCGTAGCTGAATATTACCAGCTACGTGGTTTATGTTTCTCTTGAGTGTGTTTAATGTTGTGTTCACTGGCATGTGCTGCCCAATGTTGTGGTGTTTTAATAAACTATTTGTCCTCTTTAAATCTGGTGAAAGGCTGAACTGTGGTCATTACAGAGGCATTAGTGTTAGGAATACTTTGGCCAAGATGTATGATTTATTATTGTTGAACCGTCTCACCTTATGGATGAACATTGATAAATGCCAGGCGGGTGGTCAACGCGGGCGTGGTTGTATCGAGCAGATAATGAGTTTGAGGCTTTTGTGTGACTATGCACTATATAGAAAGGTCAAACTGTATGTACTTTTCGTCGACTTTAGTAAGGCATATGATAGAGTTCCACGTAATAAGTTAATTCAAGCTTTGAAATCATTGGGTTGCGGTAGAATAATGCTCAGAGCCATTAACGCGATGTATGAATGTACGAAGAATGTGATACACTCCGCCGTAGTGAGTTACTGCGGCCGTGAGGCAGGGAGCACCGACGAGTTGTCTTCTTTTTGTTATATACATAGATCAGATGGTGAAGATGCTGCAGCGTGAAATTGGTACAGATGGCTTCTTAGGCTCACTGCACTCTCTTTTGCTGATGGATGATGCTGTGCTCATCGCTAGTTCACGAGAGATGTGTCTCGAAAAGTTAGAGGTAGTCATGAAATATTGTGATGAGTACTCATACATGGACGGTTTGGCCATAAACGAAAAAAAGACTAAATTTTTTGTGGTGGGTGGTAGTGCGGCAGACAACCTCCAGCTGTCAACTCGTGGTACTAGTATTTCATACTCTCATAAGTACTCCTATCTAGGCGCCTGGTTCAGTGACGATGCCAAAGTAAACACAGTTATGAAGCTTCACGAGTCATCGAGTGAGATGACACTGAATAAATTCACAGTGTTTTGTGCCACGAATACAGAAATGCCGTTCGTGTACAAGCGACAGGTGTTCGACGCAGCCATGAACGGTGCACTGCTCTGCAGCACCGACACAGGGTTCACTAACAACCCAAAGAGCCTAAAAGTTCAATACAAGAAGTCAGTGCCAAGTTTATTGGGTGTGAGACATAACACGAGTATCGACCTGTGTCTTACAGAATCGGGAATACATCCAGTGGAGGACATACTTACAAAGAGAAGGTTCAATTTTTTGAAAACGAAACTTCACGCTAGTAATTCAGATGAACCCTTTTTCAGGATATATGAACTGTGTCACCAGGCCAACACACCAGGCTACAGATTTCTCTCGCACACATTGCAACATAACCAGAGTGTTGATCCTTTAGACAAGGTAAAAACATATATCAGAGAAAAACAAGATTCAACCAAATTCACTGTTTACAGGTCTGTTCTTAACCCCACACTTTCACTACATCAGGTTTACACCACTAAGGAGTTTATGCCTGCCTATCAACGTCAATCCTTTACAAGACTACGTGTTATGTCCCACAGTCTGAAGATAGAAACAGGCAGATGGAGCAGGACACCACCAGACATGCGCCTGTGTACATGCAGGGAGTACCTGTGTACATGCAGGGAGTACCTGTGTACATGCAGGGAGTACATGTGTACATGCAGGGAGTACCTGTGTACATGCAGGGAGTACCTGTGTACATGTAGGGAGTACCTGTGTACATGCAGGGAGTACATGTGTACATGCAGGGAGTACCTGTGTACATGCAGGGAGTACATGTGTACATGCAGGGAGTACATGTGTACATGCAGGGAGTACCTGTGTACATGTAATAGTAATGTTGTACAAACAGTCTGAAGATAGAAACAGGCAGATGGAGCAGGACACCACCAGAGATGCGCCTGTGTACATGTAGGGAGTACCTGTGTACATGCAGGGAGTACCTGTGTACATGTAGGGAGTACCTGTGTACATGTAGGGAGTACCTGTGTACATGCAGGGAGTACATGTGTACATGCAGGGAGTACCTGTGTACATGTAATAGTAATGTTGTACAAACAGTCTGAAGATAGAAACAGGCAGATGGAGCAGGACACCACCAGAGATGCGCCTGTGTACATGTAGGGAGTACCTGTGTACATGCAGGGAGTACCTGTGTACATGCAGGGAGTACATGTGTACATGCAGGGAGTACCTGTGTACATGTAATAGTAATGTTGTACAAACAGTCTGAAGATAGAAACAGGCAGATGGAGCAGGACACCAGCAGAGATGCGCCTGTGTACATGCAGGGAGTACCTGTGTACATGTAGGGAGTACCTGTGTACATGTAGGGAGTACATGTGTACATGCAGGGAGTACCTGTGTACATGTATAGTAATGTTGTACAAACAGTCTGAAGATAGAAACAGGCAGATGAGCAGGACACCACCAGAGATGCGCCTGTGTACATGTAGGGAGTACCTGTGTACATGTAGGGAGTACCTGTGTACATGCAGGAGTACATGTGTACATGTAGGGAGTACCTGTGTACATGTAATAGTAATGTTGTACAAACAGTCTGAAGATAGAAACAGGCAGATGGAGCAGGACACCACCAGAGATGCGCCTGTGTACATGTAGGGAGTACCTGTGTACATGTAGGAGTACCTGTGTACATGTAGGGAGTACATGTGTACATGCAGGGAGTACCTGTGTACATGTAATAGTAATGTTGTACAAACAGTCTGAAGATAGAAACAGGCAGATGGAGCAGGACACCACCAGAGATGCGCCTGTGTACATGTAGGGAGTACCTGTGTACATGTAGGGAGTACCTGTGTACATGCAGGGAGTACATGTGTACATGTAGGGAGTACCTGTGTACATGTAATAGTAATGTTGTACAAACAGTCTGAAGATAGAAACAGGCAGATGGAGCAGGACACCACCAGAGATGCGCCTGTGTACATGTAGGGAGTACCTGTGTACATGTAGGGAGTACCTGTGTACATGTAGGGAGTACATGTGTACATGCAGGGAGTACCTGTGTACATGTAATAGTAATGTTGTACAAACAGTCTGAAGATAGAAACAGGCAGATGGAGCAGGACACCACCAGAGATGCGCCTGTGTACATGTAGGGAGTACCTGTGTACATGTAGGGAGTACATGGTACATGTAGGGAGTACATGTGTACATGCAGGGAGTACCTGTGTACATGTAATAGTAATGTTGTACAAACAGTCTGAAGATAGAAACAGGCAGATGGAGCAGGACACCACCAGACATGCGCCTGTGTACATGTAGGGAGTACATGTGTACATGCAGGGAGTACTGTGTACATGTAATAGTAATGTTGTACAAACAGTCTGAAGATAGAAACAGGCAGATGGGAGCAGGACACCACCAGACATGCGCCTGTGTACATGTAGGGAGTACCTGTGTACATGTAGGGAGTACCTGTGTACATGTAATAGTAATGTTGTACAAACAGTCTGAAGATAGAAACAGGCAGATGGAGCAGGACACCACCAGAGATGCGCCTGTGTACATGCAGGGAGTACCTGTGTACATGTAGGGAGTACCTGTGTACATGTAGGGGAGTACATGTGTACATGTAATAGTAATGTTGTACAAACAGTCTGAAGATAGAAACAGGCAGATGGAGCAGGACACCACCAGAGATGCGCCTGTGTACATGCAGGGAGTACCTGTGTACATGTGAGGGAGTACCTGTGTACATGCAGGAAGTACATGTATACATGCAGGGAGTACCTGTGTACATGTAATAGTAATGTTGTACAAACAGTCTGAAGATAGAAACAGGCAGATGGAGCAGGACACCACCAGAGATGCGCCTGTGTACATGCAGGGAGTACCTGTGTACATGTAGGGAGTACCTGTGTACATGTAGGGAGTACATGTGTACATGCAGGGAGTACCTGTGTACATGTAATAGTAATGTTTGTACAAAACAGTCTGAAGATAGAAACAGGCAGATGGAGCAGGACACCACCAGAGATGCGCCTGTGTACATGTAGGGAGTACCTGTGTACATGCAGGGAGTACCTGTGTACATGCAGGGAGTACATGTGTACATGCAGGGAGTACCTGTGTACATGTAATAGTAATGTTGTACAAACAGTCTGAAGATAGAAACAGGCAGATGGAGCAGGACACCACCAGAGATGCGCCTGTGTACATGCAGGGAGTACATGTGTACATGCAGGGAGTACCTGTGTACATGTAGGGAGTACATGTGTACATGCAGGGAGTACATGTGTACATGTAATAGTAATGTTGTACAAACAGTCTGAAGATAGAAACAGGCAGATGGAGCAGGACACCAGCAGAGATGCGCCTGTGTACATGCAGGGAGTACCTGTGTACATGTAGGGAGTACCTGTGTACATGCAGGGAGTACATGTGTACATGCAGGGAGTACCTGTGTACATGTAATAGTAATGTTGTACAAACAGTCTGAAGATAGAAACAGGCAGATGGAGCAGGACACCACCAGAGATGCGCCTGTGTACATGTAGGGAGTACATGTGTACATGCAGGGAGTACCTGTGTACATGCAGGGAGTACATGTGTACATGCAGGGAGTACCTGTGTACATGTAATAGTAATGTTGTACAAACAGTCTGAAGATAGAAACAGGCAGATGGAGCAGGACACCACCAGACATGCGCCTGTGTACATGTAGGGAGTACCTGTGTACATGTAATAGTAATGTTGTACAAACAGCAGAACGTGTGTTGCTAAGATGTCCTGTAGCACTTCACGCAAGACAAAAATACACCATGCTGAAATTCACAAGTCTGAACAATCTGATGGATTGCAATGACAAGGCAGAAGAATGGTGTAGTTTTATTTACGATATTTTGAAATTATATT
The DNA here is from genome assembly GCA_016584305.1 of Chionoecetes opilio. Classification (NCBI taxonomy): domain Eukaryota; kingdom Metazoa; phylum Arthropoda; class Malacostraca; order Decapoda; family Majidae; genus Chionoecetes; species Chionoecetes opilio. Next base: position 51,205 of record JACEEZ010007272.1, on the reverse strand, counting down.
CTTGAGTCGTCTGCTTGCAATAACGTAACTCAAATTTCTGAAGCTTAAAGTAAAAATATTATTTGGACAAAATAATGTAAACTGTTTATTTCCTATGTTATTGTAATGTTTTTGTCATTAAACAAACTAAACTAACTGTCTCCAAATATTTTATTTATGTTTTTCTGGTTGTAGGTTATTCTGCATCATCACTCCCAGGTCCTTTCTGTCATGAACCTTTGCAATGACTTCATTTCCCATTTTATGGTCATGTATACCTCTTCGCTTTTTCCAATTTCCATCACATGACACTTATTTACATTAAATTCCATTTCCTATCTTTTCCTCCATTCGTAGATCTTGTTCAGGTCATTTTGTCCTGTTTCACAATCTTTACAGCTTTTTATTTCTCTTAATAGTTTTGCATCATCAACATTTTGTTTGCTGTGTGTGTGTGTGTGTGTGTGACTGTGTGTGTGTGTGTGTGTTGTGTGTGTGTGTGTGTGTGACTGTGTGTGTGTGTGTGTGTGTGTGTGTGTGTGTGTGTGTGTGTGTGTGTGTGTTTGTCCTTGCCGCCTTCCATTTATGTTGTTGACGTTGCTTGTTTATTTTCTATTTAGTGTCTTCTGCCTGACTGGCTTTGTTGGTTGTTTGTTTTTTGTTTGTTGGATGTATTTAATTTGTTTGTTTTTCTCCGTGATTTTGTCTATTTATTGTCTTTTTCCGGTTCTATCCCCAAAAAATCTAATATGTAAACAAAAAGAAAACGAAACGGAAGAAAGAAGAAGGAAGAGACGAGAGAGGGAAGGAAGGAAGGGAAGAGAGAGGATGGAAGGAAGAGACGAGAGAGGGAAGGAAGGAAGGGAAGAGAGAGGATGGAAGGAAGAGACGAGAGAGGGAAGGAAGGAAGGGAAGAGAGAGGATGGAAGGAAGAGACGAGAGAGGGAAGGAAGGAAGGAGGGAGAGGATGGAAGGAAGAGACGAGAGAGGGAAGGAAGGAGGAGGAGGGAGAGGATGGAAGGAAGAGACGCGAGAGGGGAAGGAAGGAAGGAGGAGGGAGAGGAGGGAAGGAAGAGACGAGGAGGGAAAGGGAAGGAAGGGAAGGGAGGAAGGTTTTAAGGAAGAGACGAGAGAAGGAAGGAAGGAAGGGAAGGGAGAGGATGGAAGGAAGAGACGAGAGAGGGAAGGAAGGAAGGAGGGAGGGAGAGGATGGAAGGAAGAGACGAGAGAGGGAAGGAAGGAAGGAGGGAGGGAGAGGATGGAAGGAAGAGACGAGAGAGGGAAGGAAGGAGGAGGAGGGAGAGGATGGAAGGAAGACGAGAGAGGGAAGGAAGGAGGAGGAGGGAGAGGATGGAAGGAAGAGACGAGAGAGGGAAGGAAGGAAGGAGGAGGGAGAGGATGGAAGGAAGAGACGAGAGAGGGAAGGAAGGAAGAAGGAGGAGGAAGAGGATGGAAGGAAGAGACGAGAGAGGGAAGGAAGGAAGGAGGAGGGAGAGGATGGAAGGAAGAGACGAGAGAGGGAAGGAAGGAAGGAGGAGGAGGGAGAGGAGGGATATAAGGTAGACAAGGAGTGAGAGGAGGCAAAGGAAGTAAACGATTGGAAGGAAGAAAAAGAAGAATTTGAGGAAGACAAGAAAGACAGGTATATTTAATTGTCATGTATTTCATTTGTGTGTTTTTTTTGTCCATTATTTTGTCTATTTACTGTTATTATTTTTGCTTTTCATTCCGTTTCTTTCTTATTCTCTTATTTTTTGTTTCTTCCTGTCTTCTTTGTCTTCATTATTGCCCTTTATTTTTACATTATCATTACTATCATTATCATCATCATCATTACTATTATTATTATTATTATCATTATTAGAGTGGTGGTGTAGTGGTTAGCGCCCCTACCTTAACACCCATAGACGTGGGTTCGATTCCCCGGCTGGTTGGAGACACTTTAGCCTGGTCTCCTTTTACGTTATTACCTCTCTTCACTTTTTTTATTTTTTTTATTTATTTATTTATTTATTTATTTATTTATTTATATAGCAGAGAAAAGGTACGGGATGTAAGCCGAGGAATTGTGACCTTGAAATTCCATAGTGAGTTTATGGTGGCAATCCTTTACTTCACTCGTGTGTGTGTGTGTGGGTGTGTGTGTGCTTGTATGTGTGTGTGCTTGTGTGTGTGTGTGTTGTGTGTGTGTTTTTTTTTTTTTTTTTTTTTTTTTTTTTTTTTTTTTTTTTTTTTTTTGTGTTCGGTGTTGTTTTTGTGTGGTGTGGTGTGGGTGTGTGTGTGGGTTGTGGGGGGGGTTGTGGTTTGAAGCAGAAAAAGGTAAAACAACAGGCAGATGAAGCAGAACAGGTAAAACAACCAAGGAGAATGAAGCAAGAAACAGGGAAAAACAACAGGCAGATGAAGCAGAACACAGGTTTTAAAACAAAGGCAGAGATGAAACGATGAAGCAGAAAAGAAACGCAGGAAAACAAACAGGTAGATGAAGCAGAAAGAAACAGTGTTTAAAAAACAACAGGCAGATGAAGCAGAGCGAACAGGTTATTAAAACAACAGGTAGATGCAGCAGAAACAAACAGGTTGTAAAACAACAGGCAGAAGAAGCAGAAAAGGTGTTTAAAACAAAAGGCAGATGAAGCAGAACAGGTAAAAACAAAAGGCAGATGAAGCAGAAAAGAGAACAGGTAAAACAAGGCAGATGAGCAGAACAGGTTTAAAACAACAGGCCAGAATAAAGCAGAAAACAGGTTAAAACAAACAGGCAGATGAAGCAGAACAGGTTATAAAACAAACAAGGCAGATGAAGCAGAACAGGTAATAAAACAACGCAGATGAAAGCGCAACAGGGTAATTAAAACAACCCCCAGGTAGATGAAGCAGAACACGGTTAAAACAACAGGCAGATTGAAGCTAGAACAGGTTAAAACAACAGGTAGATGAAGAAAGAACAGTGTAAAACAAAAACAGGTAGATGAAGCAGAACAGGTAAAACAACAGGGTAGATGAAGCAGAGAACAGGTCTAAAACAACAGGCAGGATGAAGCAGAACAGGTATAATAAAACAAACAGGTAGATGAAGCAGAACAGGTTAAATTAAAACACACAGGTAGATGAATGCAGAGAACAGTAGAACAGGGTTTAAATTTAAAACGACAGGCAGATGAAGCAGAACAGGTAAAACAAAGGTAGATGCAGCAACAAAACAGTAATATGGTAAAAAAAAAACAGGAGATAGAGAAGCAGAACAGGTATAAAACAACAGGCAGATGAAGGCAGAACAGTAAAAAACAACAGGCAAGATGAAGCAGAACAAGGTAAAACAAACAGGAGATGAAGCGGAGAACCAGTAAAACAACAGGCAGATGAAAGCAGAACAGCGTAAAACAACAGGCAGATGACAGCAGAACAGGTATTTAAAACAACAGCAGATGAAGCAGAACAGTAAAAAACAACAGGCAGATGAAGCAGAACCAACAGGATAAAAACAACAGGTAGATGAAGCAGAACAGGTAAAACAACAGGTAGATGAAGCAGAACAGGTAAAACAACAGGCAGATGAAGCAGAACAGGTAAAACAACAGGCAGATGAAGCAGAACAGGTAAAACAACAGGCAGATGAAGCAGAACAGGTAAAACAACAGGCAGATGAAGCAGAACAGGTAAAACAACAGGCAGATGAAGCAGAACAGGTAAAACAACAGGTAGATGAAGCAGAACAGGTAAAACAACAGGTAGATGAAGCAGAACAGGTAAAACAACAGGTAGATGAAGCAGAACAGGTAAAACAACAGGCAGATGAAGCAGAACAGGAAAAACAACAGGCAGATGAAGCAGAACAGGTAAAACAACAGGCAGATGAAGCAGAACAGGTAAAACAAAACAGGTAGATGGAAGCAGAACATGGGTTTAAAACAAAGGTAGATTGGCAGCAGAAAAAGGTAAAACAACAGGTAGATGAAGCAGAACAGGGTATAAAACACAGGCAGATGAAGGCAGAACAGGGTTAAAACAACAGGAGATGAAGCAGAACAGGTAACCACCAAACAGGGCAGATGAAGCAGAACAGGTTTAAAAAACAGGCAGTATGAAGCAGAACAGGAAATAAAACAACAGGCAGATGAAGCAAGAAACAGGTTTAAAAACAAACAGGCAGATGAAGCAGAACAGGTAAAACAACAGGCAGATGAAGCAGAACAGGTAAAACAACAGGCAGATGAAGCAGAACAGGTAAAACAACAGGTAGATGAAGCAGAACAGGTAAAACAACAGGTAGATGAAGCAGAACAGGTAAAACAACAGGCAGATGAAGCAGAACAGGTAAAACAACAGGCAGATGAAGCAGAACAGGTAAAACAACAGGCAGATGAAGCAGAACAGGTAAAACAACAAGCAGATGAAGCAGAACAGGTAAAACAACAGGTAGATGCAGCAGAACAACAGGTAAAACAACAGGCAGAACATAGAGAATAACGAAAAAACACGTATAACAGAAATGAGAAAAGTTGGTCAAAGCAATAGACTTAACGAGAGCAATAAAGAATTCGAGAAAGTTGTGACATATTATTACTTCCAGCTTGTCCAGTCTATTATCTTTTAATGCTGATGATTATGATGAAATTGTGATGATGATAATGATGATGATTATAATGAAATATACTATGTAGATGATGATGATGAAATATACACTGATGATGATGATGATGGTTATAATGAAATATAGTGATGATGATAATGGTGATAATGATGATGATGATGATGATGATGACAACTACTAACAGCACCGAGTTATAACCTGTTTTATGAGTCTAGTCTTATCACCATCTCCTCCTCCTCCTCTTCTTCCTCTTCCTCCTCTTCCTCTTCCTCCTCCTCCTTCTCCTCCTCCTCCTCCTCCATCTTTTCATGAATAGCAATGGCGACAAAACCGCCTCATTAGGATAGAGCTGTAAATGCAGATACATGTGTGCCGCCCCCAGGTGTGTGGCGGCACCCTCACATGTGTGTGTGTGTGTGGTGTGTGTGTGTGTTGTTGTGTGGTGTGTGTGTGGTCTGTTGTGGGTGTCTGTGTGGGTGTGTGATTGTGTGTGTGTGTGTGTGTGGGTGTGTGTGTGAAATCCTTTTTCTTAGCCCTTCGTTGCACGGGTGTGTGTGTGTGTGTGTGACTGTTCGTGTGTGTGTTAGGGGGGAGTGGGTCCATACTTACTGACATAACTATATTACCGTGGTTTGAAAAGATTACTAATGATGATTACTCCGTTAGTAGTAATAGTAACAGTAGACAACAAAAGTAGTAGTATAGTAGTAGTAGTAGTAGTAGTTAGTAGTAGTAGTAGAAGTTAGTAAGTGAGTAGTAGTAGTAGTAGTAGTAGTAGTAGATAGCAGCAGCAGCAGTCACAGTGTAGTAGTAGGAGGAGTAGTAGTAGTACAGTAGTCGTAGGTAGTAGTAGTAGTAGTTAGTAGTAGTAGTAGTTAGTAGTAGTAGCAGAAGAAGACGAGTAGTAAGTAGTGGTAGAGTAGTAGTAGTATAGTAGCAGAAGAAGGAAGAAGTAGTAGTAAGTAGTAGTAGTAGTAGTAGTAGTAGTAGAGTAGTCCGTAGTAGTAGTAGTAGTAGTGAGAATAGTAGTCGTAGTAGCAGTAGTAGTAGTAGTAAGTCGTAGTAGTCAGTAGTAGTAGTAGTAGTAGTAGTAGTAGTAGGTATAGTATTAGTGTAGGAGCAGTAGTAGTAGGTAGTAGTAGTAGTAGTAGTAAGTTAGTCGTAGTAGTAGTAGTTAGTAGTAGTAGTATAGTAGGAGTAGTAGTTAGATAGTATGTAGTGCAGTAGTAGTAGCTAGTAGTAAGTAGTAGTAGGAGAGTAGTAGTAGTAGTAGTAGTAGTAGTAGTAAGTAGTAGTAGTAGGAGTAGTTAACAAAAATATTAACGTCAAACAAGGACTAAGAAGAAGGAAAAAAAAGCGACAAGATGTAAAAATGTGTTCTAAATTTTCTATTTGACCACTTCTCCTAAGTCCGGTCAGGTCATCTCTTCTTCCTCCCTCTATTTATCCAGGCTCCATTTCCCTACGTCTAAAACTTCCTACCACCATCCGTTGCTTTCCCTCCCTCCATTCCCTCCCCCCACACGATACCCCCTCCCCCACACGATACCCCCTCCCCTCCACTATACCTTTAGCCCCCTTCCTCACCACGCCCGCAATATTCCCGTCTATATGCGGGAGTCTGTGGTTTACCCTTGGAAGACCTGCTTGGCGGTTGTTTAGCTCACAGAAAACTAAAACCATAGGATTTTCTTCCGAAAAAATACCCTCATTGTGGATGCCCACACAAAACCTCACCACCCATGGGACAGGGTTTTAACCTAAACTACCCGAATCCGTAACCTGAAGTAACCTGGCTGTGTTCAAGAGGGAAGCGCCATTATACTCTTCCAGAAGAAAACGGGGAATAAGCGTCCGCCCCCACTTTAACTAAGCCCCTGCGTCAAGTCCTTGACTCCTTCCCCATCAACCTTCTCCTTCACCTCGGCCGGTCAGGGGGAGCCCACGGGAGGAAGGGAGGGGCGGGGTGGAATGTAGGGCGGAATGGGGATTTAGGTGTTGAGGGGCGGGCGAGGGATAGGGAGGGAGAGGGGAGCTGGGAGGGGAGGAGGTTTTAGGATTGAGGGAGGAAAATGAGGTTGTGGGATCAGGGAGAAAGAAGGAAGAACGAAGGAGAAAGCGAAGAGAGAAACGAGAGAAGAGTAGCCGCCCGTCTTGATTTTAAGAGAGGAAGAAAAGAGAAAGCTCGTTTCGTGAATTTAAGATATAAGGCCACAGGTTAAGCAGGATGATTAATTAAAAACAAAGATTTGAGAAAGAGAAAGGATTTAGGTAGGATTGGGGTTATTTTTTTTTTTTTAAAGAATATTAAAGATTTTTTTCTTTATAATTTGGTTTTTTTATGGTTTTTGTTTTGTTGTTTTTTATTTTTTTTAATGTCTTTGTTAGGTTTTTTTTTTTTGTTTTTTTGTTAAAGAGTTATTAAAGAATATTTTTGTTTTTATCTTTTTTTTTTGTTGTGATTTTTTTTATTTCTAGTTTTTAAGTTAAAGATACTGCTAAAGATATGTAGAAATTAAATTACGTTTTATATTAAAGAATAAGGAATAATAATATAATAATATTTTTCTCTTAATTTCATTAAGAATAATATATAATTATATAATATAAATAAATATATTTAAAGAATATATTTATATATATATCAATAAATAAAGTATAATTAATCTAGGCTGGGTTTTTTTTTTTTTTTTCCAAGTTTAACAGAATTGAAAGTAATAAATATAAAATAATACATTTCACCAATCAATAAATAAAATGCAAAAAAAAACTCATGGAGAAAAGAAAAAAAAATAATAATAATAATGAGTCATAAATGAGTTTCCTATTAATTAAAGACGCTACTCCTATGCATCGGTCTGGTCCTCCACTTGCTTATAATATTATGATTTGAATATTTTGTTGTTTTGTTTTTTTTAATTTTTGTTGCCCAGGGGGGGAGGGGGAAAAAAATAAATTTTACCGTATATAAAAATAAGGTTCGTAAAAAAATAATAACCGGGAGGGATTTTATCTACCAACTATTTTTTATCACTACTACTCGTTTCACTACAATAATTATTTTTAAAAAAAAATAAAAGTAATATAATAATACTTTAACAATAATAATAATAATAACACTTCTTTGGCCGGACGCCTGGGTCAAAATAACAATGATGATTGATCAAAAGGTGAATTTAATTTTTATAAATATTAATACGAGTTTAATTAATAGAAGGCACTTCAGTAAGATACCTTCGATTACTTCCTTTCCTTTTCCGGCCATTAATTCTTTTTATAAAGAATCTGTAATTAGAGAAAAAAAAAATAATAAATAAACAAGCGTAACAAAGATTAAACGCGTTCTCTATTCCTCTTCATGTATTTGATGTGCCCAGTAACCTACCTTCAGTCCCCCCCCCCCCCCCCCCCCATCACCCCCCGCTCAATCCCCCACCTCCACCACCACCACCCACCCCACCACCACCACAACAACAACCACCACTCCACAACCACCCCCCCACCACCACCTCTCCACACTCCACCACCACCACCACCAATTACCACCATCCCCACCAACCACCAACCAACCACTACCTCTACCACACAACCACCACCACCACAAACGCCACACTACTCTACCCCCACCATCACCACCAACACCAACCACCACCACCCACCCACCCACCCCCACCCCCACCTCTACCACCAACACACCACCAAACACCCAGCCACACTGCGCCCGATTACCTCACAACCACTCTCCTTTTCCTTTCCGTTGTTATGTGGGCTAGCAAGGAAATTTAACGAACATATTTTTATTTCACACAAAACAATGACGCCTTTCCATTTTCCGGTCTGATTCTCAACCCTTCCTGGCGAGGCTGGGAACCGAGGACCCTTCTGCGCCGTTGAATTTTTTTTTTAATAATGGCATTTTCAGCATGTTTTTTATTTCACGAGGTCAACCAACGAGAGCTGTGAGAGGAACGGGTCACACAAAAGGTCACACTGGGTCACACTGGGTCACACAAGAAGGAGAAAGGAAGAAGACACAATAGATCGAAAACCAGTGCGAATAATGATCCTATATATATAATCTAGTAATAATATTTGGTGCATTTCTGTTTTCATTCTTACGGTGGCCAAGTGGTTACCGCCTGCATATGGTAAGCTTAAAGTCCCGAGTTCGAGAAGTCTTTGCCCTTGGCACGTGTGAGCAGCTCCTTTCCAGCAATCATTGAGGTGGGCCTACTAAAAAAACCACTTTTCACCCATGACTGCCCATATTAAACCTCTATCTTCGAGCGGGTGAGTGCATTGGAGCGACACGGACACAGAGGGCGGCGAATGATGAATCTCTAATCAAAGGCCATCACTATAATAAAATTTCCTGCCACACAAACGCTGGAAAACAAACCAATTCCCAGCCCTATATTATAAAAGTCGACAGGTGTTATAGGCTCAGACAGAAAAAAATATATCATAAACTTGATATACCCAATACAAGAAAGTAAGTTACGGGTTAGAGTTAAAGTTAAGGGAAAGAACACGAGGATGCATGGATACACGAATCACAAAAACAAGCAAAGGGAGATAAAACCTAAAAGGAAGGAAGATAACAGCCTACAGTTCATAATTATAGGCTCCGACGAAAAACCAAAAACCAAAAAACCAAAACCAAAAAAAAAAAAAAAAGGCATAAATAAAAAAATTAAAAATAAGAAATGTAAAAAAAGAAGTAAATAGAAGTCTAAAAATGGTACAAAAAAAAAAAAAAAATTAAACACATACGATAAATAAAAAAAAAATAGATCGAAATAGCATCAACTACACTTTAGGTATGCCACTACATTTATCTTCGCTACCTGGACGTGACAGGTGTAATTCCGTAGGTACGAGTCCGCCCTTCGCAGCAGCCTCACACAGGGAAGCGGAAAAATCTACGAAAAATCTGGAAAAATCAGGAAAAATCTGGAAAAATCTACGAAAAATCTGGAAAAATCAGGAAAAATCTACGAAAAATCAGGAAAAATCAGGAAAAATCTATGAAAAATCTGAGCTGGATTTCACTATCACATTACCTAAAAAAAGAACACCAAGAAATAATTGTACAGCTTTCATTTCTGACACAAGACGAACCTACCGGCCTGTAATTTCTGACCTACCATCCTACCTGCCTGTCTACCATCTCCACGTCTTAATTAATGATATAGCAGTAATTGTAGGGTTGGATTTTCCTCTCTCTCTCTCTCTCTCTCTCTCTCTCTCTCTCTCTCTCTCTCTCTCTCTCTCTCTCTCTCTCTCTCTCTCTCTCTCTCTCTCATTCTCTCTCCTCCTCTCTCTCTCTCTCTCTCTCCCTCCTCCCTATCTACAATATCTCCGTCTAATGAGATATGACTAAGTTTTTATTTCCTGCTCCTCTCTCCCTCTCTCTCTCATCTCCTCTCTCTCTCCCCTCTCTCTTCTCTCTCATCTCTCTCTCTCTCTCTCTCTCTCTCTCTCTCTCTCTCTCTCTCTCTCTCTCTCTCTCTCTCTCTCTCTCTCTCTCTCTCTCTCTCCCTATCTACAATATCTCCGTCTTAATGAGATATGACTAAGTTTTTATTTTCCTGCTCTCTCTCTCTCTCTCTCCTCTCTCTCTCTCTCATCTCTCTCTCTCCCCTCTCTCTCTCTCTCTCTCTCTCTCTCTCTCTCTCTCTCTCTCTCTCTCTCTCTCTCTCTCAATACCTCAACACATCCCCAATGCCTGCTGCTATGTAAACAAGCCTTCCCCAACCCCATAATCAAAAGTCAACACACCACCACCTGATAACGCACAACCCCACTCAGGTAAGTACCCGCAATTATGCCTCCGCCTTATCGCAGGTAAAGGTGTAGACCAGGTGTGCTTAGCAGAGTTCAACATTTCACATTAATAGACTTAAGGGGTGTTGGGTTTACCTGTGCAATCAGTGTGTATTGAAATTGAAAAGGTTCCTGTCCTCCTCTACGGTATGAAAGGGATTAGTGAAAGAGATAAAGGAGGAATAGGAGGAGAAAGGAGATATGAGAAGAGGAGAGAAGGAGGGAGGGTAAGGAAGGAGAGGGTAAAGGAAGATATGAGAGCGTAGAGAAGGAAGGAAGGAAAGGAGGAGAGGGTAAAGAAATGTATTATAGAAGTAGCGGAATGAAGTAAGCGGACATTCACCTCATCATAAGAACAAAAAATGTATTATGAGCGAAGATAAATACAGGAAATAACATGAATATAAAATCATAAAAGTGACAGGAGAAAGAAATTACGAGTTCTTAATATTTTCTTGCAGTATAATCTTACTTGCGTCTCCTGTCTCCCAGCCTGTTACCATTACCTGCCGCCTGTTACCTGTACCGGCCCCCAACCTGCCATCCTCTGCCCTGGACACGGCAAGTCGCACATTTCTAGACACTGGCGGAACAAAACTAGCAATTATCTGACTCATTTTTCACCTTTTGGACAATTTTCGTTCTTGTCTGTGGGTTACGTAATAAGGAGGAGGAGGAGGAGGAGGAGGAGGAGGAGGAGGAGGAGGAGGAGGAGGAGGAGGAGGAGGATGAGGAGGCAGAGGAGGAGGGGAGGAGGGGGAGGAGGAGAGTGAGGAGGAGGAGGAGGGAGGAGTAGGAGGAGGAGGAGGAGGAGGAGGAGGAGGAGGAGGAGGAGGAGGAGGAGGAGGAGGAGGAGGAGGAGGAGGAGGAGGAGTTCTACCCTTTAAGAAATCACTGAGGGATTCTTCTGCTTAATCAATTGCCTTCCCTTCCCCCTCCTACACACAGTGGAACACACACTCCCATGAATTTGTTATTTCTCCTCTGGGATATGGTCACCCTCTCACGTTTGTGTTTGTGTATGTGTGTGTGTGTGTGTGAGAGAGAGAGAGAGAGAGAGAGAGAGAGAGAGAGAGAGAGAGAGAGAGAGAGAGAGAGACGAGAGAGAGAGAAAAGAGAGAGAGAGAGAGAGGAGAGAGAGAGAGAGGAGAGAGAGAGAGAGAGAGAGAGAGTAGAGGAAAGAATCAAGGCACTTAATATAACCTGGACACCTTGACATAATCCAGAATAGAAGATAAATCACTTCTACCTCTCTCTCTCTCTCTCTCTCTCTCTCTCTCTCTCTCTCTCTCTCTCTCTCTCTCTCTCTCTCTCTCTCATACCTTCTGGACGTCAGCGGCGCAACAAATCAATGAAAAATGGATGCAAGGTGTTCAGTCTTACTCGAGGGCAACGCAAAAAAAAAATTAATTAGTTAAGAGGTAAGGTGAGGTGCCGGCTTCACCTGGTGGTAATCAGCGGCGCGGCGGTGGGCAGCGCACATCAATATTGCCAATGAGTTAAGATTATCTATCGGTAAAGATAATACTCTACCATTTAAACGTAAGTAATATGACGATTAGCATTTTTCCGGTAGCTAATAGACAAGAACATTTTTTTGTTGTTGATCGTGGAGGTAAAAGCCGTGGAATTTTCGGCAATAAATGTACAAATATGGCAGAAGTGTGTGTATATTTTTTCATAAATGTCAAAGAATTGATGTTTTGTGTCAGTCATGAGAGAATAACGTTTTCACACCTCAAAATACAATTACATTTTCAAAAGTTTGTTATCGGATTTAACATATGTTCGAAAATTCATCGGTAAATCGTTCAATATAATTATACAATGTCTCAAGTAATTATATGTTCGAAAATTGATCAGCGAATCGTTCAATGCATACAATGCGTCTAAGTATTCGTTAGAGATACAAATTTTCCTCACCATTAAACAGATCATAAGACATCAATCTTATGAAGCAAAAGAGTAACACGTAATCTTTCTCTTAATAAAGGGAAGTTATTCAGTAGCTAAACACCAACAATTACTATTAACGCCGAACACTTCTTTGAGTTACCTGTACACACCAATTAGGATTCACACCCTCATTTTACCTCACCTATCCACCGCCCATCACAACTAACTACAACCCCACTAAGTACCCACGCCCACCAGCCCACCACAACCCCCAAACCCCCAAAAAACCAACTAAGTACCCACGCCCACCAGCCCACCACAACCCCCAAACACCCAAAAAACCCACTAAGTACCCACGCCCACCAGCCCACCACAACCCCCAAACACCCAAAAAAACCCACTAAGTACCCACGCCCACCAGCCCACCACAACCCCCAAACACCCAAAAAACCCACTAAGTACCCACGCCCACCAGCCCACCACAACCCCCAAACACCCAAAAAACCCACTAAGTACCCACGCCCACCAGCCCACCACAACCCCCAAACACCCAAAAAACCCACTAAGTACCCACGCCCACCAGCCCACCACAACCTCCAGGCACCCCACTTACCCACCTTCACTTCTACCTTTCAACGATCAATTTAATAATACTTCCTTAACGTAAACCCGCTGATCATAAAATAACCCATCCATCCATCCACTCAATTATCCACCACCCACCTAATTCCATGTACACCACTAAATCCACTTACACCACTTTACCCAACCAGGCATTTACCCACCAAACACCTGCCTGTCTCATCACTTCCCTCCCTCATCCATCACTACCACTTCCTCAACCACGTAAATTATACCACCTACAAAAATCATCGGTCAAACCTTTAACCCTACAATTACCTACGCACCTTCCTACCTGACCTACCTATCCACCTACCAATCTATTTATCTACTACCTACTCTACGTTACTTCGGTTCACATCTCATCTTCCTCTTCTTGTGTACTGCCGGTTCCCCTTCGGTTCTTACTAATTATGCGCATTCGGTCAGCGTTTCGAGTCCACCAAGTTCGTCCTGGCGTGGTGGCGCTTTGTATAGTCAATAATCTTGTAGTTGGTACTTGCAAAGTGTCTAGATAGGATCAAAGTATCTTATCTTATCTTACTAATTAATAATCTTCCGGCTGGTCAAAGGCCCGACGCAGCGCAACTTCTCTTAGCTACCACTGAAGTTGATGAATCGCGGACAAAGGAGGTGAGGGGAATGTCCAAAAGGGGAAAGGACAGGAAATGAGAGAAAAGAGATAGGGAAGGGAGACAGGAAGGTGGAAAGGAAGTGAGAGGAAATGAAGCTTGAGATGGAACACGCGACAGGATTCAAGGACGAGGAGGAGGAAAAGAAAGGAAGAAA
>JACEEZ010007272.1:25000-32500 GCA_016584305.1 Chionoecetes opilio | reverse complement strand
CTGTGTACGCCTATATGACTTTCTTGTTAAAAAAATATTTTAGATGCATTTTTCTCGGAACGTAACTTATTGTCCAAAAATATTACAAAACTTCAAAACCACTTCCTATATTTACAAACTGATTACACTATATAGAATACAAATAAAAGGAGCAAACACTGGTGGAGGGTTTTTGTTCTAAATGGCATAATTTTATTTTTAACATGCAAAAAATGAGTCTCCGTGGTGTAGTGGCTAGCGCGCTTATATAGCTACGAACAAGAAAAACAACAACGTAATATATAGACGAGGGAATCAACTTAAGTACTAAAGCAAATAACTGATAATAGCTATATACCTCTATAATAATAATAATAATAATAATAATAATAATAGATAATAATAATAATAATAATAATAATAATAATAATAATAATAATAATAATATAATGATAATGATAATAATAATAATAGTAAGCGTATATAGGGATAAAGATTGAGGCGAGAGGAACAGGACTTCACAGGAACTATAACCTCGAATCTAGACCATTTACTAGAACCTTATACCTCGTGTAGGTCTCGCGGCCTCTTCTGTAGCTTTCTTATTTTCTTATATTCTTATGTAGAGAGAACGATGGAAAGGGAGAGGATAGGGTAGAGATGGGTTAGGCATTACAAAGAGTATACACATTTGCTAAGTTCACAAAGGAAGAATAAGAATATCAATATGAAAGGACCTGTTGGTTTCTATCGAGGGTATCCGCTGAACTATATAGAGAATGCTTCTGATAACTACATGGAAAGAAGTGAGGGTTAAAAACGAACGAACGAACAGAAAGAAACGCTTAGAACGGAAAGGCACAATAGGCCAGTCATAACTTCATAAGAACACACCGGATATGGTAAAAACCAGAGTTAGTTACCTGTGTACCGCTATCGTGTTTAGAAGCAGGCAATGGCGTTCCTCTGGGTGTTATTAGCAGTGGTGTGTTTGGAGGGTCAAATTTGTACCACCATACCTCAAGAATGGCTCAAAGCAGACCTAGTTAATGGCGCGAACACAAGAATGGATCTGCAGGATGTTTGTCGGGTAACTTCTCGACATAGTTTATACATCAAGCTTGAGTCATTCCTGTATCCTGAACAAGGCTTTGAAGGGATTGCTTTAGAGGTGGAAGGAGCTGGCTACACACCTACGACTATGTTCTTCCCGGCGAGACAAGAGTGTTGGAATTTTTCGCCTAAATGGTTGGAGGTGAAGATATTATGTCAGTATTTTAGGGCACACGGAAAGGTTACATGCAGTTTGTTTTACGGTACATGTGATATGTGGTGTTCCAAGAGACATAGTTTCCTGAGAAGCACCCCAATTCCTTGTCTGACGGCTATCGGTAACTCAAAATGGCTAAATCCACCACACACCGGTGACCTTGAAAATACGATGATGCCCCCGCTTAACAAATATTACATTTGCAAGAATCTTCCACCCGGTTACCTTAGGGCTCCCACCACCACATCCACAACCACAACCATCATTCCTTGGATGATAGCGATAGCGGTGTTAGTGGTGTTGCTGGTGTTGATGGTGGTGGTGATGGTGTTGCGTGAAAGGTGTCGAAATAGAGCTACAGTGCCGTGTAAGTCTCTCTCTCTCTCTCTCTCTCTCTCTCTCTCTCTCTCTCTCTCTCTCTCTCTCTCTCTCTCTCTCTCTCTCTCTCTCTCTCTCTCTCTGCATATCCATACTATACATAATAATATAAATAATAACACAATCTATTCTATACCCACAGCTGCCCACGTCGCCACCCGCAACAAACCCGCTATCGGCCCGTCAAAACTTCCCGCAAAAAGGCCCAGATTCGACACATACTTCCCGCCCAAAACTCCCCCGTTCAGCCCCCGCGCCCCACACACCCCACCTGGGCCTCCATGGTCCGGCCACAAAGGACAGGGGGCCACCAGGGGCACGGAGCCACCATGGAACCTGACGCGGAACATATCTATGATGAAATTGACACGTTAGACAATATGTACTACCTTGCTCCAATCCCCCCACCCCCCGGCAACGCAAGGGACAGGATAGTACCGACTGACCAAGACCTGCTTTACAATGATGTGCAGTGACCTCGCATGACCTTACACCCTGGCAGTGACCCCATTGGTGATATAAAGGATATTGATGCAGAAAAGGGCTAATGTACTCATGCCATGTGCCTTTATATTTAGTTCGGGAGGTGTCTTGTTACTAACTTGTGAGTTGTGAGTGAGGAGCGTCTCCTTCTCTCTTTCTGATTGTGTGTGTGTGTGTGTCTCTCTCTCTATCTTTCTCGAAAAAAACTTCGAAAAAATCTCTCTCTCTCTCTCTCTCTCTCTCTCTCTCTCTCTCTCTCTCTCTCTCTCTCTCTCTCTCTCTCTCTCTCTCTCTCTCTCTCTCAACTGACGATATGGAGACGAGTGACGCCACTGATGGCTTTGCAATCGTGTATAACAATAAGAAAAAGAACAAACGTAGCAGTGCAGACAGTGAAGTTCCTGGTGAGAGTGCAGCACCTAGGGCCGATGCGAACTCGGGCCCCCCTGACACAGGAGCCGCCCGACTTCCTGCTCCTGCCCCGATATATCGCCTCATCTTTCCGGTAGGAGTGTCACCTACGGACAGGTCAATATGGCTAGCGGAAGTTGCCGGCAAACATCGCAATTTGTCTGTAACTCCCAAAATGACTACCAAGTCCATTATGGCGGTCACAAGGGACAGAGACACTGCCAAGTTTATGACGGAAGTGGGCCACCCCTTTCGAGGCAGCGTGATGAAACTCACCGAGGCCACGGAGGAAAACCGACAGGTCAAGGTGAACATACGAAACTACCCATCATTCATGCCCATTCGCCATCTCGAGGATCACCCAGGCATCCTCTGGGTCAGAAGGGACAGTCCTCGTTGGGACTCCCGCTCCAACATGATGGTGCCCGGGTGCCACGTGACGGCGATGTGGGAGGGTGAGCCGCCACCGATGATCGCCCTGCCTGGGATGAGGCCATGCAGTGTGGAGAGATTTGTCGGGGAACCAGCGTTCTGTGAGAATTTGCCAGAAGTGGGGTCACCGGGAGTTGCAATGCAACAACAGGATGCGTTGCGGCTTCTGCTCCAGGGGGCACGACACCAAGCTGTGCAAGGACCGCATAATAAATGGGGAAACCATCACCCCAAGGTGTCCCAACTGTCTCCAGGAGCATAAGGCTTGGAGTGTGAAGTGCCTCATGAGACCCGATGCCCCCCGCTTCCGGAAACCCACTTCGCCTCGGCCACATGCCGCAGCTGCCCCCCCCCCCCATCAAGCCTCGACAATGCAGCCTTTCCGCCCCTCTCAAGGATGAGACAGGCTTGACTGCAACCCTACTCACCACCACAGCCGGCTGTCAGTCACCCGACACCGCTCTCAGACATCCCCCAACCTCCTCCGCCCCCTACTCACGCGTCGGTGCTGAACGCTCTACCCCCGCTGCTCCCACCCTCGAACCCCTCCCTCCCCTCACTCCCCCAACCTGGCTGCACACAGATCGACCACGCACGTGATCAGGCCGCGCGCCCATCTCCAGGCCCAAGCCAACCCCCCCTCCTACCCTCCATCTATCCGCGGAGTGACTGCTCCCCCACCTCCCCCTCAGGACGCAGACCCCGGCGCCACAAACGTCAGCGAATCTGGGTTGGTAAATGAGTTCCGAAATCTGTGCCTTTAGGTGATTAATCTAAGGAAAACAAGACCTGTAATCATTTTCGACTGTGCATCATATTATATGTTTAGCTTACTCCAACTCAACAACATTGTCATTCATATCGATGTCCTTGTTTTATGGCTACTACTATGTATACCGAGATAAGACTTTTCTCCTAAAACAGTCTTTTTCACAAAGTACTTAAATTGAAAATAAAAGTATGAATCAATCTCTCTCTCCCCTCTTTTTCCCTCTCTCCTCTCTCTCTCTCTCTTCTCTCTCCTCTCGCTCTTTTCTCTCCTCTCTCTCTCTCTTTTTTTTTTTTTTTTTTTTTTTTATATATCTTAATACATTGAAAACAAAGGGGAGTTGATTGCAAAAGTCCTGACGGGGACGCCAAGGACTATCTCTAGCAGTTTTTATTTTTTTTTCAGACAAAATTATACATATAAATGGAAAAAATCAGCAAATTCTCTACATGAAATAATACTGATACACAAGTGTTAAAATTATACTAACAAATATACGCTAAAACACTAATATAAGAAGGTATACAATACATTGATCACTATATAAAAAAATTATACTATACTCTTCTCTTCTCTCTCCCCTCTCCCCTTCTCTCTCTTCTCTTCTTCTCTCTCTCTCTCTCTCTCTTCTCTCTCTTCCTTCCCTCCTCTCTCTCTCTCCTCTCTTGTTGTGTGTGTGTCTCCCCTCTCAAAAAAAAAAAAACAAAAAAACAAAAAAAAAAATCTCTCCTCTCTCTCTCTGTTGTGTGTGTCCCCCTCTCAAAAAATAAAAACAAAAAAAACAAAAAAAAAACCCCTCTCTCTCCTCCTTCTCTCTCCTTATCCGTTACTATCCTGTTAACTCTTAAGTCAGGAAACCGGCCCTCCCAAACTGGTAAAGAGAGGGAAGTTAAAATCATGAAAATGTAGGAAGCTTTTATCAAGAAAGCCACTCCTAACATACGTGTACATGACTCACCCAGTCACCCACACTTTTCTAGTTAGCTACTATTTTCCCCCCCCCCCCCCCCCACCACACACACGGGAAGCCAGAGTCTCGGAAAATTTAAATGCGGGCAAACTTACCCAAGTTCATTCCGAATTAGGAAAACCAAAAAGGTTTTTCCCCAAACCCCCCCCTTAAAACTATAATCCGAATGGGCCAACCCCCTTACCACCTAAATTTATTTGCGATTTGTTGGGCTTAAACTCTCAAAAAATTTAATTTAATTTCAGACAAAACAACAGACACACGGCTACTCCTATAGTATATTAGATTTACGGGCCCTGTGAGGATGAGGACAGACGGCGGCTCAATCAGCTCTATCACATTATAGCAGAGTGGATAATTTACAATATGCAATAGAAACAAATAATGTACTTTCATATAATTTATAACTGAGGAATGCATGAAAAAAAGGCGTAAAAAAATGGAAAAGAAAGAAAGAGAAAAACCTCTGCTCCTATCTCCTTCAAACTTGGCCAAAATTAAGTTCATATGACCTACTTTCTTGAGTAAAAATCTCAATCTCATAGCTGCAATTTGAACAAATCATGTAAAAGCCCCCCTTAAAAGATATAACTTAAAACTTTTACTTAGATAGTCGAAAGAAAGAGGAGGTAAACAAGACGAGAGAGAGAGAGAGAGAAGAGAGAAAAGAGAAGAGAGAAGAAAGAGAAGAGAGAAGAGAGAGAGAGAGAGAAGAGAGAGAAGAGAGAGAGAGAGAGAGAGAGAGAGAGAGAGAGGTTAAAGAGTTAAAGGCCCGGGAAGCGGTAGAGTTAAAAAAACAAGCACCCGACAAGATAAAATGACAGCATAGTAAACAAGTGAACATTTATAAATAAAACAAAGAGAAATAAAATTATAAAAAGAACTTTGGAGCATAAAATGAAAAAATAAAAAGAGACTGGCAATTAAAAGGTTAGGTAAGTAAAGAGGAGAGGAAAGTTAATAGAAGGAAGTAGTAAATAACAACAAGCAAGCCAGTTAGATGTGCCCGTATTAAGGCCAGTTAGTTCAAAGCCAGTGATTAAAGTGCCAGTTAGATAGAGGGCCGGAGGATAAGAGGAAAAAATGTGGGAATTATGAAAAGAAACGTTAAAAGAAAAAGACACAAAAAAGTGAAGGGAAAAGTAAGCGTTAAAATGGACGCTATAAAGGAAAGAGGAAAAGAGTTAGGAGTAAAAAGTTCAGTGATGATGAATGACAAGTACATACTGAAAAAATAAACAAAAGGGTGCAAGTATATTTTTGTGTCAGAAAGAAGAGCTGGTGGATGAGAGAGAGAGAGAGAGAGAGAGAGAGAGAGAGAGAGAGGAGCGAGAGCGAGAGAGACGAGAGAGAGGAGAGAGAGAGAGAGAGAGAGAGAGAGAGAGAGAGAGAGAGAGAGAATGTTGTTAGTGAAGGATAAGGCATATAAGTAGAGGTTTTTGAAGTCCTAGAGGAATGATGGAGGGAGGGAGGAGCAAGAAGAGGAGAGGATGATGGAGGAAGCAAAGAGGTAACATATGGCTGCGGGACACCTGGTGAATAGCGATGAGGCGGGAATTACAGGTAGGGATGCAAGGTGAGTTTGGTGAGGCTGCAGGCGACGAGAGAGAGAGAGAGAGAGAGAGAGAGAGAGAGAGAGAGAGAGAGAGAGAGAGAGAGAGAGAGAGAGAGAGAGAGAGAGAGAGAGAGAGAGAGAGAGAGAAGAGAGAGGAGACAGAAAGCGAGAGAAACAGAAAAAAGAGACAAAGCGAGAGAGAGAGAAGAGGAGAGAGCTAGAGAGGAGAGAGAGAGATAGAGAGAAGAGACAGAGAGAGAGAGAGAGAGAGCGGTATAAATGAATGGTAAGGCTATGTAAATAACTCCTGCTTTCAAACTGCAAAAAGATTACAGTACTTGACATGCATAAGAATGAAGGAAAAAAATAACATTGTGAATTCTTTCTTGCCTCATAAACACAAAACTGCGATAAAATTGTGACATACAACACATACCAACTTTTTTAAACCTGTCTTCCTCGTCTATCTCTCTCTCTCTCTCTCTCTCTCTCCTCGTCTCTCCTCCTCCTCTCCTCTCTCTGCTCTCTCTCTCTCTCTTCTCCGTCGTCGGGCTCTCTCTCTCTCTCTGTGGTGGTTTTTGTGTGTGTGTGTGGTGTGTGGTGTTTATTTTCTTCCCCCCATTACAACAAGTATATTCGCTTTACTTAAGATAATGCTGGAAGATAAAAGCTATCTAAAACGAGTTATAGAAGGAAAATAGATTTGGAGGAGGAGGAGGAGGAAAGGAGGAGGAGGAGGAGGAGGAGGAGGAGGAGGAGGAGGGAGGAGGAGGAGGAGAGGAGGAGGAGGGGAGGAGGAGAGTGGAGAAGGAGGAGGAGGAGGAACAGGGTAGAGGGGAGAAGGAGAAAATTCCGGCAGGGAGGGAGGAGCAGGAGCAGATGACAGGGGAGGAGGAAGGGCAGGTGACAGGGGAGGAGGAAGACCAGGTGACAGGGAGAGTTATGAAGGTGATGGCGTGATCCCCTCCCTGCCAACGACCCTGTTATGAACACCTGCGAGTTTCAGGTTACGAGAATGATTTAATTTTTTGGGTTGAAATATGCGACCTTTTGTCTTCTCTGCTTTAATATGGACAGAATGAACGGCTAGTATTCAAGGTATTAATTGAGGGAATACGAGAATGCATCCTAAGTTCATTGTATGTTTTTTTAATTACACTTTTCTCTCTCTCTCTCTCTCTCTCTCTCTCTCTCTCTGTCTCTCCTCTCAATTCTCTCTCTCTCCTATCTCTCTCATCTCTCTCTCTCATCTC
>JACEEZ010007272.1:17500-20000 GCA_016584305.1 Chionoecetes opilio | reverse complement strand
GATCTAATAAACCTGGCAGAAGTTCTCTCCCCTGAGTAATAAAAGATGAGCACGCAGAGGACGTCCGCGAAGATGAGGACAAGGATAAGAACCAAGCACGAGGAGGAGGAAGCAAAAGAGTAGAGGAGGAGGTCGGAAACGAGGAGTAGGAAGAGGAAGAAGAGGAGGAGGAGGAAGATTGTATTACTATTATAGTGTTACTGTGAATCATACTGTGAGGTGAAGGAGATACAACGAACAACTCTCACAGTCACAGGAACAGCTGCAAATATAGGGAGAGGAGACAGGGAAGGGAAGGAGAGAAAACAGATGCAACTATCGAAGAAGGAGAGGAGACAGGGAAGGGAAGGAGAGAAAACAGATGCAACTATCGAAGAAGGAGAGGAGACAGAAGGGAAGGAGAGAAAACAGATGCAAATATAAGAAGGAGAGGAGAAGGGAAGGGAAGGAGAGAAAACAGATGCAAATATCGAAGAAGGAGAGGAGAAAGGGAAGGAGAGAAAACAGATGCAAATATCGAAGAAGGAGAGGAGACAGGGAAGGAGAGAAAACAGATGCAAATATCGAAGAAGGAGAGGAGAAAGGGAAGGAGAGAAAACAGATGCAAATATTGAAGAAGAGAGGAGAAAGGGAAGGAGAGAAAACAGATGCAATATTGAAGAAGGAGAGGAGAAAGGGAAGGGAGAACAGATGCAAATATCGAAGAGAAGGAGGAAAAAAAAAAAACATGATGCAAATATTGATAAGGAGAGGGAAAGGGAAGAGAGAAAACGATGCCAAATCGAAGAAGGAAGGAGAAAGGAAGGAGAGAGACAGATGCAAATATGAGAAGCTGCAGACCGCACCTAGAAAACCGTCAAACTCTCGAAGCTACACGACACCCCGACAGAAGGAGAGAGAACAATCAAAACGAAGAGAGAGAGAAAAGGCGAAGAAGAAAACAGATGCAAATATCGAAGAGAGAGGAAATAGGGAATGGTAGATAAACAGATCAAATATCGACGAGGATGAGAAAGGGAAGGGAGAAAACGATGCAAATATCGAAGCAAGAGGATAAAGGAAGGACGAGAAAACAATGCGAATATTGAAGAAGAAGAGAGAAGGAAAGAGAGAAACAGATGCAAATTCGAAGAAGGAGAGGAAAATGGGAAAGGAGAGAAAACAGATACAAATTCGAAGAGCGAGAGGAAAGGAGGAGAGAAACGATGCAAATATTGAAGAAGAGAGGAGAAAGGGAAGAATGAA
The DNA here is from genome assembly GCA_016584305.1 of Chionoecetes opilio. NCBI lineage: Eukaryota > Metazoa > Arthropoda > Malacostraca > Decapoda > Majidae > Chionoecetes > Chionoecetes opilio. Next base: position 18,755 of record JACEEZ010007272.1, on the reverse strand, counting down.
CAACAATGCAAATATCGAAGAGGAGAGAGAAAGGGAAGGAGAGAAAACAGATGCAATATCGAAGAAGGAGAGAGAGAAAGGGAAGAGAGAGAGAAAGATGCAAATATCGAAGAAGGAGAGGAGAAAGGGAAGGAGAGAAACAGATGCAAATATTGAAGAGAGAGGAGAAAGGTAAGGAGAGAAAAACAATGCAAATATGAAGAAGAGAGGAGAAGGGAAGGAGAATACAGATTGCAATATTGAAGAAGCAGAGAGTTAAAGGGAGCAGACAAAACCAGATGCAAAATCGAAGAAGGAAGGCAGAAAGGGAAGGCAGGAAAACGATGCAAATATTGAAAGGAGAGAGAAAGGAGGAGACAAACAGATGCAATATCGAAGAACAGAGTAAAGGAGGCGGAAAACAATGCAAAATGAAAGGAGATGGAAAAGGGACAGGAGAGAAAACAATGCAAATATCGAAGGAGAGGAGCAAGGGAAGGAGAGAAAACAGATGCAAATTTCGAAGAAGAAGACAGGGAAGGAGAGAAAACAGATGCAAATATCGAAGAAGGAGAGGAGACAGGGAAGGAGCTAGCTAGAGTAAAGGAGTGAACCAAAAAATGCAGCAAAGTTGATTAAATACGACAAAGTGCATTAGACACGGCGACGCAGTCACCTCTAAGATAGAATTAAGATAAGGAGACCGCCAGGTAGGACATCCAACACACCTGGATAGCCCCTTTCCCCCCTCCCTTCCCCTACACCCCCCCCTCCTGTCCCCCCTCCTTTCCCCTCCCACACCCACCCCCCACACACGTCCAAGATTACTCCAAAAACCAGATTATTATGACGAATCGTAGGCAGAAAAAAAATGTTACTAATAATAAAATAGAATTGTGTATATTATTAGATCAAACTGACACTGTGATACATAGCGTGGCGGAACGAATTATGCAAGAGATAAAAGACCGACACACGAATTTATAATGAAGTTTAGGAGATAATGCAGAGACAGGCAAGTGCGAGGGGAAAAAATGTGTTTGGTTAAAGAAAAAAACTTGAGATCATTTTGAGCCGAGAAAGCGAGTGGTCGAACTGGGCTTAATCTGAAGACACGCCCGATTGCTTTGAGCCATTAAGGGAGCCACACCATGACACATAAAAAGCCATAATATTGTAGACGAGAGGGAGAGAGAGAGAAAGAGAAAGAGAGAAGAGAGAGAGAGAGAGAGAGAGGAGAAGAGAGAGAGAGAGAGAGAGAGAGAGAAGGAGAAGA
>JACEEZ010007272.1:7500-10000 GCA_016584305.1 Chionoecetes opilio | reverse complement strand
AATTAATGCCGGTGTAATACGGTTTTGTCGGTGGCAGAATGGAGGATTTAACAAAAGATAGATACAATAATAACAATATATGACAAGAACAAAATATTTAGGAAGCAAAAGAAGTTGTCTCTGCAGCAAAAATGGAAGAATTAACAAAAGATATACAACGTGTGTGTGTGTGTGTGTGTGTGTGTGTGTGTGTGTGTGTGTGTGTGTGTGTGTGTGTGTGTGTGTGTGTGTGTGTGTGTGTGTGTGTGTGTGAAATAGAGAGAGAGAGAGAGAGAGAGGAGAGGAGAGAAGAGAGAGAGAGAGAGAGAGAGAGAGAGAGAGAGAGAGAGAGAGAGAGAGAGACACAGAAAGAGACAGATAAACGGACAGACAGACAGATACAGAGAGAGAGACAGACAGACAGAGAGAGATAGAGAGACATACCATGAAAGAGAGCCAGACAGACAGACAGAGAGAGAGAGAGAGAGAGGAGAGAGAGAGAGAGAGAAGGAGAGAGAGAGGGGAGAAGAGAGAGAGAGAGAGAGGAGAGAGGAGAGAGAGAGAGAGGGGAAAAAGAAGAGAAAAACAAAATCAAGGGAAAAAAAAGTTTTTAATTTTGCTTTTAAGGGTAATGCGGGTAACAGGGTTTTTGTGGGTGCTTTTATTTCTTTGTGGAGGATTGACAAGGCGGCGGCGGGTGACGCTTGCCCCGCCCGCACGCAAAAAAAAGTTAATCAGCGGGTGGGACGCAGGTGAGACGGGAGAGCCTGGCTGCGACCCGCGCATATATTTTCCTTCTCATCAGACAAAAAAAAAAAATGGTGTTAGGTTACCCTTAGTTGGGGTGGGTGGGGGGGGGGGGTGGGGGGGGGGGGGGGTGGGTGGTGTGTGTTGTGTGGGGTGTGGAAAGACAAAAGAGGGAGAGAGGAGAGAAAGATAAGATAAGTTTTTTTCCTATCTAGACATTTTCAAGTACCAACTACAAGGTTATTGACTAACAAAGCGCCCCCACGTCAGCATGAACGGCGGCCCCGAACCGCTGACCGAATCACAGGGGGCGCGCACTTTCGAACTCAGTCTCACCAACCTTGCCACCCGACGGGCGGGGGGAGAGAGAGAAGAGAGAGAGAGAGGAGAGGAGAGGAGAGGGGGGAGGAGAGGAGAGAGGAGACAGAGGGAAAAAGAGAAGAGAGAGAGGAGCGAGAGACTAAACGTTGGGATTGTGTCCACTCATGAGAAGAAATGAGAATGGAAAGGGGAAATGGACCTCAAAGGGACCAAAGGAAAGAACGAAAATAAGAGGTCATTGAGAAGAAAGCAAGAGGGAGAAAATAAAAGAATGGGAAAGCTAAATAGTATATCACGAAGGGCATGAGAATGAAGGAGGACAAAAAAAACACTTTTGTTGAGAAGGAAAAACAAAAAGGGAAAAGGGAAAAGATGAGGGAAAAAAAAACAGAGGGGGGACCGAGGGTTTCCAATCCCCCTAGGTTTTAAACACACTGACGAGAGGAAAATGAGAGAAAAGAAGTGCCAAGCCAGTCACGAGCCATTTGGGGGAGAGGGGAGGGGAAGGGAAAGGGAAAAGAGGGGAGGAAAAGAAAAACAGGGAAGAGGGAGGGGCCCCAAAACAATAAGTTTTAAACGACTTAAAAGGTATGGAGACAAAACAGATGAATAAAACAGGAAGAGGGAGAAAGGAAAACATGATCAAGCTATAAATGACTAAAAGGGTTTAAAGACAAAACAGGATGAATAAAAAAACAGGAGGTAAGAGACGTGTTGTGTGAGAGAGAAAAGAGAGAGAGGGGAGAGAGAGAGAGAGGAAGGAGACGAAAAAGAGAAGGAGAGAGGGGAGAGAGGGGAGAGAAAAAAAGGGGAGACAAAGACAAAAGAGACATAAAAGGGAAAGGGGGGGGGGGAAAAAAACAAAAAAGAGAAGAGACAGAAAAGACAAGAGAGATAGAGGGGGGAAATATTTGAAAAGAGAGCCAGAAGACAGATAGAAAGAGACAAGAGAGAGAGAGAGAGAGAGAGAGAGAGGAGAGAGGAGGAGGAGAGAGAGAGGAGAGAGAGGAGAGACGAGAGAGGAGAGGGGAATGACTAAAAAGGGGGTTGCCCGCCCCTTCTCAATCGGCCCCGTCAAAGGCACATTGATTGAGGGGATGCGAGATTTTGTTGAACGATAGGGGATCCAAAGGTGGGCGGCAGGTGATCAAAGGGAGGGGAACATGGGATTACATGGGAAAACAACCCGGGCCCTTTTTTTGCCCCATAGCGAGGGGAGGAGGAGGAGGAGGAGGAGGAGGAGTTGCCTGTCTTTTCATGATTTGTGTTGCTCTTCTACCTGTCTATTCATAATTTTTGTTTCTCTCTATTTCTCGATCTTTTAGTAATAATATAATTGTTCCTTACAGTATTTTTCATTCCCCCAAAAAATTTCAGCTGAATTGATTTTTAGGACGATTTGGATATAAGACTAATGGAGGGAGGGAGGGAGGGAGGGAGGGAGGGAGGGAGG
>JACEEZ010007272.1:0-5000 GCA_016584305.1 Chionoecetes opilio | reverse complement strand
AATAAAAAGAAGAAATACCCACAGACAAGCGGACAGATATAAAGACACACTTCAGGTGAAATTTTATATCCCCAGTCGCCCACCTGGGGACGTCTTCCCCAGGTACAGGTGTGATGGGGGGGGGGGGCAGGCAGGGGGGCAAGGGTGGGGGAAAAGGGGGCAGGGGGAGCAGGGGGGGGGCCCAGGATGGAGGGAGGGGCAGGAGGGGGTCAAGAGGAAGGGGAAGGAAAGGTGAAGGGACGGTGAGAAAAGGGGAGAAAAGAAAAGCTTGGGAAAATGGAGTGTGGGAAAGAAAACGCATAGAGAAGGGGAGGTTGACAGGGGGAGTTACATGGGGGGGAATGGGGAGGTTTTGAATGGGGGGGTGACATGGGGAGGTTTGGGACATGGGGAGGTGTATGGGGGTTTTATAGGGGGAGGTTGACATGGGGAGGTTGATATGGGGAGGTGGGAAGGTTGACATGGGTAGGTTGACACGGGTAGGTTGACGGGGGGGTTTGACATGGGGGGTTGACATGGGGGGTTGACAGGGGGGAGGTTGACTGGGGGGTTTGTTGGGGAGGTGGGAAGGGACAGGGTAGGTTGACATGGGAAGGTTGACATGGGGAGGTTGACATGGAGAGGTTGAAGGGAAAGGGTTTGAATGGGGGGGGTTTTGACAGGGGAAGGTTGACATGGGAAGGTGCATGGAAGGTTGAATGGGGGGGTTGAATGGAAGGTTGACATGGAAGGTTGACAGGGGGGGTTTGACATGGGAAGGTGACATGGGGGGTTGAAGGGGAGGGAATGGAGGGTGACTGGGATGGGGAGGTTGACAGGGGGAGATTAATAGAGAGGGGGCAAAAGAGGTAGTAAAATAGCGGTGAGGGTTTATAGGAGTAAAAAGTTTTCCCTAATCTTTTATTACGAAACTGGGAAAGGGGATTCATAGGTTTCATAGGAAAAAAAGGGGAACCGGAGACCTATGGTCCATGCGAGGGTATCGCGAACTACATATACTAACTATCAATACGTGAAAAGAAAACAGTTGGAAAATGATACCATGCCCCTAAGAGGATAGGAACAGGGAATTTTCCCTGTGCAGACTGATAGGATTAAAAAAATATAACTACAATACCATCCCACTACAATAATCGATAGGGGGGGACTAGAACGAATTCGCACTATAATACCCATTTACTTTACAGGCGGTCAAGTTGTTTTGAAGGAGTTATTGTGTTGGCTCCGACAACTTTTGCTGGTAACTTTTTCCACGATAAACGATCTAACATTGAAATTTTTTTCGGAGATCGGTGAGAACTTTGAGTTATTTTTAAAAACCATTATTCTTTTTGTCATTTTTAGTTGAAAGCTCAAATAGGCCTCTTGATAATGACATCAAAACCTTTTTAGGATTTTAAGGTTTTATCAACCCCCAGGATTCTACGACCCTTAAGAAAACATATTAATTTTCCGCAGTCTCTCTTCAAAAGAAAATTTTTCGCAGCGAGGAAATTTTGTTTGGTTGCTTTTCTTTGCACTGTTTCCAATTGGTGATCTTTTACGAAAACAGGGCGCCCAGAATGAACGGCATATTCCAAGGGGGCCCAAACCAAGGACGGAAAATTTGTGCATATTTTCGGAGTTTTTGTTCAAAGTTAGTTAAAAAACCCCCAAAACAATATTTTTTTTTGGCAGCTAGGAATGCGAAAGGGTTTTTCAGATCATAAATGATGATGACCCCTAGATTTTTTTCTGCTGTACTTCGTAACGTTTTTTTTTGGCATTTGATAGTTATTTTTGGGGTTTATCTTTGCCTATAGCTTTACTTTCATTATCGGAATTTGAATTTAATAGCATTTATCACTCCAATAAGTTTGTCGAGACACTTTGTAGAGTTGCTTTTTCTCTAGTAATGCTTTACCGCCTAATTTGTGTCATCTGAAAAATTTTTGATTTTTTAGATACAAGTCCCCAGTCCAGATCCTTTGATATTATCAAAAAAGAGTAGGACCCAAGGGCCGAGCCAGGCCCCCCCACTAGTGACATCTAACCCAATCAGATGCCCCCACCATTTATTATCCCGTTGTTTTCGATTTTAAAGCCAAAACCCAATCCATAACAAATGCTTCCTATCCATGGCCCCTTTGTTGGGCAAAATCGTATGTGGAACGTATCGAAGGCTTTTTGAAAATCAAGGTAATTACATCCCAGGGGAATTTAGCGCCCCCGTTGAATAATGACATTTAAAAAAACGAGTAGGTTGTTAAGCAGGATTTTATTCGAATCCCTGCTGGGGGGTTAGTATTTAGTATTTTAGAGAAAAGACACATTTTATCCCCGCAATATTTTTCAAAAAGTTTAACAATACGGACGTTAGACTAATTTGGGGGATAATTACTTGCGAGGCTCTTACCCCTTTTTGAAAAACGGGGGTAACATTAGTAATTTCCAATTTTTAGGGAAAATTTTTTTTACATAGCGATTATTTAAAAAATCTTTAATGGGGCGAAAGTTTACTTTGGCATTCGCGAAATAGCCGGCAGATTTCGTCCACCCCCGGATTTTGCGGGTCAAGTTCAGCAAATACTTTGATTTCGTTATGTTATCTCTCCCATTACCAGTCTATCCCTCGAGTCCTGCTACAGTTTAGGTTTGGTAAAGGAGTTTGTCTTCTTAATAAATACCGATTAAAGTATTTATTGGTACGAACGCCATACCTTTTGGAGGGGAGGAGGAGGGGGAAAAAGGAGGATTTTTCATAGGGTTTCATAGGAATAACAGAACCAGGAGACCATTGGCCCTAGCGAGGGTATCTGGAACTACATACTAAACATCAATATTGTAAGAAAACAGTTGGAAATATCATGTCTCAAAAGAGGATAGGAACATGAATTTTCATAGGAGAAGATAGGTTTGAAAAAAAACTAAACCCCCAAACCATACAACAATCGATAGGGGGATAGTAGAAACGCACTATCAAACCCCCATTACTTTACAGTGGCGTCAATTTGGGTTTTTTGAAGTAGTATTGTGTGGCTCCGACAACATTTGCGGGAACTTGTTCATCGATAAACGATTTAAACATTGAAAAAATTTTTACGGGATCGGGAGCAACGTTGCCCGTTTATTTTTAAACCATTTTTCTGTTTCACTTGGTTGAAAGCTCAAATTTGGGTTTTCTTTTGATTAATGACATCAAAACTTTTAGGATCAAAGGTTTCTATCAACCCCCACGGATTTACGATCCTTTAAAGGAAAAACATTAAGTTCCGCAGCCCCTTTTTCATAAGATGAATTCGCAGAGATGGAATTTTTTTGGGGGGCCCTTTTTGCCAACTTTTCCAATTTGTTTGATTTTTTACGAAACGGGCGACCAAAATTGAACGCATATTCCAAGTGGGGCCCTAACCAAGGACGTGTATAATTGTTCATTACTTCGGAGTTTTTTTTAAAAGTTACGTTTAAAAACCCCCAAACCCATTTTTGTTTTTAGGCAGCTAGGCAATGGGGACTTTTTTCAGATCTATAATGTGCCCTAAAACCTTTTTCGTTACTTCATTTCGTTTTTTGCTTTAAATTTTAATTTCTTTTTCGGCAATTTTTGCATTATTTTTACAAAATTAAATTTTAAAGCCCGAGGAAGAAGGAGGGGGGGGAGGAGGAGGAAAAAAAGGCACCAGTAAAGCCCATACCAGCCCAGGCTCAGGGGCCGGCCCCCACCCCCGAGAACATATAACACTATACTACTACAAAAGAACATAAGAAAAAAGGAAAGTAAAAGAGGCCGCCAGCCCGAGCCAACTTTAGCCCAGGGATCCCTTCTTCTCCCTTCTCTCTTCTCTCCTCTCTCTCCCCTCTCCCTCTCTCCTCTTTCTCTCTTTTCTCTCTCTCTCTGACTCAATAATGACTCCAGCAAAATTTCGTCACAGGAATAATTCGTCAACATTCTATTGCGAATAAAAGATGATTTATTTTGAAGTTATTCTTTTTAGACAATTTCATTCGAGAAATTTTCACGAATCTGTAAAGAATTTTTTTTCCCCGGGGCAAATTTTTTTTTTTGGGCGCGGGAAAATTGCCCGAAATGTTTAGGGCCCCGTTTTTGCAATTGCTCCCCCAAAGTGGTCCGGAGGCGCGGTGAAAATACCCCGGGTTGGCTTGACCATGTATATTGTGCCCAAACCGTGTTTTATATCGGGTACATTTATGAGGAAAAAAAGATGTTTATGAAAAAAAAAAAAAATCATTTTCCAATGACGACATTTTTAAAACAATTTACGGCAGTCAAAATAAAGCTATTTGCCTTCTCTATTTGGCCATAAAAAGTTTTACCGCACCCCCTAGTTTTTTTAGTTATCTAAAAAAAACAAAATTTTTTTTAAAATTCAAAAAAACCCAAAGGGAAAAAACCCAAAAATCCCCGCGAATTTTTGGGAAAATTTTTACATCCAGATTCTCATGAAAATTGTTCCCAGCGGGTTTTTGTCCCGCTGAACCGACTACGGCGTCAGTTTTTTGAGACTGCAACGCCCAAACCCTTTTGGGCCCTTTAAGTGAGAGAAAAAGGGAGGTGGGAGAGCAGTTCCATACCACACACATAGGACGGGACGGGAGAAAGGGAACAAGGAAAACATAGGAATACATAGGAAAAATATAGGAAACATAGGAATACATAGAATACATAGGAAACATGGAAATATAGGAATACTAGGAATAATAGGAATACATAGGAATACATAGGAATAATAGGAAAACTAGGGGAAAATAGGAAATCATAGGAAAAAGGAATACAGGGGGTAATAGGAATAAGGGAAAACAGGGGGAAAACAAAAAATATATAGGAAAACATAGGAATACATAGGAAAAGGAATAATAGGGGAAAACAAGGAAAATAGGAATACATAGGAATAATTTGGAATACATAGGAAAAACATAGGAAAAATGGAAAAAAAATGGAAACATGGGAAAAATAAGAATACATAGGGGAAAAATAGGAATAAAAGAACCCCGGGCTATAA
>JACEEZ010007271.1:112500-116937 GCA_016584305.1 Chionoecetes opilio | reverse complement strand
GGGGGGGCCCCCGTACTTTTCCCGTGCCGGGTGGCCCGGGGGGGGGGGGGGGGCGGGGCGTGCGGGGGCGTGGGCGTGCGTGCGGGTCGTAGCCGTGGTTCCTTTTTTTTTTTGTATCTTTTGGAAAAAGGGAAACAAAATAAAGGGAAAAAGAAAAACTTTAAAGCTGAGTAATCCCCTTGTGGTGTGGGGTGTTGGTATTCGTATTTTTTGTTTAGGTTGTTTGTTGTTGTGTGTGTTTTTGGGTGTTTGCGTGGCTGTGGGTGTGTTTCGTGTGTTCTCTTTCCTGAAAAGATTATTAGAGACGGCAATTTCCTCTTTTTCTCGCCTGAAATACGCTTTAGAGAGAGGGGAGAGAGAGAGAAAAAAGAGGGGGAGAGAGAAGAGGAGAGAGAGAGAGAGAGAGAACCAAAATTTGGGAGGGGCAAGCAATTTATTTGTTTAAATTTTTACAGCATTAATAAAAGACAAATTGACAAAAAGAAGAGCCCCATAATAGATGATTAAAAATTTTACTGTTTGTTCCATTTTCATTTAAAAAATATAGGAGTAAAATTCGCGTTGGGATTTTTTTTCTATTAGAATGCTCTTCTCTCTCTTTTCCCTCTCTTTCTCTCTCTCCTCTCCTCTTTTCTCTCTCTCTCTCTCCTCCCCTTTTCTCTCTCCCGCTCTCTTCTCTCTCCTCTCTTCCTCTCTCTCTCTTTTTTTTTATCCCTTTATTTATGGGTTTAAGTCGGGAGTTTTAGCTGGCTCTAGAACTATCTTTGATTTAAAAATGTGTAGATTTTCCTAGCTTAACATACATAATGGGTTCTTCAAAAATTATCTATTTTCTCTCTCTCTCCTTCTCTCCTCTCTCTCTCTCTTCTCTCCTTTCCTCTCCTCTCTCTCCCCTTCTTCTCCTCTCTCTCGTCTCTCTCTCTCTCTCCTCCTCTCTCTCTCTCTCTCTTTTCTCCTCTCTCTCTCTCTCTCTCTCTCTCTCTCTCTCCTTTCCCCTCGCCTTTCCTCCCTTTTTCCCACTATTTTGCCTCGCAACTTCAAAGGGGGGGAAGGTAGTTGAGAATCAGCGGGGGTGAGAGGTCTTCCCGAGGTTATGCACTTGTAACTGTGTGTTTTGCCCGTGTTCCACGGGGGTATAAAATTTGTGATACACCTGAGCCTTTGCGAGTGACGAGACTGCCCTTTTTGTTTCGCCCCTCTGAATGCTAGATTGTATTCGTGAACTGTATTCGTGAGCGAGATCAAAGTTTTTTTTGTGTGTCTATGTGTTTTATTATGCGGGAAATATGTAGAGTAGTGATAGTTAGACAAAAACCCAACACACACACCCCACCCCGCACACGCCCCGCCACGCACCCACACCCCCAACACACAAAACACCCCACACACACACACACACACACTCCCCCATCGTCTCGTGAAGTTTTTTTTAAACCCAAAAAGGGAAAAAATATTCTTATTGAATTACAGTCTGAGAGAGAAGAGAGACTTTAGAAACAATAGGGGCAGTTTGATTCAGTTTGTTCTCTCTCTTCTCTCTCCTTCTCTCTCTCTTCCTCTCTCTTCTCTCTCTCTCTCTCTCTCTCTCTCTCTCTCCTCTCTCTCGCCTCGCTCCGCTTCTCTCTCTCTCTTTTCTCCTCCCCTCTCTCCCTCTCTCTCTCTCTCCCCTCTCCTCTCTTCTTCTCTCTCTTTCCTTCTCTTCCTCTCTCTCTCTCACCCACCAAAAACACACACACACACACACCACACACACACACCACACACAAACCACACACACACAAACCCCAAAAACACACAAAACCACACACCACACAAAAAACCCACACACACACACCACACAACCACACACACCACCACACACTTATGTTAACATCATTAATCTGACTTTTACCTGCAGGGGAAAAAAATTGCTTTTAAAACGCCTTGAATCCAAGGACTACTAGGATAGGAAAACTGACAAAAGGTTAGAGCCAGTGCGTGTATAAATAAAGTTAGAAGGGGTTAAGTAGAAATGATCAAAAAGAGCAAAGGGAGGAACAGAGTGTAAGGAAATAAAAAAGGGGAAAAATAAATTACTGCCCTTTGTTCGTTTTTTTTAGAAAGAGGAGAGAGAGAGGAGAAAGGGAGAGAGAGAGAGAAGAGAAAGAGAGAGGAGGAGAGAGAGAGAGAGGAGAGAGGAAGGGGAGAGGAGAGAGGGGAGAAGGAGAAAAGAAGGGGAGAGGGGAGAGACACAAAAACGACAGACACACAAAACAGACAGCAGACAAAAAAACAGACAGACAGACACAAAAAGACGCAAACAAAACGCAGAGCAAAAAAACAGCCGACGCCAAAAACAGACGACAGACAAAAAACGAAGACAACAAAAAAACGACAGACAGACACGAACAGCAGACAGACAAAAACAGCAGACGACACAAAACAACAGACAACACAAAAACAGACGACAGACACAAAACGACAAAAACCCAAAAAAACAGACAGACAGACCAAAAACGACAACAAAACCCAAAAAAAACAGAAAACCCAAAAACAGCAGAGAAAAAAAAAAGACGACAGACACAAACAGACAGACAGACACAAAAAAAAACAGACAGACAAAAAACACAACAACACAAAAAAGACCAGACACAAAACAGACAGACAAACCAAACACAGCACAGAAAAAAAAACGACAGACCAAAAAACAGACAGACCCCAAAAACAGACAGACAAAAAAAACAGACAACGACAAAAAAACAACGACCACACAAAAAAAAGCCCAACACAAAAAAGACAGACACAAAAACAGACGAACACAAAAAAACAGACGACGACAAAAAAACAGACGACGATAAAAAAAACAACAGACAGACACAAAAACAGACAGACACAAAAACGACGACAGACAAAAAAAGACAGAAGCAAAAAACGACGACACCCCCAAAACAACAGACAGACACAAAAACAACGCCCCACAAAAACAGACGCAACAAAAACAAAAGACAACAAAAAAAAGACAGACACACAAAAAACAGACAGCAAAAAAACGACAGACACACAAAAACAAGACAGCAAAAAAAACGACAGAAGACAAAAAAACGACGACAGACAAAAAAACGGGGCCCGACAGCCCAAAAAAACGACGACGACAAAAAACGACGACAACACAAAAACAACAAAGCACAAAAACACGACAGCCAAAAAAACAGACGACACCACAAAAAACAGACAGACAAACAAAAACGACAGACCACACAAAAAAACAGACAGACCAAAAACAGACAACGGAACAAAAAAAGACAGACAGAACAAAACAGACAGAGAGCCCAAAAAACAGACAGACAGACAAAAAAACAGACGACAGACACAAAACAGACAGCCCGACACAAAAAAGACAGCAAAACAAAAAACAGACGAAAACCACAAAACAGACAAAACCCCAACAAAACAACAGACAACAAAAAACAGACAGACAACACAAAAACAACGACAGACAAAAAAAACAGCGCAGATCAAAAAACAGACAACAGAAAAAAACAACAGACCAAAACAACAGACAGAAAAAAAAACAACAGACAGACACAAAAAAAGACAAACAAAAAAACAACAGACAACAAAACAGAAAAGACCACAAAAAGACAGACGAAAAAAAACAGACAGACAGACACAAAAAAGACAGACGACCAAAACCAAAACAAAAAAAGACAGAAAAAAAAACAGACAGACACAAAAAAAAAACAGACGACACAAAACAGATAGACAGACACAAAAACAACAGACAAAACCCAAAAAAACAGCAACACAAAAACAGACAGACAGACCAAAAAAGACAGACGGACAAAAAAAACAACAGAAAACCCAAAAAAAACAGACAGACGACACAAAAACAGACAGCCCAAAAAAAAACACAGACGACGAAAAAAAAACAGCAGACAACCCCAAAAACAACAGACAACACAAAACAACAGACAGCCCAAAAAAAAACCAACAGACACAAAAACAACGACAAAAAAAAACAGAAGGCAGCAAAAAAAACAACAGACAACAAAAAAACAACAGACGAAAAAAACCGACAGACAAACAAAACAACAGACCCAAAAAACGAAAAGAACAAAAAAAACAAACCCCAAAAAAAACAGACGACACACACAAAAAGACGACGACAAAAAAACCGCAGACACAAAAAAAACAAGCAGACAAAAAAACAGACGACAAAAATAGACAACAGACCAAAAACGACAACAGACACAAAAAACAGACAGAACAAAAAACAGACGACAGACACAAAAACAGCAACAGAACAAAACAGACGACAGACAAAAAAACAGACAGACGACAAAAAATAAACAGAAAGACATAAAATCAACGAAAACAGACAGAAGACAACAACAGAATATAACATCAAACCGACGACAAAATTGCGACAGACTTAAAACAAAAGGGGGTTTGAAAAAA
>JACEEZ010007271.1:105000-107500 GCA_016584305.1 Chionoecetes opilio | reverse complement strand
AGTAGAGACATAAAAACATTGATAGTTAAAATTTCTCCTCCTACTTTTGTCGTAATTCAGTGTTGTAGTGTAGAAGTGGACCCACCAGCCTCAAGTGATGTGTCTATTTAAATAATAAAGTGACTACAAAGGGCGAGTGTGTATCCAAATGTCAGCCTTTTTGTTGGCCTTGAAATCAGGTTTTAGTACAAATTCGGGTTTGTTTTTGTTTGCTCTCTCCCTCTCTCTTCTCTCTCTCTCTCTTTCTCTCTTCTCTTCTCTCTCTCTCTCTATTTTTCCCCTCTCTCTCCTCTTTTCTCTCCCCCTCTCTCTTCTCCTCTCTCCTTCTCTTCTCCTCTCTCTTGTTTTTCCCCAAAAAAAATTTTTTTTTTTTTCATTTGTTCATTCGTGGGGGGAAAAAGGGGGGGGAAAAAAAAAAGGGGGGGGAGAGAGAGAGAGAGGAGAGGTAGAGAGAGAGAGAGAAGGTAAGGAGAGAGAGGAGAGAGAGAGAGGTGATATCAGACATGTACGTACGACGATGCTTCCTGGAAGTAGTAAAATCGTTAGAAAACAGCTAAAGAAAGAATGACATCAGAAAAGCAGAGCTAGAATGACTATGTGAAATGAACGCCAAGAGAGATGGAAGAAGAAGAGACACATACTCACCACCTTTAATCTCTTCCCCATACACGAACTTAAATACCTGCTCCCTCGCTTTCTCTCATCACATTATGCCATTCTACAACGAAAAATCTCAAACAAAGATCGTAAAACCATCGCTCACTCGGGAAATAACGTTGACCGACAAATGTTTGTGAAAAATCTCCCCCTTATCATTCCCCATAACATTACCCTGCTATCCATCGCCTCGCTTTCTCATGTCAATTATGCCATCTCTCACTGCTAGTGATCGAACTCGCTCGCTCGGGTCAGGCGTTCCACATTTTTTTCTCCCCTCTCGTCTCCTTCCTCATTCTCCTCTCGTCTCGTTCTCATCTCCTTATGCATCGCTCATCTTCTCTATCCCTCTCTCTCTCTCCCCTCTCTCTCTCTCCCCCTCTCTCTCTCTCCTCTCTCTCTCCTCTCTCCTCGCTCTCTCTCATCTCCTCCTCTCTCTCCTCCTCTCTCTACTCTCTCTCTCTCTCTCTCTCTCTCTCTCTCTCTCTCTCTCTCTCTCCTCTCTCCTCTCCTCTCCTCTCTCCCTCTCCTCTCTCTCTCTCTCTCTCTCTCTCTCTCTCTCTCTCTCTCCTCCTCTCTCTTCTCTCTCTCTCGCTCTCTCTCTCTCTCTCTCTCTCTCTCTCTCGTCTCTCTCTCTCTCTCTCTCTCTCTCTCTCTCTCTCTCTCTCTCTCTCTCTCTCTCTCTTCTCCTCTCTCTCTCCTCTTCTCTCTCTCTCTCTCTTCTCTCTCTCTCTCTCTCTCTCTCCTCTCCTCTCTCTCCTCTCTCTCTCTCTCTCTCCTCTCTCTCTCTCTCTCTCTCCTCTCTCTCTCTCTCTCTCTCTCTCTCTCTCTCCTCTCTCTCTCGTCTCTCTCTCTCTCTCTCTCTCAGTATGGATAATTGATGGGTACAAGGGATAACGTAGGCTATCTGTGCAGTTATATATATGATGTATTGAAATTATATACGTAAGGGATGTGTCACCCTAGTAGATGTGTTTTGTTTGTTTGTTTTAGGTTAATATGAAATATGTAAGAGTATAAATTTGGACAAATATGAGGAAATTATACATGTAATAAGGTAAAGGGTTTGTGAAACTTTTGTCAATAAACTAATAATAATAATAATCTCTCTCTCTCTCTCTCTCTCTCTCTCTCTCTCCTCTCTCCTCTCTCTCTCTCTCTCTCTCTCTCTCTCTCTCATCTCTCTCTCTGCCTCTCTCTCTCTCTCTCTCTCTCTCTCTCTCTCTCTCCTCTTCTCTCTCTCTCTCTCTCTCTCTCGTTTATGATAAGCTGCGGTGAACCATGATCGCTGGAGGGTTACTTCGAGAGTAGCAGTAGTAGTAGTAGTAGTAGTAGTAATGGTGGTGGTGGTGGTGGTGGTTGTGGTTGTGGTTGTGGTTTGGTTAATAGGGTGTCCTGACTTGCTGCTGTGTAATTGGTTCTCCTTGCGAAGTCTTTAATGTTGGAAGTCTTCAGTTTGGCGTCTGCGGCATCAAAGAGGAACCTTTCCATCGCCTTATTAAGTCACCGTGATGGGGCTTCATCGCCTGTTTGTAAATGTTTGACCTTCCGACAACATTAGGGTATACTGTTTGATGTGTGTGTGTGTGTGTGTGTGTGTGTGTGTGTGTGTGTGTGTGTGTATGTGTGTGTGTGTGTGTTTATTCAGGTAATTGCAATTTGTGGAATCAGCTCATCAATCTGGGCGGTGCGGCGGGACCGTCCACCCAGGACAGCTGTCGGGCGGGAAGCTGTGGTCGGAGGCGGTGACTGTGGCGTGCCGCTGCCTGTCGCGAGGACGCCTCTATCTGCCGGTGCTGGTGCGCAGTGATGTGGACGGCAGCCTGGCCTGCTGCAGGCTGAC
>JACEEZ010007271.1:77500-100000 GCA_016584305.1 Chionoecetes opilio | reverse complement strand
GGAAACGGGAGGGGAAAAAAAGGGAAAAGAAAAGGGAAAGAGGAAAAAAAAGCAGGAAGACGCGAACTCCCAAAAAGTCCTGAAAAATTGTTTAGCCGAAATTTAAAAAAAGGAGGGGAGGAGGGGAGGGGGAGGGAGAGAGATACGCGAGAGGAGAAAAGAGAGAAGGAAGGGAGGAAAAGAGGATTAGGAAAAGGAGAGAAGTTAGAGAGAGGGGAAACGTTATAATTTCATGAGAAAGTTGGGTATAGAACCTAATTTAAAGGCAATTTAAGGCCGGCGGGAAAAAGAATAAGTTTTGGAGAAAGTTTAAGAAATTAGTGCGAGAGGAGAAGGGAAAAAGAAGGGAGAGAAAAGGGGGGAGAGAGGGGAGAGAGAGGAGAAGAGAGAGAAAAGGGGGAAGAGAGAAAAAGGGAGAAGGGGGAGCCCAAAAAAAAAGGGAAAGAAGAGAGAAGGGGGGAAAAAAGAGGGAGGGAGAGGGAAAAAGGGGGGAAAAAGGGAAGGGAAAAGGGAAAAGGGGGAAAAAAAGGGGCAAAAAAAAAAAAACCCCCCCCGGGGGGAAAAATCTCCCTTTTCCGGTTTTTTTCCATTTAAGGTCAAAAAACTTTTCCCAAAAAAATAAAATTTTTTCCCCTTTTTATTTTTTCTTGGGGGTTTTTTTTTAAAAAAAAAAAAAAAAAAGGGGGAAAAAAAAGGGGGGAAAAAAAAAAAAAAAAAAAAAAAAAGGGGGGGGGGTTTTTTTTCAAATTTTGTTTTCCATCTCTCTCTCTCCCTCTCCTCTCTCCTCTCCTCTTCTCTCTCTCTCTCTCTCTCTCCTCCCCTCTCTCTTTTCTCCTCTTCCCCCCTCCTCTCTCTCTCTCCTCTCTCTCTTTAATTTCCATATTATATAAACTATCTTCTTCTCTCTCTCCTCTCTCTCTCTCTCTTTCCTCTCTCTCTCTCTCTTCTCTCTCTCTCTCTCTCTTCCTCTCTCTCTCTCTCTCTCCCCTTTTCTCCTCCCTCTCTTTTTCTTTCTCCCATCCTTCTTCATCACCTTTCCCTTTTTCCTTTCCTTCCTTTAACCTTTCCCCCCTTTTGATTCTCCCTTTCAAATCGGCTCAATTCTTCGTTAAAAAACGACCTGCATACACTAAAGATGCCTTACGCGGCCCTTTCCCTGTGGAGACGCTGCAGAAGGAGGAGGGGGAGGAAAGGAAAAGCCGGGATGCCTCCCGGACCTCTTCTAAAGAAATTTCAAATCTCCCGCGTCTCTGAGGTGTTTTGGCATGTCTTAAAGGGGGTCATAAATATATACCTTTTTTGGTGGGGAGGAGAGAGAGAGAGGGGGAGAGAGAGGGGGAGAGAGAGAGAGAGAGAGGAGAAAAAGAGAGAGAGGGGGAGAGAGAGAGAGGGAGGGGGAGAGAGAGAAGGGGGGGGGGAAAAAGGGGGGTTTTTTTTTTTTTTCCCTTTGGGTTTTTTTTTTCCCTTTTTTTTGGCGAAAAAGTGGAAGTCCTTTCCCTTCCCTTCCCTCCTTCCTCTTTCTGTTTTTTTTCCCGAAAAAGGGGGAGAGGAGAGAGAGGAGAAAAGGGGGGAGAAGAAAAGGGAAAGAGGGGGAAGGGATTTAGAGAAAGGGGGAGGAAAAAAGGACGAGGGGAGGGGGGAAAGAGAGGAGGAGAATTTTTGGGGGGGGGGGAAAAAAGGGGAAGGAGAGGGGGAAAAGAAAAGGAAGAAAAAAAGGGGGAAAAGAGGGGAAGGGGGGAAAAAAAAGGGAGGAAGGAGGGGAGGAGAAAAAAGGGAAAAGGGGGGGAAAGAGGGGGGGGGGGAAAAAAAAAAAAAAAAAAAAAAAAGATTTTTTTCCCCCAAAAGGGGGAAAAAAGGGGGGGGGGAGAGGGGAAAAAAGGGAAGGAAAGGAAGGGAAAAAAAAAAGGAGGGGGAAAAAAGGGGGCAAAAAAAAAAAGGGGAAAAAAAAAAAAGGGGGAAAGGGAAAAAAAAGGGGAAAAAAAAGGGGGGGGGGGAAAAAAAAAAAAGGGGGGTTTGGGTTTGCCCGGGCTTTTCTTTTTCTTTTTTTTTTTCTCTCCCATCCCTTTTCTAGCTTGCGTTCCTCTCCCCCCTCTTCCTCCCCCTTTCCCCTCTCCCCTCTCCTCCTCTCTCCTCTCCTCTCTCCCCCCTTTTCCTCTCTCCCCTCTCTCTCTCTCTCTTTTTTTTTGGGTTAGAAAAACGTGAAGAACAGTTCCTCTTCTCTCTCCTTCCCTCCACTCTTCCATCCACCCTTTTCTCTTGTGGCCTATTTTCTTTCTTTTTTGCCCTATATCTTTTTAAAGGGAAGAGACAGTCGAAAGTCCCCCTCAGTTAACTATTGACCTATTTCCCTTTTCCTGACCAATCTTTTTTTCTTATTTTTGCCTATTTTCTGACTTTCTTAACTCTTTCTCCTCTATTTTCTCCTTTTATCCTCATTCCCTGTGTCTCTCCCTCTTATTCCTATTTTTCCCTTCTCTCTCTCTCTCTCTCTCTCTCTCTCTCTCTCTCTCTCTCTCTCTCCTCTCGCTCTCGCTCTCCTCTCGCTCTCGTTTCTCGCTCTCGCTCTCGCTCTCGCTCTCTCTCTCGCTCTCTCTCTCTCTCTCTCTCTCTCTCTCTCTCTCTCTCTCTCTCTCTCTCTCTCTCTCTCTCTCTCTCTCTCTCTCTCTCTCTCTCTCTCTCTCTCTCTCTCAGCATACGAGCAACTATTACCTCTTACTAATATATGTAATGATAATACTACCATTTTCTCCCTCGTTGTTGTAATTAATGAAATTCTCGATGCCGCCGCTTCTCCTCGCTTGAGATAATTAGATGTATATTAGACCAATCATCGCCCCTCATTATTTCATTCAAGGGTCGCAGTTCACCATTAATTATGCACCCTTCATCACCACCATCACCACTACCACTACCATTATTATTGTTATTATTGTTATTGTTGTTGTTATCGTCCCACATTACTTGAGTCAAGGGTCGCAGCTCACCATTAACTGTTACCCTTCATCACCATTATTATTGTTATTATTGTTATGGTTGTTGTTATTGCCCCACATTATTTCAGTCAAGGATCGCAGTTTACCATTAACTGTTACCTTTCATCACCATTATTATTGTTATTATTGTTATTGTTGTTGTTATCGTCACACTTTATTTTATTCAAGGGTCGCAGTTCACCATTAATTGTTATCCTTCATCACCACCATCACCATTATTATTGTTATTATTGTTATTGTTGTTGTTATCGTCCCACTTTATTTTATTCAAGGATCGCAGTTCACCATTAATTGTACACCCTTCATCACCACCACCATTATTATTGTTGTTGTTGTTGTTATTGTTGTTGCCATTGACGTGACTCGAACGAAATTGTCGAAGGAATTTTCTGTTGGCTCTCAGATGCAGACGATCGACTTGAGGAAGAAGTTTACAGTGTTACTAGACTAAATTGTTTGTGCAGTCTTGTGTCCTCCTCCTCCTCCTCCTCCTCCTCCTCCTCCTCCTCCTCCTGTTTTAGTAATCTCATTTTTCTTTGTCTTTTTTATCATGTTTTTTCGTTTGTATTTTTCTTTCTCACTTCATTTTTTTTTTACTGAATATTGTCTTCGCGTGTTTCCTTTATTTTCCTTTTCGTTTTTCTACCTTTCTTCCTCCTACCTGTTATTCCCTGTGTCGTTTTTCTCTTCCTCCTCCTCCTCCTCCTCCTCCTCTCTCTTCCACTTTGATGTTTTAATCCATTTTTCACTTCCAAAGTTCTTACCTTCTCAAATGTCCTGTCTTTTCTTACTACTAATTTTTTCCTCTTACTTTTTCTTCTCTTTCAGCACTATTCGTGTATATCTAGGTCTCTCTCTCTCTCTCTCTCTCTCTCTCTCTCTCTCTCTCTCTCTCTCTCTCTCTCTCTCTCTCTCTCTCTCTCTCTCTCTCTCTCTCTCTCTCTCTCTCTCTCTCTCTCTCACACACACACAAATACCATAGAATCCTTGATTTTATATATAGTCGTTTTTTATGTTGTATAAAAAATAACTTTCTTTTTCATCACCCAAAGTATTAAAGAAGTATTTATTTTATTTGACATTTTGAGTTTTTTTTTTTTTTTTTTTTTTTGTACATGACGTGGCGCAACATTGTTATGAATTTTTAGTGGGTTTTTTTTTCTTTTTTTCCACTTCTTTTTTCGTCCTCCGTCACGAGGCTCGTTTATTATATATACTATGTGTCGCTGTTATTTATGGAGTGTGACATGAGAAAGGTTTCCGTTGTATTGTGATATTTATTCAGTATCGTGTCTTATTTTTTGTTTTTCCATTTTTAAACATATAATTCATGCATTCCTTTCTGTCTTTCTATTTCTAAACACATAATTATCCCTTCATTTAATTTCTAAACACATAATTCATCCATTTATTTAATTTCTAAACACATAATTCATCCATTCATTTAATTTCTAAACACATAATTCATCCATTCATTTAATTTCTAAACACATAATTCATCCATTCATTTAATTTCTAAACACATAATTCATCCATTCATTTAATTTCTAAACACATAATTCATCACATAATTCTAAACATAATATCCTATTAATTTCTAAAACACATAATTCATCCATTCATTTAATTTCTAAACACATAATTCATCCATTCATTTAATTTCTAAACACATAATTCATCCATTCATTTAATTTCTAAACACATAATTCATCCATTCATTTAATTTCTAAACACATAATTCATCCATTCATTTATTTATTTCTATTTCTAAACACATAATTCATTCATTCATTTATCTATTTCTATTTCTAAACACATAATTCATCCATTCATTTAATCTAACATAATTATCACATTATTATTCTTCTAAACACATTAATTATCATTCTTTATTTCATTTCTAAACACATAATTCATCCATTCATTTTAATCTTTCCATTTATAAACACAAAGTCATTCCTTCAGAACCAATTAAATTCATCCACTTCTTTTTGCTTTCTATTTCTAAACACATAATTTATCCATTCCTTTTAAGGTATAAAAAAAAGTGTTGCTTTCTCTGATCTTTGTCATGCATATCCAGACTTCCTTTTTTCTTTTGATCATTTCTCTTCATCCTGCAACTTTATTTTCATTATACCGAAAAGTGAGTTGCCTCGAGCTTTCCTTCTTTCCACAATATCATCTGGTAATTTTAACACTCCCACTTTTTATGACTTAACATGCAGTGTTTCTTTTGTCTCTCAAAGGCTGTCACATTTACGTTATAATTAACCCCAAAAGTTCATTACATTTTTACTTCTTTACCCAACGACTTTATCATTTTTAAGAGGTCTGTCCCGGAACGCATGCAGAATTTAAATGAATTCCCACTTTCAATTATCTCTGGAAACAGTGCAAGCAGGCAATTTATAAGGCATACTCGCACTTATTCCATGTTTCTCCTATCAAGTTTTGTTAAATTATGGATAAGAAATTACTATCTAAGAGCCGGGATTTTAGCACAAGACGGCAGGGAAGTAAAGAGGGATAAACAGACGCATTTGCTTCCTCACGCGTTTGTCGGCGCCGCAGATATAGTCATAAACATCGCTCAAGTTTATCGTCTCGTATAGCAACCACGGCGGGGCGAAGCGAGTGTGAGTGTGTTGGACAAAAAAACAAAACAAAAAAAGAGTAGAGACAGACAGACAGACAGACAGAGATCGACACAGACAGACAGGAGTCGGAAGGCAGTGTGAGAGTGTGAGACAAAGGGAGTAGAGACAGACAGACAGACAGACAACAGACAGACAGACAGACAGACAGACAGACAGACAGACAGGCAGACAGAGATAGACAAACAGACAGACAGGAGGCGGAAGGCAGTGTGAGAGTAGGAGACAAAGGGAGTAGAGACAGACAGACAGACAGAGATAGACACACAGACAGAGATAGACACACAGACAGAGATAGACACACAGACAGAGATAGACACACAGACAGAGATAGACACACAGACAGAGATAGACACACAGACAGAGATAGACACACAGACAGAGATAGACACACAGACAGAGATAGACACACAGACAGAGATAGACACACAGACAGAGATAGACACACCAGACAGAGATAGACACACAGACAGAGATAGACACACAGACAGAGATGACACACAGACAGAGATAGACACACAGACAGAGATAGACACACAGACAGAGATAGACACACAGACAGAGATAGACACACAGACAGAGATAGACACACAGACAGAGATAGACACACAGACAGAGATAGACACACAGACAGAGATAGACACACAGACAGAGATAGACACACAGACAGAGATAGACACACAGACAGAGATAGACACACAGACAGAGATAGACACCACAGACAGAGATAGACACACAGACAGAGATAGACACACAGACAGAGATAGACACACAGACAGAGATAGACACACAGACAGAGATAGACACACAGACAGAGATAGACACACAGACAGAGATAGACACACAGACAGAGATAGACACACAGACAGAGATAGACACACAGACAGAGATAGACACACAGACAGAGATAGACACACAGACAGAGATAGACACACAGACAGAGATAGACACACAGACAGACAAGAGGCGGATGAAAACAAAGAAGCCTTTAGAATGTCAGGAGTCAAAGTGTAGTATACATGCTCCTGCTTTATAAGAGAAGATAGGAGGAAGATGAGGTATAGTAGAGGCAAAGGGAGTAGACACAGACAGACAGAGATAGACACACAGACAGACACAATAACAGACAAAAGGGCGACAGAAAGCAAAGAAACATTAAGTCAGAGTTAGACACTTCTGCTGGATAAGAGAAGCGGATGTAAGAAGAGGTCGCGGATGTCTCCAAAGAACCAGACACACTCGCAATCGCTTAAAGGAGCTCTTGAGAAATGCATCCGTTCTCGATCCAATGCAATTTTACGGCGTCTTCTAATTTTATGGCGGGGATAATGGCTCAGGCGACGAATTGTGGCGCCTATGCAGATGACTCGCCTGATTCGTGATAGACCATATTTTTGCGCTAAAGGTTTACTGCTGCTTGTTTTCCTCTGGTTTTCCTTCGCCTCCTATGGGAAAGTCTCCTTGGTAGTGACTCTTTGGGCTTTACGGGCAGGGCTTTACGGATCATCAGACCACAGATAGCAAGCCTTGAGAAGCTGGGAAACTTGATACTGCCAAGAGTCCTATTTTGGTATATTTTTGGGGGTGATACTGCAAGAGTCCTATTTTGGTATATTTTTGGGGGGTTGATACTGCCAGAGTCCTATTTGGTATATTTTGTTGGGGTGTTGTACGCGAAGAGTCCTATTTTGGTATATTTTTGGGAGGTTGATACTGCAAAGAGTCCTATTTTGGTATATTTTTGGGGGGTTGATACTGCCAAGAGTCCTATTTTGGTATATTTTTGGGGGGTTGATACTGCCAAGAGTCCTATTTTGGTACATTTTTTTGTGGTTGATACTGCGAAGAGTCCTATTTTGGTATATTTTTGGGAGGTTGATACTGCAAAGAGTCCTATTTTGGTATATTTTTGGGGGGTTGATACTGCGAAGAGTCCTATTTTGGTATATTTTTTGTGGTTCATTGTTCTTCAGAAGCTTCTAAGAGGCGGAGGAGGAGGAGGAAGAAGGAGCAGTAGGTATTCCAAGAAAAAAACATCTTTCTTCCCATATCGGAAAACATAGATCTAACGCGTGTGTTTTTCCCCTCTGTGTTCCTTTTCTGTTTTTACGAAGGGAGGGAGAAAAAGTTTTATCCGTGTCTTAAGAAAAAAAAAGTTTGCCATAAGTCGTGTCAAGTGGGCGGCGTGAGAGTGTTTCCTTCGGCCTTTCAGGGACGCGAGTGACAGCTGGCCGGCCTTTGTTGGACTTTTGGTCTTTTAAGGGAAGGGGTAAGGAACTGGAAAAGAGAGAGAGAGAGAGAGAGAGAGAGACGAGAGAGAGAGAGAGAGAGAAAAAGAGAGAGAGAGAGAGAGAGAGAGAGAGACAGAAGAGAGAGAAGAGGAGAGGAAGAGAGAGAGAGAGAGAGAGGAGAAGAGAGAGAGAGAGAGAGAGGAAGCATGAAACAAGAAGAGTAGGAACAGAGAAATGGGAGGGGATAAAAGAGATGAAGAGAGAGAGAGAGAGAGAGAGAGAGAGAGGAGAGAGAGAGAGAGAGAGAGAGAGAGAGAGAGAGAGAGAGAGATAGGGGGAGAGAGAGAGAAGAGGAGATAAGAGGAAGAAAAGAAAAATGGAGAGGAGAGCAAGGAGAATAGAGAGAAAAGAGATAGGGGAGAGGAAGGAAAAGGAGAGAAAGAGATAACAGTGAATGAAAGAGAGGAGAAAGACGAATACATAGAAGGTCCTTGAGAATAATGAAAAAGGAATACTCTAACTTGGGAGAATATTAATTCACGTGAAAATGCACGGATCTACACCGTCAGCAGTAAACGCTCATTTCCGAACAAAAACTGGGCTCCTCATAAACTTTCATTCGTCTAAATTCAATTACTCACCAAATTAACGAGTGGAGTCCGTCGTTCCCAAGATGAAGAATAACGGTGACGACTTGCCTAAAAAAGAAAACGGTGAGAGAAGAAGTTGAGAGATAAATTTGATTTTCTTTTGTCACTCGGGAGCTGCATTTCCATTGTGTGAGAAGAGGTGGTGAGGTACTGATGACCTCCCCGACCAGGTCACTTATAGGATGATCGCTTCACGTGGATCAACTTTGAGCATTAACCCCTTCACGCCCAGATCTTAACCTTTGCCATACATAAAAGAAATCCGTTGTCGAGCCATGAAATTACAAAAAGTAACTGAATATACCAAATTAGTTAGTAGGCAAGGATACTAAACAGGTCATATCTATAAAATATTGCTTATATTCACTAAAAAACCGTCTAGTGGTACCTAAATTACAATGGAAATTATGTTCTGGGACTCAAGGGGTTAAAAGGAACAGGAGTGAAATACTGGATGAGAATTGAGGATGAGCGTAAATGCGGGTGCGTGTGAGATTGTGCAAGAATAACAAAGGCGCCTCAAGCTAAAAGTACAACACGACACGTAAATGTTAACATGGATATATGACCTCGTAAATGTTAACATGGATATATGACCTCTTAGTCGCGCAGGTGAGCTAATCTTGGCCGGCCGTTAAAGTCACTCACTTCCTTCACTACTTCGCTGCTGTAAATTCAGACGCCCGAGAACCAGTCCCGAGAGGCAGGTGTGTTTTACCAATTAATCTCCAACTTAATGGTAGGTGAGCTGCCAGTCCGGGGGAATAAGTTGCGCTGTCTGAAAAATTCTCCTCCTCCTCCTCCTCCTCCTCCTCCTCCTCCTCCTCCCTCCTTTGTCTTCATCTAATTCTACTTCTGCTACTTCTGCTACTTCTGCTACTTCTGCTACTTCTAAATCTGCTTCTTCCGTCCCTCCTTCAGGATGTCACTGGGAGGCTGAGGAGACCATCTTGACGTGGAGGCATCCCAGGACCCCCTCACCACCAAGGACTCCTTCCTCCGCCCGGGGCCAGATGACCAGGACCTTCGCTCTCGCCCTCCTCTCAGGGAAGCGTGAAGGGCCGGCGCTCCCAGTGATTGCTTGGTACTGCCTCAAAGATTCCTGAGTGGAAGAACTTGACGAAGGTTTTCTCTTATTTTGCTTCTGTGTGTGTATCGTGGTGATCGTGTGTGTGGTGTGCTCGTGTGGTTGTGTGTTGTCTAGTGTGTAGTAGTGTGGAGTTGTGGTGTGTTTCGTGTTATTTGTGTTCTGTGTGTGTTGTGTGTGTGTGTGTGTGTGTGTGTGTTTGTTGTGTGTTGTGTTGTGTGTGTGTGTGTGTGTGTGTGTGTGTGTGTGTGTGTGTGTGTGTGTGTGTGTGTGTGTGTGTGTGTGCAGTGTGTGTGTGTGTGTGTGTGTGTGTGTGTGTGTGTGTGTGTGTGTGTGTGTGTGTGTGTGTGTGTGTGTGTGTGTGTGTGTGTGTGTGTGTGTGTGTGTGTGTGTGTGTGTGTGTGTGTGTGTGGTTCGTGTGTGTGTGTGTGTGTGTGTGTGTGTGTGTGTGTGTTGTGTGTGTGTGGTGTGTGTGTGTGTGTGTGGTGTGTGTGTGAACATTATATTTGGTCTTCCTTTCTCCAATATTCCCCTCACAGCCTTTGGGTACTTCTCCGTTTCGGCTCCTCCCCTTCCTTGTTCCTCCTCTATAACAGACAGATATTCTCCCTGACGCTAAATTTGCTCCTCTGAAAGGCCCTCCCACCGTCTCTCTCCCTTTTGGCAAACACCTCTTTTGCAGGACTGAACCTAAGGTGTTACTTTGTGTCCTATACCGACACTTTTTCTATGCCTTTCTTTCGTACTTTTGTCTATCTGTTTATATTTATGTGTCTCTGTCTATGTCTAAATCTTATGTAGCGCTTTTGTGGTATTCAAAAAGCGTCTAAAATCTTCCTTGCGATCTTCCTCTATCTTCTCCTTCTACTGCTATTTTCCTCCTCCTCCTCCTCCTCCTCCTCCTCCTCCTCCTCCTCCTCCTCCTCCTCCTCCTCCTCCTCTTGTTCATTCCCAATAATTTCGTGGTTTCCTTCCTCCTTTTCCACCTCGTATCTCTATCTCTATCTCTTCCTTTTCCTCTTTATCTCTACTTCCTTATACTCTCTTTATGCCATTTCCGTTTTCCAAATCTTGCTGTTTCCTCTACCGTATTTTTTTCCCACTCGTTCTCGTTTTATTTATTTTTTTGTTTTCTTGTGTTTGTCGTCATTGTCCTTTTCCTAGTACTCCTTCTCTTCCTCTTCCTGCCTCCTCCTCCTCCTCCTCCTCCTCCTCCTCCTCCTCTTTCTCTTCCTTCCTCCCCTCCTCCTCTATCCACTGTGGCTCGTCTTCCTCCTTGTCTTCCTCTCAGCGCTCGTCATCTCGAGACTCATGTCCTCTTCTCCTTCCAATCTTCTTTGCTCCACTGTCCATGTCATCCTCTTGTCCTCCTCCTCCTTCTCTCTCTCTCTTTTTTCTCTCGCTCTCTCTCTCTATCTCTGTCTGTCTGTCTGTCTGTCTCTCTCTCTCTCTCTCTGTCTGTCTGTCTGTCTGTCTGTCTGTCTGTCTGTCTGTCTGTCTGTCCTGTCTGTCTGTCCTGTTTCTGTCTGTCTGTCTGTCTGTCTGTCTGTCTGTCTGTCCTGTCGTCTGTCTGTCTCCTCTCTTCTCTCTCTCTCTCTCTCTCTCTCTCTCTTCTCTCTCTCTCTCTCTCTCTCTCCTCTCTCTCCTCTCTCTCTCTCTCTCTCTCTCTCTCCCTCTCTCTCTCTCTCTCTCTCTCTCTCTCCTCTCTCTCTCTCTCTCTCTCTTCTCTTCTCATCTTCTTTAATTTCTTCTGTTAATTTAATATAAAGGGTCGTTGCGAGGGGTCGGTATAGGTTGAGCTGCTGCAATATATCCAAAGCGATGAACTGGAAGCCAAATAGAAGCAATTCACTCTCTTCTTAGAACCCAAATATGCGTGTGACTTAAATTTATTGAGGCTTTTTGGGGGCATGAAAGACTGAGGGCGTTTATTTAACCATTGATTTGATTACATGTACTTAGGTTTTTATATTTTTTACTAGTCTTGCTCTCCTTTATCGTATTTTCTTTCTATTTGGTTGTTATGGCAGCACTTACGGTAACTATGTGGCAGGCGCGTTTGTTAGATGTGATCTCTTTGTGTTCCCAAAAGAGGCGGGAAAAGAAGAGGTTGAGAGGGTGTTTAAGAAGCCCTTTGGGAGTCTTTGTGTTTCTAAAGGGAGAGTTTGGCGTTTCTCCGTCATTTGAAGTGATAAAGTGATGGTGACAGAACAGGGGCCACCAATAGTAGTAGTAGTAGTAGTAGTAGTAGTAGTAGTAGTAGTAGTAGTAGTAGTAGTAGTAGTAGTAGTGGTAGTAGTAGTAGTAGTAGTAGTAGTAGTAGTAGTAGTAGTAGTAGTAGTAGTAGTAGTAGTAGTAGTAGTAGTAGTAGTAGTAGTAGTAGTAGTAGTAGTAGTAGTAGTAGTAGTAGTAGTAGTAGTAGTAGTAGTAGTAGTAGTAAGGATAATAAAGAAGAAACTTATCACTATCATCACGAAGTTACAAATCACGAAAACACCACCCCCACCACCACCCCACCACCACCACTACTTCTACTATCACCCCCACCCCCCACAACCACTCCCCCCACCCCCACCCACCCCCCCCACCCCCACCCCACTACCTCCACAACCACCCCCACCACCAACGCTAACAGGTATTCGAGGGCAGGTAATAAACACACACCCTCAAAAACCCGAGGCTTAACACCGCCTCGGGGAAGCACAAACACACTGCAACACACGACCCACAGTAACCCACCGACATTCACTTAGTTTTGCCACATAGACCCACTTAAGTTATGGCTCAGTAAGTATGCGGCGCCGCGAGATGCTCCAGTTATCAGCAGGAAACATGAACGCTATCAGCAGCCTCTAGTCCCCTGCCTGCGTTCTGTCTGCTTTCTGCTTCTCCCTTACTGCTGTGCTGCTTCTGCTTATAGTGCTTCTGACTCCTTCGTGCGAGAAACTGACGCTGACTATTTATTTTGCTTGATTTTGTAGTCTTTTTTTTTCCCTCGGTTCCAAGTCGTGTTTTCATATTTTTGTTTCCTCTGCTTTTCTCTCCTTCGTTTCCACGTCTTGTGTTGTTTTTATTTTTCTCATTTTTCTTCGTCTATTTTGTCCGGTTGTTTTCTTTCGCTTTTCTCTTATTGCATAGTTTTTTTCCCGGTGGTATCTTGTCTCTCTATCCTTTTCTCATTCATTTCCCTTTGTTTTGTTTTTTCTTTCCCCTTCTATGTCTTCGTTTCCAGGACTCCGCCGACTGCTCGCCCTCTCCCCTTAATCCTACTGCTCTCTCTCTCTCTCTCTCTCTCTCTCTCTCTCTCTCTCTCTCTCTCTCTCTCTCTCTCTCTCTCTCTCTCTCTCTCTCTCCTCTCTCTCTCTCTCTCTCTCTCTCTCTCTCTCCTCTCTCTCTCTCTCTCTCTCTCTCTCTCTCTCTCCTTAATCCTACTGCTCTCTCTCTCTCTCTCTCTCTCTCTCTCTCTCTCTCTCTCTCTCTCTCTCTCTCTCTCTCTCTCTCTCTCTCTCTCTCTCTCTCTCTCTCTCTCTCTCTCTCTCTCTCTCTCTCTCTCTCTCTCTCTCTCTCTCTCTCTCTCTCTCTCTCTCTCTCTCTCTCTCTCTCTCTCTCTCTCTCTCTCTCTCTCTCTCTCTCTCGCTCTCTCTTTTCACTCCCTCCTGGCGCAGTATTCCCTCCAAGATGTGGGTCCATGTCTTCGTTCTTGTCCAGCCTCAAGGCCGCAAGGGAGGCAGGCAAGTGAAATAGTCTGTTTGGAATGTAAGGTAAAAGGTGGGAATGAAATGCGAGACTCCATACTCGTCGCTGTTGTGGTAAAGGAGATTTGTGATACCCTAGCTTCCTATACTTTTGTTGAAACAGAATTCTCGTCCCACCCTCTCTCGGTATAGTGTGATTTTGAGTTCTATTTCAGTATTATTCAGGTTTTGTCTTTAGGATTCGACACTGATTGGAATATTTTACTTTGGTAGATTTCGTTATTTTTTTCCATCGACTGTGACGTGTGTTATAAGTCGGTTTTAGAATATAAGAAAATAAGGAAGCTACAAGAGGCCGCGAGACCTACACGAGGTAGTTTCTGTTTTGTTAGTGTTAGTGTAGTTAGTTTTGCATCATGTTGAGAAAGAGTATCTAGTATTTTTCAGCCTCATTCGTAATTATTTTAACATATATTTCACGGGAACTGGCAATAAGTGGTCTTTTTACTACGTATTTTTTTTCTTTACTCCTGGTCAGTCCTCTATGATGTAATAAATATAATATCCAGCGCGATAAAGAGATAAGCGAGTAGCTAGTGCGTATTGCTAGGACATCAACGCCTCCCTTATAATAGGATGAACGCAAAAACCTATTGAAAAACTATTGGATAACGTGGATTGGCATGGGTGTGCAGCAGGATAATTGGCTGCGTCACGTCCTCGTCATCCTCTGTTCCCGCCGTCCATCCTCTTTGTCATCGCGCGCCAGATAATTAATGAAACAAAATGAAAAAATAGTTCTCGGAATTCTTATTTGCATGCTGTAGTGCAGAAAATAAGGCAATCACAGAATAGTGGATCAAAACTTTACCTGGAAATTTGTTATGTCCACACGCCAGACAGCCTGGACCGTGCTGTTTCCAGGACGCTTGAAAAATACTTGTAAATAATTTGTCTGTATTTTTGTGTCGAGTCCAGTGAGGGTCGTCCAGCGAGGCACAAAGTCTCGCCAGCCGCACCATCGTCCTTGAACTCATGAAACTGGAAGCCTCGCCACAACGGTCTGGGAACAATAATTCATCCTCGCTAAGAAGCAAAGACCTGGCGTGGATGTATGACCCAATTATAACCAACCCTTAGGGACCACCACCGATGCAGCAAAGTGTCGATGGCGGTGGTGGTGGCGGCGGCGGAGGTGGTGGTGGAGAGAGGACGGTATTAGTATGAGTGTTTGGTTAAATAATTAGGTCGCGGTGGACTCAGCCGATTGAAGAATGAAGAGTAGCGTCTTCAATCAGCTACTGCAACCCTCAGTGGCCTCCCCAGTGGACGATAGACTTGGGGACGCTACTTAAATCCTCAGAGCCACCTTGATCCCTTAATGAGGCTCCTGGCAAGGGCTGCTCTGCCTCTCCATAACAAGATCGTTTCATTCTTGGCCTCAGTAACCTTAACCCCTGGCCTCAGTAACCTTAACCCCTGGCCTCAGTAACCTTAACCCCTGGCCTCAGTAACCTTAACCCCTGGCCTCAGTAACCTTAACCCCTGGCCTCAGTAACCTTAACCCCTTCACGCCCAGATCTTTCCTTTGCTATATGAAATCGTCTGTTATTAGCCATAAAACTACGAAAAAGTAACTAAATAAACCAAATTAGCTAATGGACAAGGATATTAAACAGGTCATATATAAATAAGAATAATAAACAGGTCTATAAAAAACATTGCTTATATTAATTAAAAATCATCTAATGGTGGTCAAATTACAATGGCAATTACGTTCTGGGCCTCAAGGGGTTAACACGCAGTAAGCATGAATTAGGGTGGCTCCTCATACTGCCCATATTCCAGACCTCCTGTGACGCCCCTGCCGAGGTTTAGGTCAAGCAGGGGATGTAGGGGATAGAGACTCCTTTCCTTTATGTCACGGTACGCCTCTATTGGTTGTCCTGAATGTCGTTATGAAGAGAGAGAAGCTAGGGAGGGGAAAGACAAGTTAGTTATGTTCATAGCCCGGTCGGTGTCTTTGAGGTAATGACATAAAAGGGTCCATTCTTTATTGCCGCTTTGACGTCCTTGGTTCAACATAAGAATTCCTGAAGACATTGAGGGATCTTTTCCATCTCCTTAAGTTTCCCATAAAAAAAAATTGAACAGCTCTGTACTTTAAATTCGATGAGCTGAAAGTTAAATCGTCAAGTTAAAGGCTCCTGCCACGCTCCGCCTTTAGTATTCCCTGTGGATAACAAGACTATTTAAGTTTAAATTAGTTTCCCCACCAGAAAATAAGAAACTGGAACAACAAAACATAAAGACATGCTTCGCTCACTCGCCCAGGGGAAAAACTCTCCATCTCACTCCATCTGTTTCCTGTGTGCTATTCCTGCGTCTCCCCTCCCATCCTCCTGCCGTCTTTATCTCCCTCTCTATCTCCAGCCAGCGACCCCTCTATTGCCTCTCTCTCTCTCTCTCTCTCTCTCTCTCTCTCTCTCTCTCTCTCTCTCTCTCTCTCTCTCTCTCTCTCTCTCTCTCTCTCTCTCTTATCCAATCTCTGTGACCCCTTTTACCCTCCTTTTCTTTCTCCTTCCATCGTTCTTCTCCTCTCTCTCTCTCTCTCTCTCTCTCTCTCTCTCTCTCTCTCTCTCTCTCTCTCTCTCTCTCTCTCTCTCTCAATCTCTGTGACCCCTTTTACCCTTCTTTTCTTTCTCCTTCCACCGTATTTTCACCCAAGACACAAAACTCTTTACTACATCTTTACACACAGACACGTACTACACTTAGCGACACTTACCGATTTCTTAGCGTCCCATTTCTCTTGTAATGCGTCAGGTGTAACTTTGTTTCCTGCACCTTTTCTACCTTAACGCCCTCATCCTCCTCCCGCAGGTGATGTAGCGGGAGTTCAAGAGCCCCGAGAGAGTTTGTTCATAGATTCTTTTTACTCCTTTTTCTCGGCTCTTCAACAATAAGAAGGATGAAACTATGAGTGATGGAAAAGATGGATGAGGTTTTGGACTTGAAGCAGGTGCAAGGAATGAGGAATGGATGAGAAAGAAAGTAATGATGATGATGATGATGATGATGATGATGGACAAGGAAGGAAATGGGAAAATATATGAGCTTGAAAGAAATAGTTATTAGCTGAAAGCACCGAGGAATGTCATGTGAGAAAGACAATTACACGCTACGTTAAGAAAGAGAGAGAGAGAGAGAGAGAGAGAGAGAGAGAGAGAGGAGAGAGAGAGAGAGAGAGAGAGAGAGAGAGAGAGAGAGAGAGAGAGAGAGAGAGAGAGAGATACTATCTAGTCTAGTCCAGTTATATTCAAGTGAAGCTCACCAATTTGTGTCCATGGAGTAAGAAATCCTTCCTCACAACTAAGATAAATGGACTTGCCTTTCTTCGTTATCCTTCCTCCCTCCTGACACACACACACACACACACACACACACACACACACACACACACACACACACACATCACACACACACACACACACACACACACACACACACACACACACACACACACACACACACACACACACACACACACACACACACACAACACATTCACCACACACACACACACACACACACACACACACACACACACACACACACACACACACACACACACACACACACTGACCGTAAAATTTTAATGAAGTGAAGCGCAAATGACATACAAGCTGATTAGGAGCGCAGTAGCCTTTTTGAAGAGCTACCCTTCACGTCTTCTGCTGGTCTTGATCTGAGCTGACGTGGCTGTTATCGCAAATATTTGAAGGGAAGAGGATCAAAGGAGGAGGAGGAGGAAGAGGAAGAGGAAGAGGAAGAGGAGGAGAAGGAGGAGGAGGAGAAGAGGGGAGGTTTCTGGTTCCCCTCACGTCCGCCGGAAGAAGAGATGTGACAGGTGTATTTCCTCTCTCCAACAACTCCCCTCATCAGATTTTCTTCAAAGCAAACTTAAACTTATACCCTTTCCTGTTCCGTTTTCATATCTCTCTCTCTCTCTCTCTCTCTCTCTCTCTCTCTCTCTCTCTCTCTCTCTCTCTCTCTCTCTCTCTCTCTCTCTCTCTCTCTCTCTCTCTCTCTCTCTCTCTCTCTCTCTCTCTCTGCGTGTATTTTTGTGAAGAGTAACACCCCTAAGAAAACATACGTGCTATATTATGGGTTATGTACGTATGTATGTATGTATGTATGTATGTATGTAAGTATGTATGTATGTATGTATGTATGTATGTATGTTATATGTGTGACTGTTTATATCTCCATCATTGGTTTTCCTTTCTTGCCATCCCTTTCTTTCTTCAGATTCTCTCCATTTTTATCTTCTTTCCCTCACTTACTTCTCTACTATCTTTTTCCTCTTCCATCTTTCTTTAATCATCTCTTTCTATCCTTATCCTTTCTATCCAGCCACCCTATCCACACTTCTCTATCAAATCCTTTCCCTTCCTATTCCATCATCCCTTTTCCTTCTCGTCTCTTTCATCAAACCAAACTTTCCCTTTTATCTCCCTTCTCCATCATCTTTCTCTCTCTTTCCTCCCTTTTCCATCATCTATTTTCCTTCTCCTTTCTCTTTCATCAAACCAAACTTCCCTTTTAACCTCCTCCCTTCTCCATCATCACTCTCCGTTCCTTCCTTCGGCAAACATCACTTTTACCTTCCATTTCCTCTGCCTCTCCTTCAGTGTTCCCGAGCTTCCTGCCGCCGCTGACCACGACCTTGGTGGGACCCGCGGAGGACCTCACCACCTACCCCGACCCCGACACGATCTTCACGCAGCAAAACAACACGGAGCTTCGGTCGCAAGTGGGGACGACGGCGGTGCTTCATTGCATGGCACACAACGTCGGCGAGAACACGGTGAGTACTTGGTGGTGTTTGTGGTGGTGGCTGTAAAAGGTGGTGGTGGTGGTTGTAGAAGTTAGTGGTAGTGGTGGTAGGTAGGTGGTGGTGGTGGTGGTTGCAGAAGTTAGTGGTGGTGGTGGTGGTTGTAGAAGTTAGTGGTGGTGGTGGTAGGTAGGTGGTGGTGGTGGTGGTTGCAGAAGTTAGTGGTGGTGGTTTGTAGAAGTTAGTGGTTGTGGTGGTGGTTGTAAAAGGTGGTGGTGGTGGTGGTTGTAGAAGTTAGTGATGGTGGTGGTAGGTGGTGGTGGTGGTGGTTGTAGAAGGTAGTGGTGGTGGTGGTGGTTGTAGAAGTTAGTGGTGGTGGTGGTAGGTGGTGGTGGTGGTGGTTGTAGAAGGTAGTGGTGGTGGTGGTGGTTGTAGAAGTTAGTGGTGGTGGTGGTAGGTGGTGGTGGTGGTGGTTGTAGAAGGTAGTGGTAGTGGTGGTGGTGGTGGTTGATATGATGTAAGGAAAAGGAGGAAGAAGACGTGATGGATGTAGTAAGAGCCTAGAGGGGGAAAAGGAAAAGGAAAAAAAATTGAGGTAGCGAGAAAGTACATTCAAGGTTTATTTTGTGTTTACTGGTACTGTGTGTGTGTGTGTGTAAGGGCAGGCGCTTAGTAAAATGAGGTGTTTTAGGCCTACTCAGAATTTAGTACCTCACGTGCCAAACCCCCCCCCCCCCACCACCACCCACCCAACACCACACACACACACACACACACACACACACACAACACACACACACACACACACACACACACACACACACACACACACACATACATCATGGGATCGCCACTAAACCTAACTTTACATTGCTTCATCTTTTACAAAACACCAGGTGTGATTGACCCATTGCACAACAACACATTATGTCCCACTTAACTACCACCTTAACTACGCAACTACCACCTTAACTACTCAACTACCACCTTAACTACTCAACTACCACCTTAACTACTCAACTACCACCTTAACTACTCAACTACCACCTTAACTACTCAACTACAACCATAACTCAACTACCACCTTAACTACTCAACCACCTTAACTACTCAACGACCATTAATCATATTTCAAAACATCACCCACCAAAGACTTCTTGTGACATAAACCTGTGCCGAGTCGCCTCAAGGAACTAGTAGAGAAGAACAAACACTCAGGCCTGTATTTGCATGCGAAACAGGTCAACTCCGCCTCTGAAGTGCACTAATTAAGTCCATGCAAGCTTCCGGTCTTCCAACTAATTAATGTGTCGCCAGAAGCAAGTTTGTGAATCCAAGACCGAGTGAGTCAGAGCAGCTGTCGCGATTCAGTGTTTCGAGCAGCATACCTACACGCCTTCCTACACGCCCTCTACACGCCTTCCTACACGCCCTCTACACGCCTTCCTACTTCCTAAAGACGCGCGCATAGCAATTTTTCTTCTGTATAAACCCACCGACCACAGTGTTTATATTTTTTTTTTGTGCCATTTTTTCCCATTTTCCGCTTGTACCATTTTTACCTGTGTCATTTTTAACCTATGCCATTATTACCGTTCACGCCTTCCTACACGCCCTGGCAGTGACATATCAGTATACTCTCTCGTATCGCAGCGGTAGTAATGGCGACATTAATAGCATTCGTAGTAGTACTTATAAGAACATAAGAAAATAAGGAAGCTACAAGAGGCCGTGAGACCTACACGTGGTAGTTGTTCCTGTGTGAGAAAATTGACCCCAGATTCGTGTTCACCATGACTGAAAGTCTCTATGGACAAATTTTCATGAAAATCTGATGTGTGAAATTTTTCCATTAGAATTTTTGCAAAAATCATGTTTATTTTAATAACTCAAAAACTATGAGGTTTACGTAAAAAAAAGTACAGATCATTTAAATAGAGCCAGAAAATACCTTTCTAGAGAGTTATAGTACATAAAACTATTTTGAATCCAATTAAGCGAGAAAATGACATTTTTTTATTTTTTTTTATTTCGATTTTCTCAGCAAGTATATAAGTTATTGGAAAGAAAATAAGGAAGCTACAAAAGGCCGTGAGACCTACACGTGGCAGTTCCTGTTATTGAACACTACCTACATCCACCTTTCATCCCCATCCATGAAATTGCCTATCCAATCAGTCAATAGGAAGTTTTAAAAGGATTAAAACTTCCTATTGACTCCGCACTAACTACCTGACGAATACGACCATTCCTATCATTTACCACCCTATTTGTGAACCAGTTTCTCTAATTCTTTTATAAATAGTTTTGTTTATAGTACTAGTGTGAAAAGTAGAAGTATGAATAGTTTATCATATCAGTAAGTAGCAGTAATAACATTCGTAGTAGTAGTTATAGTAGTAATTTGAACAGTAGAAGTATGAATAGTCTATCATAAGTGTAAGTAGCAGTAATAACATTCGTAGTAGTACCTATAGTAGTAGTGTGAACAGTAGAAGTATGAATAGTCTATCATAAGTGTAAGTAGCAGTAATAGCATTCGTAGTAGTACCTATAGTAGTAGTGTGAACAGTAGAAGTATGAATAGTCTATCAGAACAGTAAGTACATCACAGTACCCGCCTGTCAAAATTATGGTCGTGTACAATAGAGTACGTAATATTTACTTTTCTTACCTGTAAAAGGGCGGCCCGATACCTACTCCTTACCGCATCCATTATGGAGATGAACCATTACGGTGGAGACGCATAAAACAGGGGGGGGGGGATATACCTGTACAAAGGGCGGTGTCCATGGGTATGAAAGGGTGGCTAAAATACCTCGGCACCGCACGTGAGAGGGAGGTCTCGAGGTAATGTTTTGTGATGATAGGGGAACACGCATAAAAGGTTGCCTCCCTTCCCTTCCCTTTCATCGCCTTACTTAATCATCAACATACTAACAGTGAGAGTTTTGGGTAAGGAAACTGTATCATTAGACTATTGGTTATTATCGTTACTACAAAATTATGTATACGGTGATATAATGAACAGTGTAACGTATGTATATAAAGGTAAATACTAACAGTGTCTCCTTATAAAGGGTATTTTGATCAGGAAATTGTATCATTGGACATTGGTTACTATCGTTACTGCAAAATTAACTATACGGTGATAGAACGAACAGTGTAACGTATGTATATAAAGGTAATATACTCGAGCAAGGTTTAGGAACATTTTTTGTTTAATGGCTTTATATATGTATTAACACATGCACATATTTGCGCTGCTATTGCAATTCAAACCTAATGGATTCTGCACCTGAGCCACATAAAAATTGTCATGCGTGTGTACCAGCAAATATTACCTTCATTTTTATCTCGTTCCATAGTGTTACATTTTTTTTTATCATGCAGTGACGGTGAAGAATTATGGCCTTCAAATATTACTTGCATTTTTTTTTTCGTCCTATAGTGTTTTACGTTGTTTTTTTGACGTTTTGATCTCTTAAGGAGTTTTTTTGTTACCTACACCATTGCAATAAGGAAGCTTTGCAGAATTGGGTTTTTTTTATCATCAATAGCGAAAGTTTGAAGAATGGGTTTTTTTTCTCATCAATAGGGAGGTTTGCAGAATTGGGTTTTTTTCTCATCAATAGGGGAGGTTTGAAGAATGGTTTTTTTTTTTTATCAATAGGAAGGTTTGCAGAATGGGTTTTTTTCTCATCAATAGGGAGGTTTGAAGAATGGGGTTTTTTTCCTCGTCAATAGGGAAGGTTTGAAGAATGGGTTTTTTTTTCTCATCAATAGGGAAGGTTTGAAGAATGGGTTTTTTTTATCATCAATAGGGGAGGTTTGAAGAATTGGGTTTTTTTTATCATCAATAGGGAAGGTTTGAAGAATGGGTTTTTTTTAATCATCAATAGGGAGGTTTGAAGAATGGGTTTTTTTCCTCATCAATAGGGAGGTTTGAAGAATGGGTTTTTTTCCTCATCAATAGGGAGGTTTGAAGAATGGGTTTTTTTCCTCATCAATAGGGAAGGTTTGAAGAATGGTTTTTTTTCCTCGTCAATAGGGAAGGTTTGCAGAATGGTTTTTTTTTATCATCAATAGTGAAGGTTTGAAGAATTGTTTGTTTTTTATCATCAATAGGGAGGTTTGAAGAATGGGGTTTTTTTTATCAACCAGTGAAGAATTATTACCTTCATTTTTATCTCGTTCCATAGTGTTACATTTTTTTTCTATTAAGCAGTGAAGGTGAAAAATTATAGCCTTCAAATATTACCTTCATTTTTTTTTCTCGTCCCATAGTGTTACTTTTTTTTTTTTTTTATCAAGGAACTATAACCATAAAATATTCCATTGTTTGCGTAG